>JANZLX010000003.1:14069590-14084078 GCA_025531955.1 Erythroxylum orinocense | reverse complement strand
TAACTTCTATCTGAAATTTAACCATCTTAGAGACTGAATTAGATTCCCACTTCTTCATACCATTTGTATTCCCATGTATCTAGTTTTTCACAAATCAAAAATCATCTAATTTCAATCAGTAGAGCTCCAGAAATCATCAAAGTACCGAAATATGTTTAGTGGAGTAACATCAATTCATATCATTTAAAAACACAGTCACTGTACCTGTTTCACTCTTTTCACTCAATCTTTCCCCATTCATTTTATATGGCTACGATTTTTGGTGGAGAAGTGGAGAAAAGTCTTAGGAACCCATTGGTTCAAGAATCAGGTCATTTGGAGGTCCATAGAAGAAGTTATGGTCAAAATAAGCAACCATGTTTACGACCTCAATCAAAATGACCCTATTTCGATACGATCTCCATAACTTTCACAAACAATGTTGGATTGATTTTGTTTTTAGACCATTGGAAAGTGGACTTCGAGATATACAACTTTCATGAAGACCTCAAAGGCCAATTTTATCGTCTACCTTCTGTATCGTCTCACTTTTACATCGTCTCACTTTCTTCCGTCTCATTTCTATCGTCTACTTTTTCATCTTTCACTTTTCTATCGTTCACTTTTCTATCGTTTACTTTTCTATCGTTCACTTTTCAATTGTTTACTTTTTGATCGTCTCATTTCTTCCGTCTGCTTTTTATCATCTACTTTCTTCCGTCTGCTTTTTATCATCTACTTTCTTCTGTCTGTTTTTCATTTTCTACTTTCTTTCGTCTGATTTTCATCGTCTACTTTCTTCCGTCTGCTTTTTATCATCTACTTTCTTCTATCTGCTTTTTTGCCCAAAATGTCACCACTTATAAGGATCATAACTTTTGACTCCGATATCCAAAATTTTCTTACTTTATACCATTGGAAAGATAAAAAAATGCTCTACAACTTTACACAAGGTAACTTTGCCAAAATATATTTATATCAAACCCAAATTTGCCCCTAAGTGTTCGAAGATGAATTTTTCATTCGTACTCCAATGTATTGCACTCAAATCTTAACTTCATGACAACTTTTTGAGACTCTTAGAGACAGAATTAAAATTTGATGTCTTCATACGAAATGTAGCCGTACGTTTCTAGTTTAATCCAAATTAAGAATCATCTCGTTTGGATAACTAGAGAAAACGTTATGGCTAACAGATCGAAACACACTTGGGGAACATTTTCCCGATCACTACCAATTTGGTTTCTACATCTTTCCTTCTCAAAAATCATACCACGATCACTCTTTCTACTCCCTCTACTTCTCATTTTCAATAAGATCACGTTAAGAATCAATTATACCCGGAAGTTGTTAATGAATACATGTACCACTTTTTATGTGAAAACATTTCGTATTTATGTGCATATATGCTAACATGATGCATGAGCAAGAAAATGCATTTCCTAATCTCTCTTTGAGCTCCCATGTACTGAAATTTCGGATCCTAACCCTTAATATGAGGATGAGATGTTACAATAAGAATCAAATGAAAAGTAAAGACGCAAAATCATAGTTAGCTTTTGTTTCTTTTTTTGGCACTTTCCATTATTTGTCAAAATAAACCTTCAAAACTTGGAGTTAACTCTATGACATATATCTTTTTATTAAATCAGAAACAAAAGGTAACTAAAATTTTCAAATCCATCATACCATTGTTTTGGCTTTGGTGTCATTGCTTGCATATAAATCGAGCATGGAAGGTTTGGTCCATTTAAAAATCAACAAGTATAGGACATGTATCAGTTTATAGATACAATTCGTAAGCTATGAGGTTAGTTAAGCAATTTGTTCTTTAATCTATGGATAAATCTTACCAAGGACTTTTTTTATAAAAATGAAATTAATTAATAAATAGGATAGTCATACAAGCTAGACACGAAAGGGAGTACCCCTAACTACCTAGCCTTGAAAGGCAAAGCTTAAAGAAAAAAAGATAGAAATACAGTGCAGAAGGCGATTACTCTATATATACAATGAGTAGCGTATGTTTGAGCTACAAGTCTAGTAAAGATTCTTCATCAAAATGAGCTCCCGAACTTCAGTGAGGATTATAGATATCAAAGCTTCCTTAGGAGAAAATTTACTGGCAACGTGCCTCAGATTTCATTCTCTCCAAAGTGTGTAAATACAAATTCCCAGTGTGATAGTGTGTATCCGTTGATTTAGTTTTGAATAGTCATTTTCAGCTAATATTCTATGTGTCATTTTTGTAAGTGAGTCCCTTGGATCAAGTCATGAACATTTAGTAGTGACATAATCCTAAATGGTTTTGTTGAATAGATATTCAAATAGAAGATGGCTCTATGATTCATCATGCAACGAACACATCGGACAAGATTTGTCAACTTGCAAGTAGGTCATTTTGTCAATGGTGTTTAACTTGTTTTGAATGGCCAACTAGAAAATAAATGAAATTCTTGGAGTTAAAACCTTACTCCAAACAGTCGTGAACTAGGATACTTTGCAACCCCTTCTTTACAACTAATTTATAATGGTTTTATTAGTAAGTTTGATGATTGGAATATCCTTCTAGGAAAAGATGTCAAGTGTGTTTAAATCAGGGAGTATTCGGGTTAGAGATACTACAGACAACGATAAAAGTTCCAGAAATTACGATGTATGAATGGGGAGAGTCTGGTTTGCCAAGACGGTAGTGAAGAAATCCTCAAATGTTGAGGAGAGTATATCAATTGTCCCAGGCCTGATCAATTATCATACCAGAGTGAGATTAATCTTCCATTGCCTATTTTGCAAGAGACCTCCTGTTGGACTACATCGCGTAGACTCAGAAGCTGATTAAGGAAGTGAGAGCATGAGGCTTTTTTCTTGATTTCTCATATGCATTTACCTTGAAGGAAGTAAGAGTGTAACCATTTAATCTAAAGAGTTTTTTTGTCCTCTAATATCCACCGGAACCTCCTGAACAATCAATGCATGATTTGTGATTTTGATGGAGAAGATATTGAGACCACCTTCTTCTTTCGGGTAGCAAAGGTCAGACTATTTAACCTTAACTGCTACATGAGTGCCATTCGGATGACTCCATAAAAAGGATATAAGAATCCTTTCGATCAATTTGATGATGTTTTGAGATTAAAAAAATACGAGAGCTCTAATAAATATGCAAAGAGTTGAGGACATATTTGATAAGTTACAACTTAACAGTATAGGGAAGGGATTTATTCACCCAAGATTTTACTCTCTTCTGAATTTTTTCTAAAAGAGGGGTGTATTCAAAATGATTGAGTCTTTTTGTAGACACTGGTAGGCCAAAATATAAGAGTGGGGGATACTTAGTTGCATTCTCGTGGCTTCAGCTATTAGAGGTTCCAAAGAGTGAGCACTTTTGGATAGGAGGAAGTTACTTTTATGTAGGTTGATCTATAAGCCCGAGAATTGTTTGAATTTTTCAAGATCTCTCATGTAGGAGTGGATTGAATCCAATTTTTCCTTGAAAATAGAAGAAGATCATCTGCAAAGCAGAGGTTAGTTAGACCCATTTTTTTGCATTTTGTGTGGTATTTGAATGTGGAATTTCCGAGGACTTCTTGCTTGATGATTGCATTAAGAATTTGCATACAAACAACAAATAGATAGAGGTATAACGGATCCAACTGTCTAAGGCCTATCGTTGCTTTAAAGAATGAAGAGGGAGTGTCATTAATCATCACTGAAAAAGTGGTAGATGTTTTGCATTCCATAAGCCAGTTGATGAACTTAATGGGAAACTGGTAAACTGTGGGCTTTGTCCATAAGCATTTCTAATTGATTCTTTCAAATGCCTTATGGAATTCAATTTTCATTATGTAGGTTGGAGGACTTGGTTTTAGAGTATCCTTTCAATAGTTTTTGTACAAGGAGGACATTGTCACCTATTTGTCTATCACTCAAAAAAGTACCTAGGTTTTCCTTTATCAAAGGAGCAATCTTGTAGCTAAAATCTTGAAAATTATTTTGTAGAGAAAGTTGATGCATGATATAGATCAAAAGTCCCCAAAAGTGGAAGGATTAGAGCCTTTAGAAATCAAGCACAACAAGGTTTTATTTATCTCCTTGAGAAGAACACCATTTTAGAACAATTTTTTGATAGCATTTTTTACGAAACTACCAAATATGTTCCATGATTTATGGAAAAAAAATCCATTTAAGCCATGTAGCCTTAGGGCTTTCTTATCATTCATACCAAAGACTACCTTCTTGATTTCATTATCATACACTAGTTTCGTTAGAAGATCAAGGTTGAGAGGAGAAATTTGCTACAGCTTAAGTTTCCTTATCTCTGTGAGTGAGACATTAGATGAAACACTGGTACCAAGAAGAGAAGTGAAAAACCTAACTGCTTCATCTTGTATGTCCCGGGGATTCTAAAGTAATACACCATCTTTATGGGTAATTGAAGAGATCTTTTCGTGAGTTTTCCTAGTTAGTATCAAATTGAAAAAAGAATTTAGTGCAACTGTCCCCATCTTGTAGCCAGTTAATTCCTACTCTCGATTGAAGGAGAGAAGAGTGATTGTTCACAGCATGCAAATAGTTGGAGAGAGCTATCTTCTCTTCATCTACGAGTAGATGACCATCTAGCTTTGAAACAATCTTGGCCTGCAAATTTGCTAGTTCCAATCTGGTGAAGTTAATAGCAAAAGTACAGGATCCCTTTGAAGAGTTTAATAGTTTGAATTCATTTTTTATGTATTTCAACTTCTGGATGCAACAAAACTGCTTGACCCCTAATATAGAGTGGTTTGTTCCCTTCCTACAAGCCTTTGAAAAACCTTAATCAAGTACAAGAAAATTGTTGTATCTAAATGGATCAAGTACAAGAAAATTATTGAATCTAAACAAATATTACTAATCTAGCAATTTTTTGAATTCTCCATATTGATTTTATAAGTTAAAATCGTATGAAAATATTTATAAAAAATCCAGGAATTCGATTTATGAGTTAATACTAGTGTTCAGAATACCGTTCCGTACCGGATGGTACCGGTCGGAACGTTCTGTTCCGGCTGGAATCCAGTACCGGAACGGAAAAAATTGTACCGATCAAAAATTTCGACCGATACCGGCCGGAACCAGAAATTTCGATACTTTCCGGATAATTCCGCAAAAAAAAATGGTTAGGGACCATTTTGCAAAAATTTAAACTTTAACCCTAAAAATCCCCCCCTCCCCCGACTTCTGGATTCTTCTTCGGTGTCTCTCTCCCATGCCGAAGCCGCACGCCTCCTCTCTTCTCCGGTGTCTCTCACCATGTCTTGCCTCGCCGTCGCCGTCTCCTCGTCGTCGTCGACGTCTCGTTCAGTTCTCCAGTCCTCCTCCAAACACTTGTACACTGATTTCCCTCTCCCACAGATATACACTTCACTTCCAACTCATAAAACCAGTTGTTACGTTGTAATCTCACAAAACCCAAAAGAATGAGAGAAAGAGAGGGAGAAAAGAGAAACTATAGGAAACAAAAATTGAAGTGCAAATCGAGAAGCAATGTCCAAAAGGGGAGAGAATAAAAGTAGAAAAAAGATAGAGGTGTGTATGTAAGTATGTGTTATGAGGAGGATACGAGGGAGATTTGAGGAAGAAAGAAGAAAAGATAAAAAGGTAAAATGAGGCGTGGGGTAGCTTGCAAGGGAAGGACGTTGGTTACTGGGATGTTGATTTTTTATTTTCTATTTCCTCGTGAAACCGAAGGACACCCTTTCTTTGTGTCGGACCTAACACGTTTATGGACAGCCAACTTTACCATGAAATGACATGTTAGGTACAGAGGGTAGGCTCTAAGTGGCAGCACTATCTTATATAGGATCAATCTTCCTTGGTTCTAGTAATTCCATAAATTTAATATAATAAAATAATCAGTAATATGCATATATTATATAAGCAAAATAAAAGTTGCTAATACACCATAGTTTAATTGTAAACAGTAAACTGGTAAAGTATACAGTACAATTATATAATATATCAATATGGACTATTTTGTAATTTTTAAAAATTTTAGAGACTATTTTATAAATTTAAAAAATATCCCGAAACAGTACCAGGTACCGACCGATATCGGTACAGTTCCATTCCAGAGCTCAATCTGGTACCGAGCCTGGTACGGTATTCATAACATTGCTTTCAATACATCAATGGTCTCTTTCAAATCTTTTTTCACAGTCTCTTTTCTCCTTTTTGGATTTTTATAAAAAATTTAAGAAAAGAGAATATTATATCCTGTTGTTTATATTATTTTTCTCTAAATTATACTTCAAATCACCATTTTTATTCATCCTTTAAATGTGAATTTGCGATTTCAATTGAGAAAAATATAAACTATTTTCTTGTAGTATTCTTGGTTCTTCCTACTTGAATATAAAAATGATAAGAGAATTTTGAAAGAGAAGGTGAATAAAAAAGGAACTTTCTTTATATTTATGTTCTTTTAAAAACTTTTTTAGATATTAGTTCATCTGAAACAATTAATTAATATATTTGTTGAAACTTACAAGAAGAAGAAGGTGAAAAAAAATAAACAAATGAACAAAAGAATTATAGTCAATATGTTCATAATTAAAAAATTTTAATGAATAAAGAAGAATATTGAAATAAAATTTTCTAACCCAAATATATTTCATACATATTAAAAAATGTGTCTTTGATTCTTTATTATGACTTTACTGTATTTTATAATTACGTTGAAGTTTTTAATTAAAAATAAATTAATAAACAAGCCAAAAGCAGTACAAAATAAATCGAAGTAAGATTTGAACAAAGATAAGAACCACTTCACAGGCTGGAATACTATTATTACATGGTATTTGATTCACTTGCCGGAATAGATAAAGATGGAATGATGATTTTTAAGGAATATAATAGCTGAGAAATGAAATGGAATGAGTGTTATTTAGTTTGGTTTATTCCTAAGAATTTCTAATGATGATGTAATATCAATGTTTGGTTTGAAAATATAAATTTGGAATAACAAAGTAATAACTAACAAAAAAGACCAAAATATCTATTAGTCTCCACTGACTGCATCATCATCATCATCATCATCATCGTCATCATCATCATCATCATGATTATTATTATTATTATTATTATTATTATTATTATTATTATTATTATTATAGCTAAGTAATTATATGGATTCTTTAACGATATTTTCTTCAACATGTCCTCAATTTTAGTCCCAAGCACTTAGAATAGACTTGGAATATATAAAGATAAGGGGTGATGAGTTTACTTATTCCCCAAACTTAAGAATAAATAAACTATCGGATTATATATTATGTATGTTTTCTTCAACCAAACAAGGGAATAACTTATTACTAAGAATAGACCAGGAATGAAATGGTGATTATAGTCAACTAAACACCTTCCTTCGTCTATTAGGAAGATTACAATAGGAAGCAGAAAGGAACCGATATTAGATATAAAACTAGATCTCAATTAACTTGCAACCAGTAAGGAACTAGCGTCAGATAGGAGATTAATTGATTAGCTTAATAAGAAATCAATAATGAATTACATTATATTAGACTTTCTCAGGCAAGTTCCATGTTATTTTAGCTTTAGAGCTAGCTCTATGCCTAACTTGGAGGCTATACTTATTTCCCTAATCTATCTCAAAGTTTCAAAATCAAAGATAAAAGTTATCTAAGGTTTTTATTTAGTACATCTTAGAATTTCTTTCCCTTTAAATAACATAGACTCCACAATTGAATGCAATCTTGAATATACTTAAGTCCTTCTTCATATATTTCATCTGATTATTAGAACATTGAACTATTTTTGACAATTAGTTTATGGGTAAGTGTAGTCACATAGGAGAAAGATGTGTTGTCATAGACTTAATAAGAGTTAGCATTGGAAGAACATATGGTTAATAGATTTAGAACTAAGATTGAAAAGGTGGCAACTAGTAATGGAGAGTCCTTTAAATCTTTCTTTGATTTTTAATCTCAGTTTAGTAGTTAGCCATATGGTGAAGGAAACTTTAGGCAGGTTAAATTTGGGCCATACCGAATCCAACCATTTGATTATTTGTGTAGGATCTTGATTGTAGCTAGACATGACTTGTTTGGAAATCTTTTATATTTATAACTTAACAAAAATAATATATTCATCAAAGTTTAAGTTTGGACTGTAATTAGGGAGGTTTTCCATAATAAAGAAGAATTCTCTTAAGTGGTAATTATATTCAACATCTTAGATAATCTCCTCTTCTTTAGCTTTATTGGGAAGCATATATCTCATTGCATTTATAATGCTTTATACTAGGATCATTTCCTTATCCATTTCCTATTAAGCATTTAATATCTTGGCTAATTCGGTCTCTCATTCTTAATATTTGTTCCAAAATCCAACAGAAATCTTCTACTGGCTTTTAATTTTCTTGAGCCTCCTATTTAGTTTTTCTCTTAATTTTCCTTTTTATAATTTAAAAATTAGGGTTCTAGGTGGTATGTGGGCATTAACAAGGCTATACTAGTGGTCGTATTAATTAAAATTGTAAAAACCATCAAATTTGGGATGAACAAAAGTTCAAAATGAGAACACATGCATCAATATAGACTTATTAGTCTCAAAAATAGGTGTATTGATGGCCATGTAACTCTTGAAAACTTTAAAAACTTTTATTTTACATAAATATGTCAATATGGGTGTGTGACCATCAACATAGGCATGTTGGTGCCCATGTATTTTTCCAACATCTTCATAATTTGGTAAAACAACTCCAAATTGCTCTAAACTTGTCCCAATTTATTTATTTTGCTCTAAATAATTGAGTTATAACCTAATAACACATTATGAACGAATGAAGTACCAAAAACAATAAAAAAATTAAATAAACAAGCAAAATGTAGTAAATATAAACCTGCAAATATGAATAATGAAGCATTTATCAATTGTGAATCTCAAGCCTTGTAAATAGTTTCTAAGAGCTATATGTTCTTACTATTTAAGCAAGTTGTTGGATAGGGATGTATAAAGTTCTTCTTGTCCTTTTGACATTCTCCTCAGTGTTAGGAAAGAGTTACAAGCTAAGAAACTTAAACTTTTCTTTTATGGAGCTTAGCCTCCTCATAAGCTGATAAGCTTTACTGCCAACTATAAGAACTTGATATCTTTCCTGAAAGCCATATCAAAGTTGCTAGTGTTAATAAGGAAAATGTTGAATCTAAATAGACAATTAATAGGATTCTTTGTAGATATATTAATAACTTCTATTAGGGAGTGATCTGAGTATAGAGTTTTTAAAATGAGCTCAATCAAATTAGAAACTCCTTAGTTTGAACTTACTATAATCTTATTAAGTTTTTTTCCATTATGAGTGATTCCATATTTTGTTTATTAATTCAAGAGAAAAATTGACACCCAAATGATAAGTTTGTCATCCTACTTGATATGCAAAATATAAAAGTTCATCATTCCTTTTTTCTAGTATATAATATCATCCCTTATGCCTCCTACAAGTTTATAGGTCAGTCAAAATACCACCAAAAGTATCTATTGATTTTTAAGAGTTAGCATGCATACTTTTAAGGTCATTTAATAATATATTACTTTAAAAGGATAAGTTAGCAATATATAAAAGAAACAATGATAGGTGTTGGAGAAAAAGGAGTTAAATTGTTTAAATGGATAACTTAATTAGTAAGGAAGGTGTTAACCACTTACACTACCTCAAAGTTATGAGTAACTGTTATTATACCATTACAATATTTTTGGTGGTTTGATTAGGCACTTTACTTCTTTTCCAAAAACCAAAGATTCTCATTAATGAAGTTATCTTTAATTTTTGTTCATAAAAATTTCAAGACTATAAGCTTCTTATTAGATATTAGGTCGCTAATAATTTGTTATTTATTTAGACTATTTAGTCCTCTAAATCTCCAAGTTATTAAAGACATTAAAGGGGTTTGGAGGGAGAAGACCCCTAATATATTCTTCCTTTTTAGTTTCTGACTTAGTCTTCTTATGATAAAGGTAATAGATTCCTCATTAAGATTTTCCCTAACACCTATCCCATGAATCAATATAAGGGAGCCTAATTGGCTATTGTTTATCTGAATATTAGAAATTTCCAACTCTTTAATGCTTTAGCTCATCTCCTATGGTAAGGATGAATATGTGATCATAAAGGTATTCCTTACTACTTTAGGATCAATGTCCTCGTCACTCCTACTAAATTACAATTCCTAACAATTAGCAGTTAATAAAGATACATTGGTGAAATCAAATAGATGAGTGCCTTGGGATTTAACCATATCTTTAATGGTTATTTTTCACTACTTTTATCTATAATAGTGTGGTTTCTTCTTGAAGGAGTCGGTTTAAATTGACTTTAAGGTTAGTAGTTGCTTCTTATTCATCAATTCCGTCTAAAGAAATGGCTTATAATTCCATTAACTCATTATATCTCCCTATTCTAAATATCCTTCAAGTGGATTTCCATTGTTTTTTTCTAAAATTTAGCTATCTATCATTAATAAGAGATATTGATCTCAACCATTTGAGTATCACTAAACCCAGTCAACCTCTTAAGTTCAAGTGTCTTAGATAATTTCTAATCACCCCTTACTTTAGTACATATTCTTGCATAACCAATTTAAACTAAATTTAGTGTATGATCATTAAGACAAATCAGTTTACTAATTGCACTAGCCAGGGGACTTAAACATGTGGTGGTCCAATATTCCAGAAGAATATTATAGAAATTTCCCTGAGTTAGAATTTTCATCCTTTTTCTCTTGTTCAAGTTTAAACTTGTTCTCCATATTAGTAGGCATAATTAGTTTCCTAGAGATATTCTATGGCCCTAGTTCAACAATCCTTTAGATGTTGGCTTCATAGTTAAATTTAAAAATGAAAGTGTCTTCATTAATCAAAGTGTTGAACTAAATGTAGTTCAAATCAATATTTTGATGATAAAAAACATAAGTAATACTACTAAGTTATTATTTTAGAGAGAACAAATATAAGAGAAATTTATAGTTATAACTTAAAAAGATAAAGAAAAGTTGTAAAGAAAAGTTGAAGCTTTGTAACCTTCAAAGTGAATATCAAGTCAAAAACAAAAGAAAATCAAGGCATATCAAGGTAATTTTATATTTTATATAATTAATATAATCTCCCTTTGTTAGTTTGGTAATCTCAAAGTCTCACCATACATAAACATCTCATCTTACTTCATTTTGTGAATCTTTTCATTCCTTAAGTGTTATTAAAGCTTTTTTTAAGAAAAAAGTTTTGTTAAAGCTTTTTTAAGAATTTGCTTGATATTTCAAACACTCTTTATGGAACATTTTAGAAAGTCTTTAAATCATAATTGCCTTAAAAAATTGAGTTTGATTATTTGAAGCTATTAAAATTATAATTTTTAGGGGATTGGTTGACCTACATGAGTTAATGTTCGACAATATAAAGTTATCAAAGTTGATGTAAGGAGATTTGTAATAATATTAATTGTATATTAGTAGACCAATATGCCTTAATTTTTAACTAATATGTAATATCTAATAAATATTATACATTGAATGCATATAGTTGGCCAATATGACCTAATGGTCAACCAATATGTCAAAAGTAGCTATTGTAACAGCTCATTTTTGGCTCCAATAGCTAATAAGGGTTTTAAAAACCCATAAATATATGTTTTCTCATTAGTTCTTACATCAAAAGGCATTTATGTGTCTTTTACACACATTTCTTGGTGTTTATTAAGCATTTGATTGTTATTGTCTCATATTTTTGTGAGAGAGCCTCTTTAAAGTTATCAAAGTGATAAAGTGAGATATTTTAAGCTTTGATTAGGGTATTATATTAGGATATTCTAAATGCGATTGAGGTTCCTCTTTACCATAAAGGAAGACTGTAAAAGGCTCCTGTTTAAAAAAAACATTATATAAAGGTTATTCTTTGCCTTAGAAGAACAATTATGGTGGAATTCTAAGATGAGTTTTTGGAGTGGATGTAGGTTAGGGTTGTTTACCAAACTAATATACATTATTTTGTATTCTCTCTTCCTCATCATCTTTAAATTATTATTCAATTTTTTATAGATTTACATTAATCAATTTCTTTATCCTTATATATATATTCATTATTTTTAAATTAAGTTTATTGGTTAAATCTTTTTTAAAAGTTTATAAACACTTAATTTGGGATTAATTAGTGGTATGAAAGTATTTTTATTAGGCTAGCATTTAAAAAAAAATCCTATGTCAAAGATCATAAGGACACATTTTGGAGCATCCTCATCATCATTTTTCCAAAAGGGATAAAACATTAGTGAAGCCCCTTCTTTGATATAAATGAATATATATCTATTAGAAAAAAAGGATAAAATTTTACTTGATAGCCAAAAATGTTGATTTTTAGGAAATTGTCTTAAGTGGTTCATTCATTCCTATTAAAATTATAGATGATAAGACAATCTTTAAGCTAAAGTGGAATGGGATCCTCAAGACAAGAGACTCATTTCTTTGAAAGCAAGGTTGTTTATATTTTATGTTATGTATTAGGAAGAAACAAATTCAATAGAGTCTTTATGTGTGAAATAACTCATGAAATTTGGCCTACACTAGAAGTTATATATGAGGGAACAAATCAAGTAAATGAGATCAAAGTTGGCATACTATCACACAGATATCAACACTGGATTTATTGATATTATTAACAATTTTTGATGTCTTAGCAAGACCTGCACTAACATTAAAATGGTAAATAATTGGCTTAGGTCACGTCCAAAGATATAGGAAGCTAAAATGATAGCTATACAAGAAGTTAAGAATCTAATAGCATTACCATTCGAGGAGCTCATTAGATATATTCTCAAATATGAAAGGAGACTTTTAAGAAGGAAAAGGAATTAGCATTCAAGGTCTTAAAGGAGGAATTAAATGAAGAAGAGAAATTTATAATTGAAAGTTATGATGAAGACATCACCTTTATCTTTAATAAGTTTTTTAAAGAGAAAGAATTTCTCTAAGATAAATGACTTCAATGAAGGTAAAGTTTATTCAAAATGTAACTCTTCTAACATTATTATCTTGAATATAGAAAACTCAGTCACATGAAGTCTCAATATCCTCTACTTAAAAATGATTGTAAGTATAAATGAAATAACAAGAAGGAGAAGAAGGATAAAAATAAGAAGAAAACACTTAAAGCCTTAACTTGTAATGAAACAACTGAATCCAAAAATGAGCAAATAGAAGGAGAGGTAGCTCATATTTACTTTATGGATAAGGGAGATGATGAAGTAACATTCAACTCTAATTTGTATGATAGTGATAGTAACTTGATATATTATAAAGTAGTCAAACGTTTAGAAAGTATGAGTAATAAAAGAAAGAAATTATCTTTTAAATTTAAAGAAGTTTAAAAGTAGTTGGATGCATGCTTGAATGAGAATGAAAAGATGAAAGGTGAATTCCATAGAATGAAAAGGATGAAAAGTGAATTTCATAGAATTAAAGCATCTAAAAAATTGATCATTGATGACAATCATAAACTAGATATATTAAAATAAGAAAATGAGTCATTAAAAGAGGAAATAAATGTTTTAATTTCTGATAGAGATCAATGGGTTGGAACTTCCTACGACAGCAAGAGTCTCTGAATTTATCAGTATTAATGGGTGGAGATGGCAAAAAATGTAGAGATCATTGGTAACCTTGAGCACCTACTGTACCAACCAAATAGTTCTAAACCAGATTGTTTGGAATGGTTAGCTAGCTTTACAAAACAATATACTAATGGTTCAACCTATATTTTCTTGAGACCTTCAATATAAAATGTTTCTTGGCATAAACTGGTTTGGTTTAAAAGCAATATCCTTAGGTGTTCTTTCATACTATAGCTGACCTTCCTTAAGAAGTTACAAACACGGGACAAACTTCTCTATCTACATACTCCTAACCACTTTTCCTTGTGTATCTCGGCCAATAAGACTATTGAACACTTGTTTTTTGAATGCCCCTTCCTAAAACCGTTTGGAACCAATGCCTCAACTACTTCCATATTTACATCCCAAATCAGACTAATCTTCAATCCATCCCCATTTGGTTTAATCAATCCTCAAATTTAAGAACCTCTGACATTAACATTTTCCTTATTTGTCTTTCTACTACTGTCTACAATATTTGGTCTGAAAGGAATCCTCGAACATTCAAAGATGAAGCCAAGGATGTGGGGAGCTTATACTCTAAAGTAATCTTCCAATTTATGGAACATCTTAGCTCAAACACCGTGTGGAGGTAATTGGTGAAGTTCTTATTCACTAATATTGTTGGACCCCGAACTTTTGGTGGAAATTAGAAATATGAAAATGAATTTAAATTAGTATTTTTGTATATGTATTGTGTTGTAGATGAATTTGTGCTTTAAGAAAAAAAATTAATGCAAAAAGAAGTATTGGTTTTGATGACTTTGAGAATTGAGTAGATTTGTATGTGTTATGAAATTTAGAGTGAATATTTCG
>JANZLX010000003.1:13972173-13985122 GCA_025531955.1 Erythroxylum orinocense | reverse complement strand
TCGGCCTATAATAGCCACTTGTCCCAATTATATGTTGCCACATGTCACTATATAATTGGCCCATAAATCAATATTTTCACAAAATTTACTAAAAATTCCAAAATGTCTTAAATAATACCAAAATCACCAAAACACATTTTAATCATATTTAACAATTCAATTGTACCCGAAAATGTTAAAGAACGCATGTACAATCATATAAATGTGCAAAAATGTGAATGTCACAATTAATAATGCATGATATGCATTTTCCTAATTTCTCATCAAATTATCAAAATTCACAATTCTAGCCCTAACATGGGTAACGGGATGTTACAAAAATAATAGGTCAATCACGACAACACATCAAAGAAAACACAGCACAAAACCATTTAGCCCAAGTGATGTAATCCACATAAATTCCAGGACAAAGGTAACCAGCTGATCCTCACAATTCCTTCAGCTATATATATGGAGACATGCTCAATTAACGCCTTTTCAAGACACCCATGCATACACCAAAACTTCAATCACAGTATGTTAATCAATTCTTCAACATCTTACGCACTCCACCTTGGAAGATAAATTTAGTTGGATAGCTTTTCTTCACCCACGACAACAACATACACACTGCACGTCTCCTTGGTTTCCGCACTTCACTTTAACAACCACTACACCTTATATATAAAACCCACACACTAAACTCAAAAACCAACGTGAGCTATGATTTTCTAAGTGAGTCATTAATGCCCACTACACACTGCACAGTTTTCAATCCAAAGATGCACTTCAATTTTCTCAAATCGAAGAACTTGTGTAACACTAATCCCACATCCTCAACTTACTACACCGTATGTTATCCCCATACACTTCACTTCTATGAAATACACTCACATCAATAGATATCAACAATGTAAGCCACAAGATGGGGCAAACACCCAAAGAGCAAGGACAATGTTAGAGACAAACACGCAGTGTGTTTCCCAATAAAGAATTAACGCACACCACCGCTCAGTCTTATTGCAAGACAACTTCCTTTATCATATATTGCGCAAACACTTGGATGTTTAACCAAAACCAGGAGATCTACTCACATATATTGGATAGACTTGAATATTGCATTGAAAATAGGATTCATATATTGGATAGAATTGTAGCAACACATATCTTCTCAATTTCCATCATAGATGCAATCTTTAATCCATATAATAATTCCAATTATCTTATATGTCCAATTTTAAATGTCAAAATTAAATAAAGAATATATAAAATATATTCTACCAGTATCTATAGCAGAAAATTAGATTCTGTATTTAGTAGGAGTGGAGGATCTCATCCATAGAGGACCTTGAATGACGTAGTGCCCAGAACTGAATGAAAAGACGTATTGTAGCAATATTTTACCTTGCTTTTCACATAAGATGTGTCTTTTTGGAACACAATTTCATACCAACTTAAGAATGTCAGAAATCAGTAGACCCAATAATTCATGTGAAATGAAGGGACACAATGTCCAGGGCATAAAAGCCTTAGCATAACCATCCCACACGAAAACTAATTTCATCACAATCTCAAAGGGTATGTTTTCCATTAAAATCACTTTAATCACAATATTTGCTTCTAAAGAAGATGACTACTAGAGAACAAAGCCAGAAAGCAGATGAAAAGATGAAGAAAATAACATCAGAAGTATCACCTTTGACATAAGTGCAAGTCCCAAGGCCTTCACCCTTGCCTGCTTTCCCCTTGCCCTTTGGAGCATTTTCATCACTTCCACCTCCTGCTTATTTTCCCTTGCCCTTTCCCCCAGAGTCTTTTGGCTTTGAGTCCTTTCCCATTATCTTACAAAACCAATACGTTGAGCAACAGGCATATCAGCAAATCATAAAAGCATAGGACACTTTTAAACTATTCAATCAATGAAAAGTCTCTTTTATAATCTCAACTTTCTATGTCGAACTAAATCTTTCACTTTTATAAAAAAAAAAGTCTAACACAAACCAAATAACTCCCTTCTAATATAAAAAACCAATTCAATATCTATTTCGTAGCGATCATAACTATATATCGAATAAATCTTCATATGATGATCATCATTGGTAGAGAATCACTCCAAAACAAGCCTATTTTATATACCAGATAATAACAAGACTATGGATCACATCATAATATGAGAAACGAAGAAAAGACTCCATTTTCCTCGAAAAGCACACAGAAGAAATAAAAAATATTAACCATCAACTTTCTATGTACAAATGTTGTTTCCACTTACCCTTAATTAACAATCTTCTACAACTGAGTTTCAATATCTTGTATTTTTTTGTCGGAATTCAACTTCTAATTAGAGAGTCTAAATGTTGGCGAGTTCAAGTTTGATTGAGAGTTTGTACCTCACTCCAATCTCATTCTGTTCAGTTCATGTTCATATAATTTGCTTTTAACGTAGCATTTGGGAGGTGGACGAATTTTTTTAGGCAAATGTATTTATTTAATATTTTACTTGGAATTAAGTTTTTAAGATGACCAACTGATTAAATTAGTAAATAAATTGAGAGAATTTAAAGTCTTCAAAGAGCATCTTTAAGTTGTATTTTTTTCCTTTTGACATTTTTCTAATTCAAAAGTAGTGATTTTGGAAATTAAGGACCAAATTTTGGACCATAATAGAAACATCAAAGTTCAAACCAAGGTAGAAAAGTTCAACAAAACTAATTAAAATCAACATATAATTATATTTTTAAGTTAAACATTAAAATGAGCATACAATTGACCTCTTCAAAATAGACTTTTGCATGCATCAGAATTATCTATTAATTGATACATAGAAGGTAAGAATAAGGTTAGTAATATTGTTCTGCATAAGTCTAGTTTAACCTAAAATCACTTGACAAAGTGAATTAAATGAGTTTAAGTTATAGTTCAATCTTAAAGGTCAGCTTAACGTTTGAATCAAAAGTTCGAAAGGCTTGACTCCTATTATCAAAATAATGTCGTTTTGGTATAATTGATTAAAGCGACATCATTTTGGTCTAACTATATTAAAATAATATCATTTTGATACTACTCGGTTGTGCAACTAGAGCCTGATTGAATTTTAAGTTGAGCTCGAATGCTAGTAATGAGGGTAATGTCCATACATTTTCATCCCTAAATAAGATATGTCTATAACTTTTGTTTAGGAATCTATTACACCTCTCACCACTTTCACTCTAATAATTCAAGTTGGAATAAGTTTACTACTAGTCTATTACTATATGGATGACTTCCAACGTTCAAAGACTAACTAACCCAATTACCTTAATGACGTGTCTTTCTACAAAGCTAGACATTAATATAAGTCTAAGTATAATTTCAGGACAACTTCACTAGGCTTGTTGGCTAGAATTTACACTTGATTTTTTTTTATGTAATTGATTTAAATCATTAAAGATTTGACCCTTTCAAACTTAAGAAATTATATTTTACCTTATTTTTAATTATTATTATTATCATTCTTTTCTATTCTTTTTTATGACTATAATTGAAATATGTAATGATTTCATATACAAGATTCTTTTCTTTTCTTTTTAATCTCTTCATACCATATTTTCATCGGCATCGTGGATACACATTTATTATTAATA
This sequence comes from Erythroxylum orinocense, assembly GCA_025531955.1. Classification (NCBI taxonomy): domain Eukaryota; kingdom Viridiplantae; phylum Streptophyta; class Magnoliopsida; order Malpighiales; family Erythroxylaceae; genus Erythroxylum; species Erythroxylum orinocense. The sequence continues at coordinate 13,981,520 of JANZLX010000003.1, read as the reverse complement.
TAATAGAATATAAAATATTTTTTTAAACTATTTAAAAAGGTTTAATGGTTAATATTAAAATGTTTGATGGTATCATCCTTAAAATTTTGATAGTATAATCCAAAAAATTGTAAAAATCTTATTTGTAAGAAAAAAAATCAAGATCAAAGAACATTGAAAGTTGTCTTTAAGATGGGCATTCATACGGTCAAGTTAATATTGTGACTAAATGATACGAATATGAGATAATATCATAATAAAGAGTACAAGACTAGAGATCATGTGAAAATGATTTGAGTTAGATATTTACCTTCTTACACGAAGATGCTTTTATAGTGCTCCTAAACTTAGGGGTGAGCATTATTCGGGCCGGGCCGACCCGAATTAATTTGGGTAAGGAAATTCTAAAGTTGGGTAATTCGGGCCGGCCCAGGTGTTACCCGAATTATTTTCGGGCCGGGACTTCAAAGGGAAACAAATTTGGGTCGGCTCGATTACCCGAATTAGGTTTAAAAAATTGTGAAATAGGGTAATTAGGGTAATTCGGGTAAATCGGGTCGGGTAAGTTCGGGTTCGGGCCGGGTAAGGCAAAAATTTTTTTGGGTAATTCGGGCCGGGCCCGAACAGTGAAAATCCGGCCCGAATTACTCGAATGCTCACCCCTACCTAAACTTATAGGACATTTATGGTGGATAAATGTAAATATTTTTACTAATATCTAATGACTAATTTATGGTTAATTATGAGTAACATTTAACGTAAATCAATATATTGTTAGACCCTTGAGTCCAAATGATACTATAACGATTGATATAAAGATGACATGCTGACGAAGGAATAAGGTGAAGTCTTACAAATAGATAAAGCAAATGGGACAATTCCTTTGTTAAACTATTCGAAGCTTTGATACAATAGCTTCAAGAATAAGAAAAATTAGAAAAGAACAACCAAAAGCTCCTGAGAAGATGAGCTATAATCTTTTGATACCCAAATATGTTATGATCATGTATCAAACTAGAGCCTAATCATAGAGCACTTTGGTTAAGGTGTCTGAGCCATAAATTTTTTATGGCAAACAAAGTACTAAAGAGCTTGAAAATCTTTTATGTCATATCAAACAATACTTTTAAATGAAAAAGGTATGTAATTAAGAGATGATGTATATCATAATAATAAACATGATGGATGACACAAAGTTATCGTAGATGATGCAGATGTCTAATGATATCAGTTCAAATAGATTTTTCATTGCCATTATGGAGAAAATGAAGATATAGCTAATAAATCAATTTGTCCATAATAACACTTCTTAGCTTGCAAGGGCAACTTTGAAGTAGTTAAGACAAAATGGCTTTAAAAGGGAGTATATGAGACAATTTATGTATTTTTAGACCTACATAACATATTATAGGAAGACAAATTATTCAAATTCATAAATGGCTTGTAGGGTTATGAATATGCAAAGATTCATGGGTAAAATATAAAAGAGCTCTCTAACTCTATAGTGACCGTGGATGCCTTTGTAGATCTCTCATTAATTAAAACTAGTAGAGAGGGCAAAAATAATGGTGAAACTTAAAATGGCTCAAAGAGAAGTAAAGAGAAAGTAGGTGAATCTTCTCAATATAACTAGAAAAGGAATTTAAAAAGGAAAATTGCTTGCTTTATTTGTGAGTAGCAATACTTTCTCATGAATGCTCAAAATGAAAGGTGAGTGAAATTAATTTCATATTCATAAAGTACTAATTAAAAAAGACAAAAGTTTGACAGAAAAAAGCCAACTTATATTTTTCTTTGTTGGATGGATCCTAAGAAAGAATGTCCAAACAAGAATAGATATGACTGAGGGAGAAGATATATGGGAAATGTGTTAATAGAAAGGAAGGCTTGCTCGTGTCTTCAAAATTTTGCTAAGAAGATTATGAGAAAATGACTTATAGAGGAATGTCTAATTGATAAGGGCATTGAATTCTTTTTACTGGGTGGTTAATTAGGCTCTTAAATTCAAATAGAAAAATCATGTAACTATTGGTAAGTCTTGGTCAATGCATGGCATATAAGTTGACAAGAAGATGACATATTGACAAGAAAATAAGATTAAGTCTCATGAATAAGTGAGATAAATAGTCAATATTGATAAAAATTTTATAGTACTCAGAGAGTTAGCATGCATTAATAAGCATTAGCCAAAATATTTGACGATGAGAGAGATTTAGATTTAAAACTAAAAATAATTAATATGACTTGCTTGTGTTAAATTTGACAATATGAAGGCACCTAAATTTTATGAGAAAAATCTAAAACTATGGAAATTGTTACAAAGGTTTTCCTTCAAGCACGAACTTGTCCTATAAGGTACGCCAACCTCTTTACAGGACAATTTCACTTTGCTCCGTTAAAGCAAGATTCAACCTTGTTCCATGATTGTCAACCAATCTACTTGTTTTCAAACGCCTCATGATCCTCGCAGTGTATCACTCTTATACCCTTGTAAGAAAACTGCGAAAGAACTAAATAATCATGGCAACAATAAGAACACAAGAAAGAGATACGACAAACGCCAACCTTTATTACTTCCCTTAAAGTATACAAAGGAATATTCTCTCAATCTCTAAGTGTCTCCCACACTCATCATCTTCCTCTCTAAGAAGAGCAAGGCTCAAATAAGCCATTTATAGGCACCTCTAGATGACTAATTTAGAATCCTAATAGAACTCTACTAGCTAAGGTCACAATCTTATCATATCTTATCCTTATCAGATTACATCATACTAACCAATAGATGACATTCCCATCTAATTAGGACTCTATCTAATATGATTAAGCTACATCACAATAATAAGATAAAAGATTACACTATCTAGGAATGATTATCCATATCTACGAAGATCTCTTCTATCTTCAAATGATCCTTCCACATGATCTTTATCTCAATCCACTGTGATCTTGTCCACCACATCATCTAAGTTCTCCTTATCTATATCTATTGATGATGAGTCATCCAGGTCAATAGCATACTGGTTCATCCAATGCTTACCAACATCAACTCCATTAGTCATGATCTGTCCACTTGAGAATACACTAAGTCTTTAGTCTATCAAGACCTTAGCCTTAGCCAAGTCAGCTCGTACAGGTCAGAAACTCTCCCAAAATTTACACCATGCTTGATCTACTTATTAAGTCACCTTAGAACTCTCGTATATTCCTATCATGCTTGTGATCCAGCTAAACTTCTACTCGATGTCCATCTCAAGCCTTCTTTTGGTCTCACATTCGAATCTAGCATCTCGTTGAAAATTTCTGCCAATGTGTACCAGTGCATGCCGATGCTTGGCGTTGTCTCATTTTGTCCTTGCCTCCTTGCAAGTCCTTGCCTTGTTTAGTTGTTCTGCTTGTCAAACACTGGTCAAAGCTCGCCAATGCCCTCACAATTTCACTATCTAAATCTTAGGGGTCTAACATAAATATATAATGTTTCTTATATAGTGGCTCAAATTGTTGATTAACTTAGTTATGGAGCAATGTGATTGCATCATAAGTGTGCTTGAATAAACCATATACAAAGTAAGTCAGGATAGTTAAACAATAATGGCATTTGTAGGTTCAAAAGACAATAATATAGTGATACATAATAAGAACATGGAACAAACGATTAAATAAAATAAAACACCATATTATAGAGCAGGAGCACTTTTTTAAGTAGTAAAAATGTTATTTGGCAATGTAATAATAGAGGGGGAGATTTCTAAAACTACTTTCTCAATTATAGTAGTAGAGTTAGTGGCTTGAGTGATGTCTCTTTACTAATTAAGAAGAGTTAGTGAAAGAAATCACAACTTCTTACTAAACAAATTAGTGGTGAAGGTGAGTAAATTTATATTTTATACAGAGTTCGAGAGCTTTACAAAAATTCTTTATTTGAAATTTTTTAGTAGGAAAATATTGAGTGATTGCTTTATAGCAAACTTTAAGGTGAAAAGTATCTCGAGCCTTTTTTGTATTATTTAAGGTTTACTTTATTAGATGGTTGTCTTATTTAATTTTTTGGTTGAATTATACACAAAATTGTGTTTGAAGAGTGAGTGAGACATTTAAACATAGGTTTGTGTGGGGTGTTTGAAAACTAAAGGAGTTATTGGTGGACGATCATAAAGTAAGGTTGAGCTAAACTTTTGTGAACTTAAGTATCACACTAAGACTTTGATAATTTGTTCAATTATATTGCACCTTAAAAAGTTCTTATGACACCTATTATAACACTTCCTTAAATAACAATTTACATAAGATTTCTTATAAACGTTTGACTAAAAAAGATAATATTTTTCTAAAGTAACAAATTTTAAATAAGAAATTTAAGGCTTAATTAAGAAAGTTAATATTTGATTTATAATACAAATCTAACGACAAGGATTGAAGTTTGGCTAAGGAGTAAAGGTTTATCTAAAAGGGTTAAATTCTTTTTATTCTTTAACTTGTGTTTGTTTTTATTAAGCACTATTTTGTTATTCAATTTATTTTTAGTGCATATCATTAATCTCTTATTCTTAATTATAAAAAGTGATTAATAAGAGTTGGATTTTTCTTTCTAGTTTTATTAAAATAATATTTTTATTTGGAACTATTGAATTAATTTGTGCATACCTTCAACTATTATATACCTCTTATAAATTGAAAATTGAAAAATTATAAAATTATAAAATTGAAAATTAAAGTTGGTTTGGGTGAGCCCGCACCATTGAGTTTTGTCCCCTCTGGCCTCTCAGGGTGATCCTTGTTCCACCATCTTGTGGTTGGAGTGGCAAGGACTCGAACCCAGGATCTCAAGGTTTTGTTGGGTGCATGACCCACGCCTCTCACCGCTGAGCTACGTAGCCCAATGGTAAGAGGCGCGGGTCATGCACCCAACAAAACCCTGAGATCCTAGGTTCGAGTCCTTACCACTCCAACCACAAGATGGTGGAACAGGGATCACCCTGAGGGGCCAGAGGGGACAAAACCCAATGGTGCGGGCTCACCCAAACCAAAAAGGCGCCTTTTTGGCGCCTTGGGCGGGTACCTCTGCGGTTGGCTGGGGTGTGACCAAGGCCCACAGGAAGCATCTCACCGCCAAGAAGGAATTGTCTCCTTTGGTGCGCTGGGTGATTTGCGAGTGGAACCTAGGACCTCAGGGTTTTGTTAGTTTTGCTAACCACGCCTCTCACCACTTAGGCCTGGGCCCACAGGAGCCTAATTCTGCTGAGGTTGAACGTCGTTGTTAGGATCCATGATCGGTGCGACTCTGGTTACGGAATACCTGCAAAACAAACAATGGCGGGCTGGGGGTTGATTCCCGGGAGGCCCCTCTGATGCTCAAGTCAGTCTTTTTGTAAGGGTTTTGATTATAACTAGTAGGCAAATTAGGATCGTAGCGACATACCTGAATCGGGGAGGAATAGTACCTTATATACCTGGGACCATCGCTAGGTTTAGGTCTTTACGTAAATCATTGTGTTTGCATGGGAGTCTAACACCTAATAGGCCGGATGGGTCGTAAACGTTTAGAGATGGACATGGGCCTAACACAGCCGACCCAACCATAAGCCCCCCTACTCCTCGAGTCTGATTGAAGAGAAGGGTCGAAGGAGTACATATATATCAGGTCGCATATCTACATGTCAGCTCGTGCTAGGCCCGATTAATAAATTATGACATGCTGCGATTAACCGAACAGATGTAACCGATCGAGGGTAATGACAGAGCAGGTCGGCCGACTATAACGACTTGGCAAATCGATCGGGTATATTAATGAGGTTGACCGGGCAGGTTTAGCAGCTCGACCGATCGAAACCGATCGACTAGGTGGCAAGGCTTTAAATAAAGCCCTAAGTGTAATTATTACTGTCAGTCCGTATCTTCCGGGCGCCGTTCAAAATTTTGGGAGACGCGTCCCTTTAGCTGCCGCGCAGCTGTCATGCATGGTCACGTGTGTCCCTTCGTTTGCCTTGCCGTTCCGGGTCTTTAATGACCTTAACTTTCCATTGTTTAGATCTTTCCACGTGTCCAGCATCGATTCAGATTGTTACAACGTGTTCGACGTCGGTTGGTACTCCCCTCTATTGATATTATAAATTTTGGAGTTAACGGGCTTTCTTCATTCTGCTTTGTTTGTCCAGCTTCTATCCTTTGTATTTTCATCTTTGCGATTACCATAGTGTATTTTCACTGTTGTCCTCTTCATTCGAAAGTGCCCTGCCTATAGTTGGGCCGCCGGAGACGATGGCGGGAATGGCTAAGGTGCCGAAGAAAAAGTGGGATCAGCTGAGGTTCGAGAACAGGCTAACGGAGTTGCGAAGTTCTATCAGGGGGAGCGGCGGAAAGAGCAGCACCTAAATGAGGGGCGCTTAGAACTCGCTAATGATCTATTTCTTTCCCTCCTGAGGGGTTGCCGCGGTGCTCGCATCTTTGATGGTTCGGGCGGCTCGTCGTTTGAGGATTATGCCGAGCTGTTGCTATCATTCAAGCTCGGCCTTTTTCTGGAAGAAAAGAGGGAGATAACCGAAAGAGAATGAGAACGAGAGGTAGTGCCAGATGAGGACTCACTGTGGCGAAAATTGTGGGCTTGTAAAGAATTTGGCTGTCACAGGACTTGTCAGCACAAATATATCAGAACCTATACTGGACAGATTGTTCGACTTTGGTGTGAAGAGGTTCGTCGATGATACTTGCAGTAGACCGGGTAGGAAAGACAACATTTGTAAATAGAAAAGCTCATTTGGTCGAGCTTGTGACCAGGACTAACTTTTTGGAAATAAAGGTTTTGTTTTTATTTTTATCCGTTGTCCGCTTTTACAATTCCTCTAAATGAAAATCGGCTTATGCGAGTCTCATATGACTGAGCCGCTATTTCGAACGGCAGGTGTGTCAATTACTCGAACGACACTGAGGCCGAGCGGTCCAAGTCTTTGGTCCTTGGCGTTGGTTAAGTGGTATCGAGGTCGATCGGTCCAAGATCCTATCTTGGCATCGCTTGGTTCTATCATCTTGTGTTGGCGACCTTGTCGAATGATGTCAATGTCGAGCGGTTCTAACATCTTGTGTTGGCAACCTTGTTGAACGATGTCGATGTCGATGTCGAGCGGTTCCAACATGTTGTGTTGGCAACCTTGTCGAACGATGACGATGTTGAGCGATTCCAACATCTTGTGTTGGCATCGTTGTCGAACGATGTCGATGTCGAGCAGTTCCAACATCTTGTGTTGGCAACCTTGTCGAACGATGTCGATGTTGAGCGGTTCCAACATCTTGTGTTGGCAACCTTATCGAGCGATTGGTAGATTGGTAGATTATTCTGCCAAGAAATCTGAAACTCTTTATTGATGGCGACGAAGGTGTGGGCCATTAAAAAACTTGACTGGCAAAGCCAAGAAAAAGGTACCCACTACAAACGCGTAAACAACAGTAAGATGCAAGACAAAGAAATAAATGAAGCAAGCTTATCTATTGATAGAACGCCTTCAGGTTCTGAGAGCTTCAGGGCCTCGATAGAATCTTACCATTCGCGTCGAGTAAGATGTAAGAGTCGTGTCCGGTTTGTTTGACCACTTGATAGGGTCCTTCCCACGCCTGCCCGAGCTTTCCGGGGTGTCTTCCAGCCGCCTCGACTTTTCTTATAATATAGCCGCTAATCTTTACATCGCTCAGCCTTACTCTTTTGTTGTAAAACCTTGTTGCTTTTTGTCTGACGACTTCCGTTCGGGCGGCTGCCTTCTCTCTATCTTCACTAAGGAGCACTAGTTCTGCCCTGTGGGCTTCATTATTCCGCTCTTCTTCATAATTCGATACTCTGTGATTGTGCATTGCCACTTCTACTGGAACTAAAGCCTCTGCCCCGAAGGTCATTCGGAACGACATTTTTCCCGTGGCTCCATTTGGGGCAGTTCTGTAAGCCCATAACACTTCATTTAATTCGTCTACCCATGTCTTGCGCCCATCTAAGTGTTTCTTGAGGGCACTCATTATCTTCTTGTTGGTGTTTTCTGCGAGACCGTTGCCTTGGGGATGAGCTACTGAAGTCAACTTAAGTCTTATCTTTAGTCGATCGCAAAAATCTTTGAATTTTTCGTTATCAAAATGTTGTCCGTTATCTGTAACCAACACCATGGGCATCCTAAAAAGACATAGTATGTTACTGCTCACGAAATTTTCTATCTTTTGTTCAGTGATGGTGGCGACCGCTTCTGCTTCCACCCATTTAGTGAAGTATTCGACCGCCACGATTAAAAATTTCTTCTGTCCCGAACCAAGAGAAAAAGGGCCTAATATTTCCATTCCCCATTGAGCAAATGGGATAGGGTGGCTTACAATTTTTAACCGCTCGGTCGGCTGATGAGACAGGTTACTGTTCCTTTGACAAGCCTCGTACCGGCTAACTTTCTCTTGACAATCTTTCTTCATTGTTGGCCAATAATACCCTTGTCTGATTAGTCTATGAGCCAACATCCTGCCCCCTAAATGATTCCCACACATTCCTTCGTGGACTTCAGCCATTGCCTGCCCTACTTCTTCTTCGCTTAAGCAGCGTAGAAGTGGCCAGTCATAAGATCGCTTGTACAGGGTGTGGTTAATGAGCACATATTCGGCCGCCTTTACCCTTAACTTCCTAGCCTCCAAGGCCTCTTCAGGCTGTGTTCCCTATAGGAGGTATTGTCTGATCGGTTCCATCCAACCTGATCGCTCAGCGTCTACTTCGAGGATTTCATTGGTTCCCTGAATGTTAAGCCGGTCTAGTCGTTCGACTAGAATGTTATTTTTCGCATCTTGATCAGAAGCCATTTTGGAGAGCGCATCTTCCCGAACGTTTTGCCTCCTTTCTATCCTGCTAACCGAATATTCTTCCAAGTTGCTCAACTCTTGTTTTACCAGTTCCAAATACTTGATCATATTGTCTCCTTTGGCCTCATACTGCCCAGCAACTTGATCGACCACTATTTGGTTATCGCTGTACACCTTTACGTGCTTTACCTCCATCTCTCTTGCCAACTAGAGTCCGGCTATTAGAGCCTTATATTCTACCTCGTTGTTAGATGCCTTAAATTCTAAGCGGAGAGCATACTCCACCTTTTCATCCTGGTGTGGGCTTATCAAGACCATTCTTGCCCCGCATCCCTCAGCATTAGAGGATCCATCCATAAATAAGCTCCAAGCGGGGTGTAGTTCATTTGAGGTCGGCTGACTCATCTCTGCTACAAAATCCGCCAACACTTGGGCTTTGATCGTCGTCCGCGGCTTGTAGTGTATGTCGAACTCTCCTAATTCTACCGCCCACTTTATCAGTCGTCCTGAAGTTTCAGGTTTCTGCAAGCATTGCCTGAGAGGTTGATCGGTCCATA
>JANZLX010000003.1:13944090-13960500 GCA_025531955.1 Erythroxylum orinocense | reverse complement strand
TAAAGAAAAAGGAGAATTCTTGAATTTGAAATGATATACAAGATTTAGGTAGTGAATGTAGTAAGTTGATGATGAGTTGGTATATGTGTGTATGTTCTGTTATCAATGTTTATGATCAATCATGGACTATAGTTTGTTTATGGATGATATTGACTTTAAATGGAAGTTGAGAGGAAAAATAGTAATAGAGCATGAATAGGTTGATTATGAATTCTTGGTTTTTGATGACTTTTTTACTAAATTTACATATTTTGGAGTAGTATGAAATTATGGTGAATGACTTGATTGAAATGGAGTAGAAAGACTAGAATAAAAAAATAGAAGTGTTGGATTTTGGAAAGTGGAAGTCTAAAAATTTTCTGAGAATGAATAATGGAGAGTTAGATTTTTCGATCTAAAACTTCTCTGATTTTTTTGGGTTGATCTAGAGAGGTTTTGATAAAATTGTCTTCATAAAAGTTGTAACTTGTCTTTCTAGCTTTCTAACTCTATCAAGTATGACATTTTTTGATATCGGGGTTGGAAGTTATGATTTTTAGAAGTTAGGATGCTGTTTAGGATGAAATTGTCGGACAACCACTTTGATGTGAACTTTTGACCCTTATAGAGACTGAAATTGTTTTTGAGTTCTTTATGAAGTTGTAGAACCTTCTTTCAGCTTTCCATTGATACCAAAATTTCAAATTTTGGAGCTTTGGGTCGAAAGATATGAATTTTAGAAGTTAGGATGTCGGAAGAAGAAAGATCCAGGAGGTAGGCCTCCCTCGCGTTCGCCTCGCGCGGTCGCGAGGCGTTGCGAGTGCGACGCGGCGGGACTTCTCCCCTTGATTCTACCTCTCTCCACTCTTTTGGCTATAACTTTTTCGTCTGACTTTCGATTGACCTAATTTTTGAAGCGTTAGATTTCTAACACATTCTTCTACCTCTACACAAAAATTTAGAGCTTTTGGTATTAATTTGAAAAAGATTTATGGAATCAAATTGAGAGGATCAGTTAAAAAAATATGAGTTGGATATTTTTTCTGAACATAGTTCAGTATTTTAATGATATGCTGACCTGTAGAGCTCTAAATGAGTTGATTCTTATTTCTAAATAAACTAGAGACATGGGGCTACAAATTATCTGAAGGAATTGAATTTTAATTTAGTCCCTAAGATTTTCAATTTATGGAGTGAAGTTGGGTATAGTGTACAGTCTCGGTTTAGTAATAGTCCGAAAGTGTTTAGGCCATAGCTTTCAAATTTTTGAACCAAATTGAATGATCTTGGTATCATTGGAAACATAAGATATAGAGGAACATTTCTCTAGAAGGAAGTATTATCAAATTGCTTCATTTACCTGATCAAAATAAGGAGTTAAGATGTTAGTTTTAAAGATAAAATGAGGGTAAATATGGAAAGACTACTTAAATGAGGGGCAAAATGAGAAAGACAACTAAAATGTTGTCTTAAAAATAAAAGAAGAAGAGAGTTGTCGTGCAAAAGAAAAGAAAAGAGAGAAAGTCGTGAGAAGAGAAGAGAAAAAGAAGAAGAATGCGTGGAAGCTAGGGAAAAAGGAGAAAGAAGAAGATTTGGGCTAAACCTAAGGTAAGCATCATCTTTCTTCTTGCTTAGTAGAAAAACAAAAAGGAATTAGAAAAGAGAATGAGTTATGTAGGAAGAAAGAGGAGAAACCCTAGATGAATATTTTTAATGGATTTCTAAACTAGGTTTTGGTTTTTCCAACCTTGATAGACTATGGGTAGGTTAAGCCTAAACCCAATTTTATCATTTATTTTATTTTTGTAATTTTTGAAGTTTTATGAATTTCTATGGGAATGTTGTGTTGAACGAGAACTTGGTTATTTGAAGGTGACCAAGGAATGACAATTTAAGAGCAAAGGAAAGGCAAATTTGAGCTTGGAGTTTTGCTAGTAAATAGGTGGGTGATATGTTTATAGTTTTTTTTTGGTGATTGGGCAAATTCTTGCCTATGTATGGATATGTGTTAAATTGTTTAAAATTGACTTGTTGAAAATGCATGATAATTTTGATTATGTTATACTGTGAAAGAAGCATGATATTTGATATAATTAAAAATGATTTTGAGCATTGATTATGTGCTTTTGTTTGGGCAAGAGAGTAACGATTCGTAGTCACGTGAACGTCGACGTAAAGCCTTCTCCTGGCTGCCTGCTTGTGGCCTACGAGATCTAAAAATGGACTCGTTTTGTTCATGGTTTGAACTTAGTTTATCCATTTTTTTCCACGGAGCTCTCGAGCCATTTGTTTGTACATTGCATAATTAGATTCTCAAGCATAAATCATTTGAGTGTTATATGTTATGAATTTTTGAGCTAAATTTGATGAATGCTTAAATGTCTTGAATAAAGTATGAATGCTAGAATTGCTAGACCTTTAGATACATACTTATGCTTGACTTTGGTCAATTTCAAATGGCTATAAATTTATTAGCCACTGAGCTGTGTAGCTCACCCCACGCTTCCCTCCTCAGGTGCAAAAAGAGAAGATTAGCGATCTTTGCAAGGCGTTGGAACTCCAAGATAATTAAAGATTTTTTTTTTGTAATTAAGTTAGTTTATGAACTTTTGTAATTTAGAATCATTTCAAGCATAAGCATTCAAATTGTATCATGGGTATTCCATATTTTTTTGTGTGTTTTTTTTGGTATTTTGAAATGAGCTCGTATAAATTCTTTTGGAATTCATTTATGAAATGTGATTGGATTTTTGACTTGTGATTCTCTAAATTTTAATTATTCAAGGTTCAACTTTTGTGGGCATGCCACCGTTATGGATGACGGGTTCTGTTTGTCTTCGAATATTTGGGCTCTGAAAACAGAGTCCAACATTTATACCCTTGCCCACATCCTAACCCTAAAACGAATAGGTTACAAGACCCTTTAATGCTAAAATAAGCCTAATCCAATAAAACTAATCCTAACTAGTTTAGGAGTTTATATTCCAATAATGCAATGTGATCCTAATCTACTTAGGATTGGGCTAAACTAACTTAAATAAGACCAAAATAACTTAAATAAACCTAAGGGGGTGAATGGGCCTAATGGAGCACTCTATTTAGGCCCATATGCTTGGTTGTCCAAAACTAGCTTAAAATAGAATTGACTTTTAATAAATGTACATGCTTACAAATAAATATTCAACCCATAACAAGTCTTTTGGCCCTAATAAATAAAGGATAAATAACAAGCCCAATGTATTAAATTAAGCCCATAAGAATAATTAAATTTGTCTTGAAATTTGGCTAAGTATTAACCTCTTCACACGTCCTCTCCAGAAGAATCACAAGCTTGATTACTCCACTTGAATTCTCTATGGATGGTTCGGCCTTGTCATCAAGGCGAGATGTATTGTGACTTTGAACAAACCTTTGAAGTGCTTGTTTAAGCCTTGCTGCATATTGACTTATAATAGGTCCACTTGGCAAAGTAAGCTTGTCTTGGCATGTGGCATCTTGATCTCCATTGCCATGGTTTCTTGTATCATCCTATTTCTATTTATTCCAAGTTGGGTGAGAATAAAAGTGAGGATTTATTGGAAAAAATATCCTTAAAGAATCCACATAATTACTTAGCTATAAAATAATCTAATAATAATAATAATAATGTAGTTAGTAGGGACTAATGAATATTTTGACCTTTTTGTTATTTATTCCTTTGTCGTTTTAAATTTATACTTTCAAATCAAACATTAGCATTATATCATCATTAGAAATTTTTAAAAATAGACTAAACTGAATAATACATATTCTATTCTATTTTAAAGGAATCAACATTTCATTCCTTATTTATTCTTACTAGTAAACTAAACATCCTAATTAGGGAATAAATCTCCTATTAAAGACCCGTGTACATATATATATATATATATGGAAAAAAATTTCTACTTGGGAGTTCAAGTGAGGCTGGGATTAAAGTTACCTGTAAAACTAATCCTCTCTCAACAAAGGAAATGGATAATTTGGGTACCGCCCAATGGAGCTGAAGAGACCCCTGAATGGAAGGCGACCTAATCTGACGGCTGACGAGATGATAGAACACCAAAGATGGGGCCAAAGCCATTTAATTAGATATTAGATCTTAATCTTGAGGACCTAACGCTAACATGTGAATGGGTTAAAGAATCTTAAATTGGTACTAATCAAGGTGGTTTAGATACTTGAACCAATTAAAACCCACAAGTGAGGTGGCTAGATAAGAACCACACAAGTAGTTGATGCTTTGGCCAACACATCTTCTACAAAGCTTATCCCACTTAACATTCTAGATTGACATTTTTGGCAGGGGGATTACGTGGCAATTGCGCAAGTATGGTCCCGCGACACTTTTCCATAATCCATAAGAGAAATCAGTTACATAACGCCAACATGGGTTCAACGACGGGAGCTTAAGCCAGTGAGGTAAAGTACATAAGCAGGAAGACTCCCAAGTTAATTAGTGACTATGTGATTCAGTATGGTATCCAATTCTATATTACGCAAATATGAATTTACACTTTCTGGTATATTTTTATGAAGAATTTTTCTTAAGGCCACACTCAATACTTTAATAATAGTACATGCAATGTATTCTCTATTTAATTTCAAGTTTCAAATTCATCAAACTTGAACCTATTCATAACATAGTATAACATTAAAAGGAAAGCAAGAAGAAGAAGAAGCTGCAATATAATCTTAACTTTGCATTGTCCCTTGAGCTCATAATCGCAAGTAAATAAAGAACCAAAAGCTTTTAGCAGTAATTGTATGGAATAAGAACACTCATACAGCTTCATGAGATGAAGATTGGAGAGAACGTCAAATTGTCGTCTTATGGAGTGAAACAGACAACATTAGCTACGTGCCAAAAGAGATGCCGAGTGTCGCATAATGGATGTATCCAATAGGATATACCCTTTTGGCTGAGAAAAGGTATTGATACTGCAACTTGCCAAGTACCGGGAACCTAACCGCAATACAGCTTTGATTAGATTAACTTAATGTGTTTTTAAGCACCTTTTTTTTTTCCAACTCTTACTCAATGAGAGTACAGCTAACACGTTAATCAAATCCGAGGTATTGGAAAGTCAGAGTAACAACCAATCCAGTCCATGCAATACCCATAAAACGACAATATCCCTCACAAATATAAGACCTTCCTGTCTCATGTTATACATTTCAAACACTCCCATCTCTCCATTTATCTAGTCCTGAGCCAAAGCACCAAAGCTTTATCTCTTATTTTGATCTATTCAAATGCAGGGCAAAACTAGCTCTGATCTTCCTCCTGGTTTCAGGTTCCACCCAACAGACGAGGAACTGATCATGTATTACCTCAGAAACCAAGCCACGTCCAAGCCATGCCCTGTTTCAATAATTCCGGAAGTTGATATTTACAAGTGTGATCCTTGGCAATTGCCCGGTTGGTTTCATGATTACCCCAAAAGAACTCCATTTTTGGATGCTCTTTATGTTGTCCTGCATATTCTTCATGACGCTAACTTATTTTCTACGCATATTATTCACTTGTTTACTTGTATGATGCGCAGAGAAAACTGACTTTGGAGAAAACGAATGGTACTTCTTCAGTCCACGTGACAGGAAGTATCCAAATGGAATTAGGCCTAATAGAGCAACTTTGTCTGGTTACTGGAAGGCCACAGGCACAGATAAGGGCATATATAGTGGGTCTAGGTATGTTGGTGTCAAAAAGGCTCTTGTCTTCTACAAGGGTAGACCACCAAAGGGTATTAAGACAGAGTGGATTATGCATGAGTATCGGTTGAATGAACCAAAAAAGCTTGGAAACAAATCCAATGCATCCATGAGGGTAAGCTTAATGCCAGCTATGGAAGCCTAAGGTCCTTAAATTAAAGTTCCTGGACTTTTGGTTTTAATGTTTGTGTGGTCTGTTTTGGACATAGCTAATACTTCTGTTTTCTGTGCTTGCAGTTGGATGATTGGGTCCTATGTAGGATCTACAAAAAGAGGCATGTAGAAAGACAGTTGGAAGATAAAATATTAGGAAACAAAAATTCCCATCCGGAACCGACTGTTGTTAATGATGTTAGTGAACAACAGATGTTCAAACACCCAAGACCTTCTCCTCTTTCCCATCCACTAGAAATGGAATGTGTGGTTCCAATATCTCAGCTTCTGAACGATGACGCATACAACAACAGTCTAGATTTTCAAAGCGTCCTGGCCAATACTGGTACTGATTACCATGTTGAAAGGTTTCAGTTAGGTGAAATGCCTTACAGATTCACTGACTTTGGAAAGTTGCAGATGGGTCAGGGTCAGGGTAGCATCTCAAACCAGCCACTGTATGGGAATCCAACATTTTATGGATTTCAGTGATTAAAAATAAAATTAAAAAACTTGGTATTCCTAAATACCGAAGTGGTTCAGACCTTACCTATTCCAAGGAATTGCGGAAAGTGTCTTCTCAAGGACCATGTAGGCACAATTGTCAGCTGCTGACATGCATTTAGATTTTGTTCAATTGTGAACTGGATGTAGCATGTTTATTGCGATAATATGTACTATACAATACAGGAACAGGACAAAACTGACAATGATGTACATGATCAGTAGTCATTACCTTCATTCCTGTGGCTGTTTCTGTTTTCTTTTCACCAAGGAAGTTTATTGTCCAAATCTCCTTGAAAACAAACTAGCAACATGAGCTTTATGAACTTTTTATTGGAACCATTTTCTAAAGATTGATAACTGATCATATTCATAAAAATACATAATTATTATATATATATATATATTACTTCTGAAAAAAAAAAGATCAAAGCTATGTTAATTGACTAATCTACTCGAAGATTGTAACGATAGGGTCAAAAGCAGAGATGATATTAATAAATTTATTGGCAACTGCTATAGCTTCACCAATTTATCATCTAAAAGTTCTCTGGAAGAATATATATAGTTCTTCATCCTGTTGTACAAGAATGGAAGCAATTAGCATTTGCAGCCTTTTTTCTAATATATATTTTTCGAACTCCTGGCGACCTATTTGTAGCATGTTAGTTAGCACAAACCATAAGAAGTATAATTAAATAAATACATGACTCATGGAGGATTAAAATAATTTTGTAAAACTATTCTTCTAAGAAATCATAGATTTGAAAGCGCCAGCCTGACATTCAAAATGCGTAATGCAACTATTGTTTTAAAATACACGTAGAAGCTTATCTAGAAATTGGTCAAAAGCACATGCAGAAAG
Source organism: Erythroxylum orinocense (assembly GCA_025531955.1). NCBI lineage: Eukaryota > Viridiplantae > Streptophyta > Magnoliopsida > Malpighiales > Erythroxylaceae > Erythroxylum > Erythroxylum orinocense. The sequence goes on along the minus strand of JANZLX010000003.1, from coordinate 13,953,266 downwards.
AAATAAGTGTTGAATGTCTAGCCACAGGTTGGGTGCATGCATGACCTAATTTGTCCTTGGCTATGAAAGCGATTGAATAATATAAAGATGTGAGATTGCATTGATTACATCAGAATTGTGGAATTTCATTAGAATATTTGTTGCTTCTTTGAAAGGGTCATATGGACTACATTTCTATCAACTGAAACTTCTGCAATTTTAGCGTCTTTTGCTGCTATAATATCTGTCACAATAGCTGACTTGGGTTGAAGTAGGTGAAGGGCAAGAAAAAGGTGAAGCAATACTTAAATATTGATTACCTCTAGAGCATGCAAAGAACGTTGACTAGTATTTGGCTAATTATAGTTCCCAAGTCCCAATAACTAACCCACAGCTTCACTAACAATACTACCCTAATCACAAGAATCTGCTAAAAAGACATAGGAAGAAGAGAAGACTTCTGCCTCTACTCTCTTCCATTGCCGAAGGTTATAAAATGGCTTTGACATTTATGTTAGCTTGCATGGTATCTACATGGTTATTTATTCATAGGTGGAACCAAAGGCACATTAAAGGCCCCAAGACCTGGCCAATTGTAGGAGCGGCAATTGAGCAGCTCATGAACTTTGATCGCATGCATGATTGGCTTGTCAGTTACCTTTCTGACAATAAAACTGTGGTAGTCCCTATGCCATTCACAACCTACACTTACATTGCAGACCCTGCTAATGTGGAACATGTCCTTAAGACCAACTTTACCAATTATCCAAAGGTACATGTTCCTAATGTCTAGTGCTTTCCTCAGGGTTCTAAGTAATACTGAGTCGATACTCAAAAATTAGGAGATTGCAGAGAATTGACCTATGCTTAGCTTAAACTCATCTTAGTTCTAATCCTTAACTTTTATTTCACCAAGTTCTGAAGGTCTTTGTACTTTCATGTATTTGTGTTCGATTATGACGGAGATTGATGTGAATTGAAGGGTGAAACCTACCATTCCTATATGGAAGCGCTTCTTGGAGATGGTATATTCAATGTGGATGGTGAACTGTGGAGGAAACAAAGAAAGACAGCTAGCTTTGAGTTTGCATCCAAGAATTTAAGGGATTTCAGCACCACAGTCTTCAGGGAGTATAGCTTAAAACTCTCATCAATTCTTGGTCATGCATGTTTCTGTAATAAAGAAGTGGACATGCAGGTAACTAGTAGAGCTTCTGTCCTTACTGAACTTTGAGAAACTAAACTAGTTTTTGTACAATGCAACAAGAAATTTCCTTCCTACTTTGTTGACAAAATGGTCTCGATTATGATTCTGATTCAAAATTTCTCTTGCAGGATTTGTTTATGAGGATGACTCTGGACTCAATTTGCAAAGTTGGATTTGGAGTAGAGATAGGAACGTTGACTCCAAATCTACCAGAAAATTGCTTTGCTCAGGCTTTTGATACTGCCAATATTATTGTGACTCTTAGATTCATCGATCCATTATGGAAGGTTAAGAAATTTCTTAATGTGGGTTCAGAAGCTTTGCTTGATAGGAGCATTAAAATCATTGATGATTTCACCTACTCCGTGATTCGTAAAAGGAAGGCAGAAATACAAGAAACCAGAGATACTGACCGAAACACCAAGGTAACAAGACAAATCGCAGAATGTTCTGTTCTCAGAATAAAGAAAGCTGTGCTCACTAACATACCTGTGTTGGCCTTGGCTATTTTAGGTAAAACACGATATATTGTCAAGGTTCATTGAGTTAGGTGAAGACCCAGAAAACAATATGACAGAGAAAAGTCTTAGAGATATTGTCCTCAACTTCGTTATAGCTGGTCGAGACACAACGGCTACAACTCTCTCATGGGCTGTATACATGATAATGACCCATCAGCACGTAGCAGAGAAGCTCTATATGGAACTCCAAAATTTTGAAGAAGAAAGGGCACGGGAAGAGAACATTGCATTGGTTCATTTTGACAAAAAAGACCTGAAATCATTCAATCAAAGAGCGACGCAATTTTCAGGACTCTTGACACATGATTCATTAGGGAAATTGTTTTATTTGCATGCAGTAATCACTGAGACACTTCGTCTGTATCCTGCAGTTCCTCAGGTATGACTTACGTGCCCCTACAGATTAGAAAAAGACACTAGTGTCAAAACAAAGGATGACATTAAAGAGAAGAGGATTGAAACATCCGCCTTCGTTAAAAATGAAATTCTGGTCAAGGCTTTAGACCTTCTATTTGGAACCAATCAAATTAATGTTGTGAAGGATTGCAGGACCCAAAAGGCATCCTGGAGGGTGATGTTTTGCCTGACGGGACTAAATTAAAAGCAGGAGGAATGGTAACTTATGTTCCTTATTCAATGGGTAGAATGGAATACAACTGGGGACCTGATGCGGCTTCATTCAATCCTGAGAGATGGATTAAAGATGGAATCTTTCGACAAGCATCACCTTTCAAGTTTACAGCATTTCAAGTAAGCTAGAAAGCATTTTCAACCAAGAGATGATGGCTGCTCATGATGTCTTATTTCAGTGATCATTATATGCTCTACTGAACACAATTCATGCCTTGCTCCTTGCAGCGGATGGCTCACATTTCTTATTTTCTAATCTTCTGCAGGCTGGACCAAGGATTTGTCTCGGTAAGGACTCTGCGTATCTCCAAATGAAGATGGCACTTGCTATATTGGGTAGATTTTTCGAGTTCAACCTGGCCCCAAATCATCCTGTGAAGTACAGGATGATGACCATTTTATCAATGGCACATGGGTTGAAGCTGAAGGTAGCTATACGCTCATAAGGCACATCTAAGGTCGTAATCATTGCGTATGAGATGGAAATACATATTCCAAAATCGATCGGTTTTAAAAGAAATGCAGACTGATTTGATGAACACAATGTGAATGTGTTTCAACAAGTTAGTTTGACAAATCTGGAAAAATATTACATCGGCAGTTATTTCTGTAAACTTCAGCCCATTAAATGCAAAACCAACTTCACATTTCACACTTTACGAAGAAGAAAAGAAGCAGTAAAGGCTTGTTAAAGATGCTCCTCATTTAAGCAGTCAATCCTTGAGAGAAATACCTGAAAAAAAAATCCAATATAAACAAAAGAAAAGGCATTATTCAGTATGATGTTTTTGAATTATGAAGTTCTTTGAATGATATTGATCGTAGAAACAACCACGACTACATAAAAAAGTGTTCTATTTACAAAAGGTAATACTTAAATGCATTTCCCTCCGAGATTCTTTGGTGCAGCTTTATCAGAGTGGACAAAAAGTCGAAAATATAATCATAATGGGTTCATCCATTAGAAGGATTTTAAACTGGGCAACAAGCTATATGAACAAGAAACCTGTACAGTCTAAGAAATCAACTTCTGCTTCTTTTCTTGCCACTCGGCGATTTCAGCTCCAATCTTTGCTTGAACATTTGCTTGAAAGCCAGGGTACGGTTCATAACCAAAGGTCTGAAGAGCCTGAGGCAGAGAGTCATAATAACTCAGTTCTTGGATGTTGGATTATATAGTCACAAAATAGCCAGTTGATTTCAAGGAATTACCTCCAGAAGCACAAAAAAGGGAGCCATGATAAATGCTTGCGCTAGGTTGTCCAAAAGAGCAGGTGCTCGTCTCTGCATGACCAATTGAAGTTAAAAGTACACAGAGTATACCGATAACTGATCTACTATCTTAGAAGCACCTACCTCGTAGACCCCATGACCAATAAATTGTCCAGTCCAACAAACAACTTGGGCTACCAGAACGATCTGCAAGTAATTTCAAGTTCAAAATTCATCTGGAGCAAAACAGACTATCAACCATACAAGGTATGAATAAAGTTTGTGTTCATGTCCCCACATGGTTACCTACACGTTATCATGCAAGGTCCAGATGTTTCTCGGCGCCAACCAAACCATGAAAGATGAACACGTAGAAATAGACAATGAGCATTTTCTTATATCACCTACTCTCATTTGTCAAGACAACCAATAACAGCAAGTAATGAATTTCAAAGTGAAAATGTCTTTCCTAGGAAAGACTGGTCCTAGTAACTGATTCTCTAATCCAATATCTTATGATAGTCCAATGTCCATGTCAGAAGTCGGATCCATCTTCATTCAGATTTTAGTTTTAAGAAATGGCCACTGCTAGTCCTGATGCCCAAGTTTGACTTGAGTCGCAAACCCGACATTTCTCAGCATATAGGTAATCAGACAAGAATATTCTGGGCACATTAAACTTTACATAGCAGTGCACAGAAATAGATTAAAAAGCAAATCAATTATGAATAAATCAAATATCATGAAGAAAATAAAAGGTGATATAAAAGAAGAGCTACAAAGTTGATTGCCAACTCAAAAGAAAACACTGGCCACCAAATTTCATAACTAAAGGAAAACACTTTTCGACGATCATCTAGTTGGTCCATATCTAAAACACACCTTGAGGTGGTATTCAAAATTCTAACTTTACCCACTCTCCTCTCTAGCTCGCCCCCTCTGGTAGATATCTAGAAATGTCGATTAGTTCAATGTTATATCAGAGTATGACGAAAATATCTTTGTACTAAAAATTGTCTTAATTTTAAGTAGAGACTGAAATGGAACCATCCCCAGTTTACAATGACCAGACACCAACACCCCTACGCACTTTTTTAAGATTAATCTCAATGAGAACATCAAACGTCAATGTGTAAAAGACAAATAAGATGATTTTGTATTACCCAATACACGAAAAAAAAAAACTGATTTTCACATAAGGTAATAACAAGCCACCCAGAAACCGTACCTTCCAAGCAAGAGAGAAACCAAGCCAAGAAGCGACACAACTGCTAGCTACCCAACAAAGACCGCAGAGCATAGCAGCCAAGGTGCCAGCTTTAGCATCCAAGCATATATAAAACAGCGCATAAATCAGAGCAAACAAGAACCCAAAATTCAGAAACAGGTTTAAATGGTAACCAAGCAGAGGAAGCTGGAGCGGAGCGAGAGAGAACAGAGGAGGCGTGAAGTAAAGAATGAGAAGGGCAGTGAAAAAGATAGGCCAGACAAAGATCATGTGAATCAAAACATTGGTGGTATTACTATGATAAGCCCCATAGAAGGCGAAGTGCCTCTCTAGATCAAACAATCCCATATATTCTTGTAAAGTTTGGAACTTTAATTATCTGGAGTTTGGTGTGGCTTATAGAGGATTGTGGAGGCTTAAGGCTTCAACTTTGGGGGTGGGCAACGACGCGGTGTTGATGATCGGGGCCGATGGCGTAGAGGCATGGATTGGTTAGCGTGTCAAAACAACCGATGACTCTGGGAATTGTATGATCCCATTTTCTGAAAGATTGGACACAACCTAATTTTCAACTTTTATTGCACTTGTTTAATCTATCTATCTATGTGGAAAGAAATGGTTCTTTGCTATTGTTCATTTTTATTAATGGTGCGATAAGAAACTTTATAGTCTTTCATCTTAGTCACAACAAACATTAATACTATCATTGTTGTGCAATTTTTTATGGGTTAAACGACCAAATGAAAAATTCAAGTGATAAAATTTTAAGAAGAATATTATATTCTCATGCCAAACATCCCATAAGTACTAGTACAAACACATTTTTTAAATCATTTTTAAAATTCTTTACAAAAAAAAAAAGAGTTAGAGGTCAATGATTAGGGCAAAGACTAAATACATTAAATTAGCTTTGTCCAAATTAATCATGCGGATGCAAAAAAGAAAGAGTTTAGTCAGGAATGAGTTTTCTTGCTTAATTTAGAGACAATTATAGGATTCTATTATTTATAATTCAGGTTTTAGGTATTTTTCATCGTAAAGTTCACATTATTTGGTATTAAAACTTTTGCTCTTAAAATCAGATCCTATATATCTGTTAAGAATTTTGTTTCTTCTTTCTTCTTATTTTTGATTTTGTTATTCATCATTCATCAAATCCAATTATTTCTTTCTATAAATCTTTTTAATTTAGAATTCACTTTTATGCATTCTTCTTCAGTCAAACTGATTTCATTAGCTTTTCTACTGTGATTTAAAGTTAGTTTGCATCAAATATACATAAAAATAAAATTGAGAAAAAATGAAAAAATAAGTATACATCAAAACCTAATCATCATATATTGCGTAACCTAGTTATAAAGTGTTCCACTCCTTTTCCTAGTTTAAAAATGATTCTCATCTTTACCTTCTTGTTGATTTATCTTTCTTCATTCTTTTTAATAATTTCACTTCCTTTATTCTTCTTTTTAATTAATTTTGATAACCTATTCTTAGCTTTATTTTATCGTTATTTTTTCCTTTTCATTAATCCCAATTTTTTTCAACCAACCCTTATTGTTGCTTGTTGTTTTGGCAGGACTATTGATAGAGTTCCTCTTAAAGGGCATATAAGTGAAGTTGAGTGGTAAATGAAAAGAGTGGTGAGAACGTCATTAATAAAAGTCAAAAATAAGTGAAATAGGACTTAATTAGTAACATATAAATGAGTGAGCAATGAAAAACTAATATGATTACCACTAACATTTTCTAGGAAGATTTAAACATAAGAAATGGTGAAGATAATGGAAAAATATCTTAAGATATTTATAAAGTCTATCAAAGACCAATTTCAGATTCTAAACAATAAATTGGCATTTGGAGATAGATGGAACCTATGTTTATCATGCTAGATAAACAAGTTTTGTAAAGAATCCCCTCAAATTTTATACATGATTTTTTTTTTTTATCAATGATAAAGGTAGACTTTAGAAAATTTAGTTAATAAAAATTTGAACTACCAAGATGCTAAAGGGTATTGAAAAAAGGTTTGAACTAAAGAGAGGATTTGATTTTAAAAAGTACAAATTGTAAAGAAAAATTGAGGTATTAAAAATAGAGACACAATGCAAAGAAAACTAAAAATAATAATAAAATATTTTTGCTAGAGTAATTTAATTCTCTGTCTTGTATATTTATATGTATCACATATATGTATTTCACTTTATGTTGTGATGCTCATAAATTTATATAATCTTCTCAAGTTCAACTATTTAAAACATATTTTCTTGTTCTTTCAAATTTAATTTCAAGTATACTTTTTATAACTTTTTAACTTAACGTCTCTTCATCATGTCCACCTCTGCGTATTTACTATATCTCATATTTCACTTCTTGTTCTTTCAACTTTAATTTTAAGTACACATTTTATAACTTTTTAACTTCACTTCTCTTTATCATGTTCACCTCTGCACATTTATTATATCTCATCTTTCACTTTTTATTCATTCAACTTTAATTTCAAGTATACTTCTTATAACTTTTTAACTTCACATTCTTTCATTATGTCCACCTCCACTTACTTATTATATGATTTATATCTCATCTTTCACTTTTTGTTCTTTTAACTTTAATTTCAAGTATACCTCTTATAACTTTTTAACTTCGCATCTCTTCGTCATGTTCACGTCTGCGCGTTTACTATATCTCCGATGTTCTAAATTTCTTACCATTTCACATGTCCGTAAATTCTCTAATTAAATGTTTTCTAAGATTTCTAGCCTTTAGATCTCTTTATCTGTGAGGTAAATGAGTTACAAATTCTTGTTAGCCTATCAACAATTCTTCTTAGTTTATTAATTAATTATCTTATTAATTAAAACTGTTTGATATTTTGCTTTATAATAGAAAGCAACTGAATCCAAGAAAATCAGTTGCTTACTGCAAAATCAACTATATATATAACCCACAATAACACGGCAACCATATTAAACGATTTTGACGGCTAGACAAATTATAAATGCAAATAACAAATGAAAAAAATCACAACCACCAAAAGCCAAGGCTTCAAATCGCAAGTGTTCCATTTCCTCAAAATTTTGTTTACCAAAAAGAAGATTGAAATAAAAGGATAACGACTGCCACGTGGCAAAAAGCCAAGGTTCAAGATGGAGTAGAAGCCCACAAGCTCACTTCCAATGTGTTTTACGCTTTTTATCTAAACCATGACCACCATCACCAACACCCCATCTCTTCTCCGTACTGAATACATCACAAACTTCAACGCCCATTCTAAACACACCACAACCTCCATTAGAGCATCAAATTCTTCGTTCCAAGAACGTGGGACCATCCGCCGAAAAGTTCTGACAACGTTAGGTGTTGTTTCTCTTGCAGTGGCTCAACAACTAGGTGGAATACCATTAGCATTGGCTCAGAATTGGGGCACACGTTCGTTTCTAAAAGAACGTTTCTTTGAGCCTGATTTGTCGCCGGAAGACTCTGCGGCGAGAATCAAACAGACGGCTGAGGGGTTGCATAGTATAAGGGAAATGTTGGAGAGGATGTCTTGGAGGTATGTCTTGTTTTACATTAGATTAAAGCAAGCTTATCTTGGTAAGGATCTGAGAATTGCAATGGCTACTTTGCCTGTCGATCGTCGAAAAGATTATGTTACGAAGGCCAATGAGTTGGTGGACAATATGGACCAGGTATGCCACATTGATAAATGCATCTATATATAGTACATGCGTAAACTAGACATTGTCGCTTAGTTGATTCTTTAGGCCTTTGACTTAACAAAGCTAGAAACTCTTACAGTACTAAACCAAGGTAATTCTGAGGAAAAACTATAGGAACTGAACTATTTAGAGACGATGATATTACATGACACATGACGGCTTGAAAGTGGTAACAGGTTTGTATATCCGTGAAATTTAAACTAATCTTATTGATGGTGTTTGTTTGTTCTTGCAGTTGGATTCTTATATCCGGACCCCCAAAGTATATGAATCGTACGTATACTACGAGAAGACGCTGAAGTCAATAGATGATATTGTGGCATTGTTATAGCTTAATCAGGATTCTTGGTTGCCTACTTTCTAGCTTTAAATTGGGTTAAAATCTTGTCTTCTTATTTTATAAGTTTTCTCCCCCAATTTCATTCTGGGTGTGTAATGTTACCATCAGGGAAATGTCGAATGATGTTTTCAGCTGAAATGTTTCGAAGGATCGTTGCCAGACTTAGCCGACAAATAAGGGGCCGTTTGGTTCTACTTCCGTTTTTTTGTTGTTGTTTTTGATTTTTGTTTCCTATTTTTTGTTTTTGTTTTTTTCTTTAAAAAAATAAAAACCTGTTTGGTTAAGATTTGTAATATAAAAACTGAAAATAAAAACTTGTTTGGTTGAGATTTTTAATAAAAAA
>JANZLX010000003.1:13913527-13930308 GCA_025531955.1 Erythroxylum orinocense | reverse complement strand
ATCGCTGCCCAAGTATTGATGGATCTCTCTCTATTCCTCCTCCTAGAGGTCACAAACTGATCCCACCATACTAGTGCATAATCTGTAAATTCAACACTAGTAAGTTTTACCTTCTTCTCCTCCGAGAAGTTATGGCACTCGCAGATCAACCTTCCTTTCCCACTCCAAGTACGTCTCAACATCATTCCTCCCCTTGAATGCTAGGATCTGCATCTTGATGGATTTGAGGTCTCCATCTCGTTTGTCGAGGGGTTCTCCTCTCCGAGCTCTCCTAGGCATGCGCACTTTATAGTCCTCCTCCTCAGGCTCATACTGTGGTGGTTGTCGACGAGGTGGTGGTAGTCGCTGACGTACATCTGCACGCCTGACCTGAGGGTTCTCACGTCTCCCTTGTCTGAGTTCATCCATTTGATCCCTGACCTCATTGACGTACATCTGCTGCATGGCTCTCAAAGTGAAAGCGATATTTACATCTCCCTCTTGGTTGTCATCATTACTACCTCCCTGTGACATTGTAAATAAAAGAATATACCTACAAAACAAAGTTAGTGATAAACAGCCTTACACACTCCCTCACATGTTTCACTCAAGAATTTGTCACTCTTCTCGTGTTTAAGTCACGACAATGACTTCCTCAAATAAGCTCACACACTCTTGCCGTTTGCCACTCAAAGTTCTAAAAAATTCAAGTTACAATCAGAACTACGGCTTCATCAAATCAATGTTCCCAAATGTATCTCCAGTAACAAGAACAACAAACCCCAATCAAGTAACAAGTATGAGAGATAAGAATTTTTTTTCGAATTTTTTTTTCAGAATTTTTTTTGACTTTTTTGTTGACTTTTTTCTGTCAACTTTTTTTTTCTGCCCCTTCTTCTTCTTTTTGGGGACCGTCTCTTTTTCAGTTTTCTCGATTTTTCAATTTTTTTGACTTTTTTTCAAACTTTTTTTGACTTTTTTTCTTTTTTCAAACTTTTTTTTTATATAAGCTGAAAGTTTCCAACAAATAATTGAAAACCCTAATTAAAAAAACAGCAAGAAGAAAATTGAAATCCTAGACCAAAAGTGAATTCACACCTGAATTGATGATCTGACGATAATTGGATGGCGACGAGCGACGGTTTCTTGAAATTTGACGGAGTTGAATAAGAATCCTCCTCCAAACCATGGCTTTGATACCAAAATTGACGCGCATCGCGGAAGGATTACGTCGATGTTATGATGTTTTCAATGGGTATTTTTGTTTGATGGGTTTTTGACCTAGAGGAATTAAGAAGGATAGATATTAGGAATTTAGCAAACAAGAAAATAAGGATACGCAAGGTTTGATTTCTACGACACCTCTCGGAAACTTTTTCCAAGCAATCCCGATGATCAAAAAAAAACCCAGAGACGAACAATCGACATGCCACAATTGAGAAAACAATTGATAAGTGAAAGATGGTTCGGAAAGTAACAAGAAAAAGAGAATAATGTTTCTCCCTAAAGTAGATGGCACTCAAACAATATGATCTGATGAATTCTAAAACCTTGAAACATAACTATTTATACCTAGGTTAAATAATAAAAGGTTGGGCTAAAATACATAGAAGCCTAAAATAAAACGAAGTCCAAAATTAAATAATTAGGTCTGATTCGTGTCTTAAACTTCAAGTGTATCCAGTCCAAGGATTTGAGTTAAATAGATTAGTTTGGGATCAATTCCATTAAACTCTCCTCCAATAGGTTCAGAGTTTGCCATCTTCTCAAGATCCTTACTCCTACTTACATCACATGGTCCACGATTCCACGTGAGCCTTACTGGCCAAAAAAACTGACCCATCAGGATAGTATTAGATTCCGGTCTAAAGTACTTCCATATGATTCACATGTCGGTCACATGGTCTATGATTCTACAACATCATCAAACAGTGAAGTTAATGAATTGATGAGCGGCAACCGTCTTTTTTTAATTGTCAGTTTACTGCTTTTAATAAGAGTTGGATTGTTTTTGATGGTCCACCATGGAGCAATACAGGAACTCAATGTTGATAATCACTACTGCTTCTGATGGAGTTGGACTGTTTTCAATGGTTTGCCATTAAACAATACTGGAACTCAATGTTGATAATCACGAGCCATCAACTAGAAAAGGTAATGAAATGTGATTGATTTAAATTGGACTACCCACTCGATCATGTAACCTAGTATCATCGATTCAGCAATTGCATCCATCTTACAATGGACGGCTGTGGTGGGGAAAGTGGAGAAATTGCTATCCAAAATATTGTAATGTGATTTCCTTAATCATTTAAAAGCCTTGCTTGAACAAGTATTGTGCATTCTTCTCTTTGCTAAGTCAACTTCTTGGACAGTTTCCCCTGCACCAATGACCTATTTATTTGATTTTCGTTGTACTTCATCAGCGTAATCCTAGAATCAATCTTCTTATTCTAACATTCTTGAGACTGGTTATTTCACTTCATCCATTTCAGATGGTAGTGACATTGAACCGATGTTCAAATCATATCTGTCATCTCATCGAAACTTTGCAAGTTAGCAATCTTTTTCATATAAACTCATTAATCTCTAATACTTTTCCAAGTCAAATTCTAGGAGAGACTTCCAACTCCTTAGAAGGAGTTTGATGCCACTTCTTTGCAACGGGATACTAATCTTGGAGTAGTGCTAGCAGTGGCACTAATTTTGTTGTCTGCACCTTTTGTATATGAAATTTTTTATCAATCATATATCGGACCTGATGTATTCAGATGTGGCTTGTGTAGGAATTTTATCTCAAAGATCCCGCTGAAGTTTTGATCGGATTGTGAGAAGTGGAGGCATGCCTGTTGTTGGGTGCTTTCACATAGTCATGTTTTTAAGTATGATGTCTGGAGCAAACTACATCGAAGGCAAGTAAAATGGTCCTTCTTGCCCTCTATGCTCCAGGTCCTGCGAAGGAAAATCCCCAGATCGGCGGCATTTTACCAGGTGTAGAGATGGCATCCCTAGGCTTAGAACATCAAGGTTTTAGGGCTTTCTCTTGTCGATGGAAGATTTTGTTGAATGGCCGTCAAGTGCACCCCTACCCGGGACTACGTAGGTACTTGGCCAGAACTACATTAAAAGGAATCTTTCGTTAAGGGACAACTCTGGCAAGGAGTTTCTAGGGAAAGCTGGCGATGTCGATGTCAGGAATTCCACATCGGATAAGTATGAGAGCATTCAATAATTTATAATAGTGTGTAAACTTTCTCATCTTAAGCTAGCTTTTGGAGGTGAGTTAGACTTTTTTAACATGGTATCAGAGTCTGCTTGCCTCGATGATTTGGGGCAGTGCCCAATTATATCCTTTTGTCCAATATGTCCATCAGATGTCCAGCCCTGCTCTGAGCTAAGGGGGTGTATCAGGAAACCCATTTTGGATAAGTATGAGAGCATTCAACAATTTATAATAGTGTGTAAACCTTCCCCTCTTGAGTTAGCTTTTAAGGATAAGTTAGGCCTTTCTAACAAAAAAGGAGAAATTATGTTGATAGGGGAGCAATGAGGTGCTTGAAGGCAGTAAGGATTACGAGTATGTAGAGATAATTTTCCTTCGTGCTAATGAGGGATGCTTTACAGATAGCCATCAGTTCTAAACATTTGTTAACAATGTAAGGAGAAAAATAGACAATTACATTACTTTGTATAATAGTTTCATCATAACTGCTGATTAAAATCAAGGTTGCCAAAATGTACAGAAGCTGATAATTCATATTCTAATTCCATAACATTGTTACTTCACGTGGTGTTTATATGTAAGATCTATTTTGGATTATTGGTCATTGCTTTCATCTAATTCCACTAACTCGTTCAAATGTTAGGCGTTTGCAAATAAGTACTTTGTATCAAGTCATGGAATTAGTAAATTCTGTTGGATTTAATCCAACGTGTGGGTACATATATATGTGTGCGTGTGTGTGTGTGTGTGTGTGTGTACATATATATATGAATTAATATTATGAGCTATCATAAAGTTAAGCTCAATTAAAGTGATATATTATGGTTAAAGGCTTTGGGTTATATGATATCTAATAAAATATGAGCTTTAATGTGTAGAAACTCAAAAGTTTGATTTCTATCTTATGATAAGCTATAATAGAAATAAGACAAATTATGTAAAGAGTTAGGGTTATGATCCCCAAGTGATATGAGCAATTATCTTTTCTAATATCCTATCAGTCGGAGAAGAGATGACTCTTGAAAGAAAACAGATGTACATATTGACTTGGAAGATGAATAACTGTAAAACTTAAAAATCACATTGTTCTCATGGATCTAGGTATGCTTCCACAATAGCCTAAGTATTCTTGATGATTTGACATGATTGTTTTTGTGATTGGTAACAGTTTTCACCATAAGGAATTAAATTCTATCAAGTGGTATCAGAGGCCCTTTCATATTAGATCATTAAGAATTTTTTAATTATTTGTCTTCCATATGGTCAAAGCTTCTTTCTTTTCTTTGGATATGGTTATTTCATCATATGCTGGTTTTTAACTTTAGATTATGTTTCGGTTGAATCCTAGATATATAAATATATATATATATATATATGTTAACTTTTTGATTTTGTTTTGGTTAAATTACTATTACAGTCTTATAATTAAAAAAAAAAAACAGAAAACAACCGAAACTGATGACGTTAAGTTGTGTTGGAAAAGTGGCTTTCAAAAGCCTAAATCTTTATCCATGGTCTTTCAATAACATTTATGTTTTTTAATACATAAAGATTTGGTTTATATTTAATTAGTTTTTTATATTGATCTCACTCAAAAGTATGGCATTATGGTTTCAGCCTCGAAAAGCATCATTGGCATTACAAAAATTGAATTCTTGGGTAAGCAATTCAAAGATGGATTCTACCAGCCAAGTCCACACGTTGCAAAAGAATTATTGCAATTTCTAGATGAAAATTTCATTGTGAAACAAATTCAATAATTCCTCGAGATTGTCAATTATATCCAAGATTTCATTCCACACATGGCTGCTTATGCTTCAAAGTTATCCAAACTTTTGAAAAAGAATCCACTGGATCATAATATGGCACTTCTTTTAAGACACTCATTTCACTGAAGACTTTGAAGTAAGCACATCATTTTAGGTAACCACCGATTAGTTTTATAATTTAACCATCAGATAAAGACCAGAAACAACCTTAAAGCTTTAGCATTTTGGAACCAAATAATTTAAAGTCAGCTTTAGGAACAAATGAGATATTTGGTCAACTTATACATTCGGTTATTTCTATAAATTTTATATTCGGTTCATACATAAAGCTTCTGTATATGCAATTTTGGCATAAATCAATTACACCTGCTTTTAGTTAGCCTCTCTTGTGTAAATCAATTTATTTTGTAATATTAAGATGGTTATGTATGTGTCATTCATGCGAGCATTGACCGGCCTAAAGGAAGATCAATATTTTGCCTGAAATACGTGTACATCTGTGGTGATAAATATGTGACAATTATGAGGTTAGCTATGTGAACAACTGACCGGTCTAAAGAAAGGTTAATTGTTTCACGTTTTGTTATTGTCAATATTTGATTACTACACCAAAAGTATCACTTGCAAGTTAATATTTCTGTCCAAAGACTAAATATTAATGTTGTGCTAGGTATCTTGTGATGGGATATACCATTATTTGATTTTATATGATTATGTGGAATTTATGTGAGCTTGTTTTTTGGTTGTTTTGTTCTTTGTTCGGTTGCTACTTCTGCTTCTACTATTATTGCCGGCATCAATTATATTCTCGTGCTTACTGGCACAAACTTTAAGGCATGGAAAGAGAACGTTATAATTGTTTTCAATGTTATGAATCAAGACCTTGGATTAAGGACTAAACAACCTGTCGATCTTACGACTGACATTTCCTCTGATGGTAAGAGGGACATGAAAAGATGGGAACGTTCAAATCGCATGAGTCTTATGATCATAAAGTGTGCTATTTCAAAAACCTTCAGGGGCACTATGTTCGAAGGGGTAGCTATTACCAAAAAGGCTTAAACAAGCACGATTTTGGCAAATCTCATTTCAACAAGGTATAAGGGAGTACATCTGGGAGATGCCACATCTAGCTTCGAAACTAAAGGCACTAAAGTTAGAGTTGTTTGAGGACTTACTTGTGCACTTAGTTTTGATATCTCTTCCTGCACAATTCAGTTAGTTTAAGGTTAGCTACAACTGTTAAAAGGAGACTTAGACTCTAAATGAACACACTTCCCATTGTGTTCAAGAAGAGGAAAGACTAAATCAAGAGAAGACAGAGTGCTCATTTGACAACTACCTCAAATGACAAGAACTTGAGAAGAAAGAAGGGTAACGAAACCGCAGGTGTCGCACCATAAAAGAAACAACAGAAGTAACAGGATAAGGCTTTTGCCTGTTTTTTCTGTGAAAGTACTGCACAAAAAAAGAATTGTACCAAATATCATGCATGACGTGCAATGAAAGGGTTGCCTGAGCTACCAAGATCAATTGATGATGAAAGATACATCTATGTGGGCGATGGTAAAGTGGTAGAAGTTAAGGCTATTGGAACTTTTAGGTTATTGTTAAAGACTGATTATTATTTAGATTTGAATGAGACTTATATTGTACCATTATTTGGACAGAATTTAGTTTTTATTTTGCATTAGACAAATTTGGTTACTCTTGTTCATTTGGAAATGGTCAATTTAGTCTTTTTCAAGATTCAATACTTGTTGATACCGATTATTTATCATTTGTTGATAACCTATATTTGATTAATACAGTTGCCTCATATACTGAAACTTTACATGTATGTAGAGATGTATAGCGAAAATTAACCAATAAGAATTCTGCTTCTTTATGACGCAAGCATTTAGGGCATATCTTTAAACAAAGAATTAAACGTCTTGTGTCTGATAGAATTCTTGATTCCCTTGATTATGTAGACTTTGAAAATTATGTTAATTGTATTAATGAGACATAAACAAACCTAAGGAAATCAGGTGCCAATAGGGCGCTATGGACGTCTTAGAACTCATAGATACAAACATTGGTGGGTCATTCCCTACAGCGTCATGGAATGGTCAGTAATATTCGATTACGTTCATAGACAATTACTCCCATTATGGCTACCTGTATCTCATTCATGAGAAGTCTCAATCTTTGGACGTGTTTAAAAACTATAAGGTTAAGGTTGAGAATCAACTCAATAAAAGAATAAAAAGTGTCAGATCTGATCGTGGTGGTGAATACTATAGTAGATATGGCAGATCAGGTGAACAAAAGCCAGGACCATTTTCTAAGTTCTTTAAAGAGTGGGGTATCGTCCTACAGTACACCATGTCATGATGTCCTAGCATGAATGGTGTTGTTAAAAGGCGAAGCAAAACACTCAAGGATATAGTAAGGAGTATGATTAGTCATTCTACTTTACCAAACTCTCTTTGGGGAGAAGCATTAAAGATTGCAGCTTACATACTCAACAAGGTTCCAACTAAAGTAACTACCAAGACCCCTTATGAGGATTGGACGGGCAAAAGGCCTAGTTTGAACCACTTGCACATTTTGGGTTGTCCAGCTGAGGCAAGGTCATATAAGCCAAATGAAAAGAAACTGGATTCCAGAACTGTTAGTTGCTATTTTGTTAGGTACTCCAAAAGGTCTAGGGGCTACAAGTTTTATGATCCCACTGTATAGTCAATTTTAAAGACAAAAAATGACCGATTCTTTGAGGATGCTGAGTTTGGGAAGGGAGATAAGGTGAGAGACATTGTCTTTGAAGAGGAATATGTTAATATTCCTCTAGTTATTGTTGACAATGATATGGGTTTTATTCCTAATATTGCCGAAGTAACAAATCCAAAACAACAAGACAATGTTGAGGAACTCCCTGTTCAAATTACAAAAATTATTCCAGAAGAACAAACACACCAACCTTAAGAACTAATGTCATTAAGGAGATCTACTAAAGAAAGCAGAAGTGTGATTCCAGATGATTACATCATATTTATCTAAGAACATAAGGTTGACATTAGCGTTATGGAAGAAGATCCAATCAAATTCCATCAGGCCATGCAAAGTTCTAACTCTCAGAAGTGGATTGATGCCATGAATGAGGAGATAAAGTCCATGAAATACAATGACGTTTGGGATCTTGTCTCATATCCTGAAGGTGCGAAACCCATCAGTTGTAAATGGATATTTAAAACCAAGAGGGATTCGAAGGGCAATGTAGAGAGATATAAAGCTCGTGTAGTTGCTAAGGGCTTTACATAGAAAGAAGGCATTGATTATAAAGAGACTTTCTCTGTAGTTTCATTGAAAGAATTTTTTAGAATTATAATGGCACTTATGGCACATTTCAACCTTGAGTTGCATTAGATGGATGTAAAGACTGTGTTTCTCAATGGTGACATTGATTAGACAATTTATATTGTGCAACCAGAAAACTTTGTATTAGGAGACCCAAAGCAAATGGTTTGCAAATTGAAAAATTCCATCCATGGGCTCAAGCAAGCTTCTCGTCAATGGTATTACTAATCTCATCAAGTTTCTCTTTCGTTTGGTTTTAAAATGAATGCAGTTGATGATTGTATATACCACAAGTTTAGTAGGAGCAATTTAATTTTTCTGGTTTTATATATCGATGACATCCTGCTTGTCAATAATAATATAGGCTTATTGCATAAAACCAAAAGCTTTCTGACGAAGAAATTTGAAATGAAAGATCTTGGTGACGCTTGTTTTGTATTAGGGATACAAATACACCGAGATCGCTCTTAAGGTATACTTGAGTTGTCACAAAAGAGCTACATTAAGAAAATTCTTAAGAGGTTTGGCATGCAAGATTATAAACTAGGTGACACCTCTGTTGTTAAGGGAGACAAGTTTAGTCTCAGTCAATGCCCCAAGAATGAGTTTGAAACTAAAGAAATGCAAAATACTTCTTATGATTCAGCAATAAGGAGTCTAATGTATACTCAAGTATATACGCGTCCAGATATTGCGTATATTATTGGAATGTTGGGCAGTTACTTAAGTAATCCTAGAATGGATTATAGGAGAGCATCCAAACGAGTTATGCGGTACTTGTAGAGAACAAAAGATTACGTGCTCACATACAAGAAGTCGGATTAGCTAGAGATCATTGAATATTTTGATTTTGATTTTGCTGGATGCCAAGATAGTTAGAGATTCACATCAGGCTATATTTACCTGTTAGCTGGAGGAGCTATTTCCTCGAAGAGTGATAAGCAGACGCTCAAAGCTTCTTCCACTATGGCAACGAAGTTTATAGCATGTTATGAGGTATCCAATCATGGAATATGACTGTGGAATTTTGTCATTGGGCTGTGCATTATAAATGGTATTGAAAGACCACTATAGTTATTTTGTGGCAATAAGTTAGCAGTGTTATACTCCAACAACATCAAGAGCTTAATGAAGTTAAAGCATATTGACCTCAAGTTCCTGGTTGTCAAAGAAAGAGTTCACGATGGTCAAATGCCTATTGAACATATTGGGACAAACTCTATGGTTGCGGATATGCTCACTAAGAGATTACCACCCAAGGTCTTTTATAAGCATGTTGCTTATATAGGTGTTGTATCTATTGAAGATATGTCATTTCAGTGGGAGTTTGTTATTTCAAATGATTTTCAGTTATAAACACTTTTATGATTTATTTGAACCTTAAAGTTTATTTGGTTGATCTATTTAAGGAATAAGAAATTTGGACCAGTTGGAAGTAGGCATGTTAAGATCACATTACATGTAATTTCTCTATATTGTTCAATTATATTGGCATAAATGACCATTGATGGGTTTAGTTATGATATGTGTATAATGAAAACATCTTTGATCCTATGTTATTATAATTGATGAAAGAGATTGCTTAAAGATGTATTTGGTAGTGATTGCAAATTTTGAGCTCATAAGGTTATGACATGATATACAATTAAAGGAATTATATATAAATGACCCAAGTGGGAGATTGTTTGATTTAATCTAACATGTGGGTATATATATATATATATATATATATATATAATGAGTTGTCATAAAGTTAAGCCTGGTTAAAGTAATCTATTAAGGTTAAAGGCTTTAGGCTATATGACATCTAATAAAGTATGGGCTTTAATGTGTAGAGACCCAAAAGTCTGATTTTTGTTTTATGATGGGCTAAAATAGAAATAAGACAAATTATTTAAAAAGTTAGGGTTATGGTCCCCAAGTGATATCAATAATTGTCTTTTCTAATATTCCATCAGTTAAAGAAGAGACGGTTCTTGAGAGAAAATAGACGTACATATTGAATTGGAAGATGGATAACTGCAAGACTCAAGACTCACATTTTTTGCATGGATCCAGGTATACTTCTGCAACAAATCTAAGTACGCTTGATGATTTTAGATGATTGTTTCTGTGATTGGTGAGTTTGGTTTTCTAGAATAATTTCTGTAATCTGAACAGGTAGTTCCTCAATATTGTCTTGTTGTTCTAGATTTGTTACTTCAACAATATCAAGAATAAAACTCACATCATTATCAACAACAGCTAAAGGAATATTAGCATATTCCTCTTCAAAGACAATATCTCTCATCTTACAAAGACAATATTACTTCCAGAACATTGTTACTTCATGTGGTGTCTAAGTGTAAGATCTATGTTGGATTATTGGTCATTGCTTTCATCCAATTCCACTAACTTGTTCAAATGTCAAGCGTTTGTAAATAAGTACTTTATATCAACTTATGGAATTAGTAAATATCTCTAAGATCTTTGCCAATTTAGCTCTATTTAGATGGAAATCAAGGGCTAGAAGTACAATATCCTCGCTTTCTCAACTATTGGGCTAAAGGATTCAATTTGGAAAATGTTTTAACTTGCAACACTAACACAATGTGCTTCCCCATCTATAACACAAGTAGAGTTAAATAAATCATAATGTTTAAGAAATTGTCTCCATCTGGGGTTGGTTGTATTTTAGTTAAAGACAGAGATAGATACAATTTTTTAATCATGCAAGTAAGGTTTTAGGTAAAGAATATCTTTAAGAGGTCTTGTAAGTAAATTGCATTCTTTTTCTAGTTAGAGAAACAAGGCCTCTGGCATTTTTTTTAGTTAGACCAACAGGGCCTCTGGCCTCTTGTACACCTGGAAATGTTTTGAAAACCATCAATAGCCTATACTTTGGGTTTCAATTTTGTCTAAGCTACCCATTGACATAATCTTGAAAGGGAAGCTTTAGTTTTTCTCTGTTAATGTACAAAATTCTAGATAATGGTTGATTTTCTATATATATCTGCCAATCCATCTTACTACCTAAGACAATAAAAAGAATTTACTTAATTGATTTAAAATTTGTTTTTTTGCACATCTTATTTAATCAGTTATTTCTTAGTTGTTTTAAACTAATTAGAAATCTATTTTATCTTATTTTTTAGGAGTTAGTTAAATATTCAAATTATTCAAGTCATAAATTGTTATCTAATGATTTATGCAAATCATAAGTTTATCTCTTTATATTGTTTATGGTATGTATTTGCTTATATAAGTACTTCAAGATTCTAATGAAAATTTAAGTTTTTAGTCTTTCTTCTTTTTAGATAGATATCACCTCTGTCTCTTTTTTACCACTTTTGTTCCTCTAGTCTATGAAATAAAGATGAACCAAAGTTAAACGATAAAGGAGCAAGCATTGAGGGCTTATAGTAATACCCATTCCAAAAATTGTAAAGGAAGGGGTAAAGCTAGTGGTAGAGGATGGAGAAATCAAAGAAATAAAGATCTCAAAAGCAATTACAAAGCTAATAATGACCAACTTCAAGGAAAAGGTAAAGGATGAGATTTGTCAAAATCCAAAGTAGAGTGCATTAGATGCCATAAATTTGGCCATTATATATCTGATTATGATACTAAACTGCCTACTGACAAACAAAAGGAAAAGAGTTTAAACTTCGTTAAAAGGAAGGGAGTAGAAATATTGTTCATGGATGTTAAAGATGAAAACCCAAGATATTTGGTATGAGGATATAGGTTATAATAACCATATGAGTGGGAGTAAGTTTTCTTTTTTCTTATCTAAATAAAGATTTTAATTCTACAATGAGTTTTAGTAATTGTTCTACTATGAAAGTGATAGGAAAATGTGATTTAATATAAAAACGAAGAATGATTTGTTAAAAACAATATCTCATACGTTCCTAAACCTTAAATGTAACTTATTGAATGTTAGCAGTTACAAAAAAGGGTTACGTTCTCATTATTAGCAAGGATGTTTCTTAAATTTATGATCTGGTTAGATTATTGTAGTTGTTCATATAATTTCAAATAGATTGCTTTATTAAAGTTTGAAAATATTAACATCAAGGAACATGTACTAGGGTGTATGTGTGACTCGTTTAAATCATGGGCTAGAAAAAAATAAAAGAAACTTTTTTCCAATATCGTTCATCAGTACGGATGAAAGGGATAGAATGGAAGAATCCCCTTCACTATCTAAAATAAAAAAACTAAAAAAAGCAATCTTATTTGATAGATGAAATAAACGACCCCTTATGGTTGTGGCCACTTGAAATTTAGTGGATTGAAGAACCTTCAATAGAAGAAAATAGTGACTAGTTTTCTCTAATTGCTATTCTTTTCAAAGTATGTGAAGAATGTGTTGTTAGTAATCAACATCGTTCTCAATTTCCGAAAGGAATATCATAGAAAGCAAAGGATGTTTTAAAGTTAGTGCATTTAGACATTTACAATTTATAAACTCATCACTTAATAGAGATAAATGATACTTAATTACATCTATGGATGATTTTTTTAAATGGATTTATTCTTTTAAAAAATTAGAAATTTTCTCTACATTTAAAAGCTTTAAAGCTTGTGTAGCAAATGAAGCAAGAAAGACCATTGAGACTCTTCGATTATATTGTTATGGCAAATATTACTCAAAAGAATTTAAAGTTTTTTATATAGAGCATAGCATGCGAAGAGAACTTACAACCACATATATATACTATAACAAATGATAATTGGAGAAGGAAAGTTAAACCATATATATAGCTTAATTCGTTCTCCAGAATGATATTAGATGATGTTGTTTAAAAATGTAGATAATTATTTTTAATAATTGAGACTAATTGGATATGTTCACGGCGACCAATAAATTGGTCAATTTAGGTTGCTTTTATAGTCTATAAAACTGATTGATTCATTGATAAATTGGTCAATTTTTATATAAACAAATCATTAAAATAAACTTAATAAAAAAGACAGTGAGTGCCTAAAATTGTAGTTGAACTAGTTGATCTGGTTAAATTTTTAAAATTCTCATGATATTATTAAGTGTTTGCATACTAAAAATAATTAAGGCTTTAAACTAAATGCTAACAAATATCAATTCAAATCAAAAGACGAATTGTTGACATTAAAATTTACTTTTTTTACACTTCTTATCTAGTTTTTTTTTTCATACCCTATCTAATTAGTTAGTTTTAATCGATTTAATTGATTTTATTTTAATTTTTATCTGTTAATTAAGTATTTGAATTATATAAATTATAGACTATTATCTGTTTAGTTTATACATATTATAGGTTATTATCTCTTGATATTATTTACATAATATATTTACTTACATAAAAGCTTTAAAATTCTAACAAAGGATCAAGTTTTTAGTTTATCTCCTTTTCTCATTCCTGTAACCTATTTAATTGATAAGCTAATTTCTCCTTTAAATTCATCTATCATCAAAATATCGAAAGTAAGATTTAGATTGATGGAATTTTTTATCTTAAAATTTTTAATTCATTTCTTCAATCAAAATTGAGGAAACTTGGATTATTAAAAAATTTTAAAATTGGTAATTTAAAAATATTAAATGATATCCACTTTAAGGTAACTTCTTTAAATAAGAAATTGAGACTAACCATTTGATATTTGGTATATTTAGAATTGAAACACAAACATTAGAAAAGCAAAACAAGTCCTTTTCAATAATATAAAGGCCTTTTACAGGCAATGTTCAAGATCAAAATGGGATGTTATAGTTTGTATATAAAACAAAAGGTTGACAACTTTGTGAACATAAAATTTCTAAAAGGAAAATGTTATATCAACTCATGAAATGGACCTATCTAATTCAAGACCTAACTAGAGGATAAGTACCAACATGACACAAGTTGGGCCATTTATGGCTCCACCTAATGTTTTCTCTTGCTTAGAAAACTATACCCAAGTTTTGCTAAATGGATCACTACAAGCGTCTTCACTTCCACAACCCATGTTTAAGCCCCTACACTTTTCTATCAATTTGTGAATGTAGCTTAGAAACCTTATTCATATAACATTTCTAGAGAAAGAATAGAGAGATCACAATGACACTTTGTTGAATTACTATCATCACTATGATTAAATTTTCAACATAAGAAAAATGAGATAGGGAGACTTCAGCATATGGGATTCTTTCCCTTGTCACTATGAAAATCAAAATTCAAGCCAAAAAATATGTGTTCAGTGTTCGGTTCACGCATTTCTTAATACACCCATGCATGAGGTTACATCAAGCATTTGTTCATGTCCTTAGAGTTTGTTATCATAAAAGCAACCTAAATTTATAAATAAGCAGTATCCAAATTGGACTACCTTGTCTCTTTTTTTTTTTTATATCAAATATCTAATGATTAATTAAGCTAGCATCTTTATTATCAAGACCTCCTACTCAGGAGAAAATATAATTAGTTTGTATTATTTTATAATTTCATTCATATAATGACCAATGAACGTTAATTGGACTATCCTTTGAGGTTTTCAATGGAAGTAAAAAGATATTTTAACTTAATAATATTGTGAAAGCCATTTCATCTTTTGTTTTTATGTTCCCTCTCTCTCTTCGTTTTTGCCAAGAACGAAAAAATTTTATGAAAGTAAAAGTTAATGCATGTAACTATATAAACATCCAGTCAACTAAACTCAATTTTATTGAGTCTTCACGTTACTAATTGATATAAACAGACTCACAAGCTCCACATGTAAAGTGAATAACTTGATCAAGTTCAATAAAAGATATTGATGAGGATCTAATTAAAGAATGTAGGAGGAATGCTAATTACTTTTTAATTTTAATGAATTGGAAATTTGTATTAAGTTCATATATTAAAAATATTACCGTAAATAACATAATATATCTCCAGTAATCCAAAATGAAATACACCTAAATAACCTAAAATAAGAGTTTAATGATAACGTTCATATTTTAATTAATAAAAAGGAATTTTTTGTTTAATTTGGATATACTAGGTAAGGGTTCAACTTATAAAAGTGATGATCTAGATAAAAACTCACTTAAATAAAAATATGAAAACAAAGAGGCACGTATTAAAATTTTAAGTTAGGGTGCAGCTCAAAAATCAAATGGCACTAATGGTCTAAGAGACTGAATAAGTAAAGAGGGTTGAAACTAATTATAGAAAGAGGAAAGCCTAAATCAAATGGCTAAGGAGCACTAATATGTTAGGCCCCAATAAGTGGAAGTTATTGCATCAAAATGAATAGGAGGTTATATATATTGGTCTAGGTGTAGCAAACCTAGCCTATCCTAAGTTTTTATGGAAAAAATTCCTGATTTGGGTGTCTTAACATCCAAAGCTTTAATATGCAAATAAAGACACCACTTAGAAAAAAGTTTGTCAATTGGTGGGCTTTTTTTTTCTTTGCACTCAGTACTTCATAAACTCGTGCCATTGACATTAATTGTTATTCATGTAGAGTTAGATTCAATATTATGAATCAATTTAGGTGTGTTTGTTTTCCCTTTTTTCCCACTTACCTGCTTATTCATTCTTTTTGCCTTTGACCTTTTACACAGTTGTATATAATGACATTTGATTCTTCCAAAATCTCACCTATTAGTTTCTTTAGTGATAAGATTATTAGCAGCGTTATAGGCATGTACCAATCTTTTCACATGGATATTCCTACTTATCTTTTGTACTTTCACTTATTAAATACAATGAAATATAATAAAATCTTTATATAATTTCATCGTGGTATTAGAACCTACATCAAATTAATTATCTAAACTTCTTTTTTTCGCTGCTATGAACAATAACATCCAAATACTAATATTCATTCACTAACTACTAAGCTTCACACACTAACAGCAGTACCATTAAAATTTTACATCAAATCAATAATGTTAGAACACACTACTCTTATTTTACTATTCAATCAATTACTTGGTCTGGCAGAATCAAGTCCAAGTTGTCCGTACTACCTCTGACCTTTTTGCCTACATTAATAGAACACTTCCATCAATAGCAGAAGACCCAAATATCGATCCCTTATCTTTAGAACATGTCAAGTGGCAAAAATTTGAACGTTTGTATATTGTTTTCTCATAGCATTGCTTTTTAGTTCCACTGCTCTTCTTTCTCGCAGATATGTCATAGCTTGTGATCTTTGGACTATTTTGAGCGTCATTTTCTCCAACATTCATCATCTTAATGTTCTCTCCTTCTTTATAAGCTCCACATACTTAAGAAAGAGTTAAAAGACACATCCTCAATCTCATATTTCTTGAACATTGTCTCTATCACTACTGAAGAACTCGTAACTATCAGAGACTATGTCTCCAACGATGACCTTGTCTTGTTCACCCTCAATAGCCTCCCACCTAAATATAAATCATTTATTAATAGAGCTCGACTTCTCATTAAATATCCTCTCTTATCAGCTTGTTTTGTTCACCTTGAATGGCCTCCTTACTGAATATGACCTTGTATGGT
>JANZLX010000003.1:13883167-13893403 GCA_025531955.1 Erythroxylum orinocense | reverse complement strand
TTAAGCCCATATCATTTAATTCATGTAACTAACTTCTCTAACTCATTTAATGACTTATGCACTTATGCAAATTTATGTTAACTCAATTAATGCTAATTTAATCTACTTAATTTAATCTAATCATACTTAATATATATAAAAAAAATTTCGGGGCTAATACTTATTGTGTTGCACATTATATTGACTTGATGTTGGAAAATATAAGGGATGTTAAGTATTTTCTTATTATTGATGAGACTATGCAGAAAGCAAAAAAGGTGACTAAGTTAATCTACAATCGTACATGAGTCTTGAATTTAATGAGATTCACTAATGCTAAAAATTTGTGTCGTCCTATTATTAAAAGATTTGCAACAAATTTCTTATCACTTCAACGTTTTATTATGATGAAAAAAGAGTTGAGACAAATGTTTATAGTGATAAATGAGTTGCATCTCAACATGCTAGGTCTAATGCTGAATTGAAAGTTTTTAGAAATATACTTAAAGATACTGAATTTTGATCTCAATGTCAATTTGTCATCTTAGTTTGTGAGTCTTTAGTGATGGTACTTTGTCTGACTGATAGTGATGAGAACGCAACAATAGTTTATTTTCATAATGTCATGGAGAGAGTAAGGGAAGCAATTAAGGTCAATATGAAACATATGCCTTCTATGTACACATCTTATCTTGCAGTCATCAATGAAAGTTGAGAAAGACAAATTTTCGTTGTTTACAACTAGGGCATTTTTGAATCCTCGAGTCTATATCAGATCGAGTTTTACAAAGAAAGCTAAGTCAATAGAGGAATGTTATTAACCGTTACAATAATTGTTACCCATGAGATGATACAAGATCTCATAACCTCAAAAATGGAGAATTATAAGCATGCTTCTAGTGATTTTAGGATTTCAATTACTATTCGTCAAAGAGACAAATTTAATTTAGATATATTTTTTTCACTTTTTTTGCTTGTTAAAAATTAATCATCACTTTATTTTGTTTATAAAGTTTGTTCAGAAGTGGTGTACCAGAATTACGAAAGTATGTAATTCGAATTCTAAATTGATGTATAAGTGCAATAAGAAATGAAAGGAATTAGGGCACATTTAAATTTATCCATTCCAAAAAAAGGAATAGGTTAGAGCACAAAAAATTGAATGACTTGGTCTTTGCTCGATATAGTTTAAAGCTTCAAGAAATGTATGTTATTATCATTATTAAGTTAGATATATTTTTTAATAATTTAATTTTATTGTTTACTAGGAATATTAATAGAAAAAGTAGTTTAGTAGATTCAATTTGTATTGAAAATATCAATCTTTTGGTAGATTGGGTTTATGAGGAATTGACTTTGATTGATGAGAGTGACTTAGAAGATAATCTTAGATAGGAAAGTATTGACATTTCATTTAATGCAATGAATTTGATGATGATGATAAAGCTCCTCTCAATAATGAGAATTTTGCACTAAATGAGAATTGAGATCAGTGCAATTTGAGTGGGTATTCAATTAAATGAAATTTTATGTTTTTTCTCCTCTTCCTTTAATTTCACTTATAATTGTAAATATTTTTATTTCAGGTTTCACTTATATTTGGTTCTTCAGCACAAAGTCTTATTGTAAATTACAATTGTTAGGGAGTCATAGATATTTATTATTCTTTTTATTTATTATTTTGATTTAATTATTATTTATTATATGATGAAATTGTAATATTTTAAATACTTTGTATTTTTCTTAATTTTATATTTATATGATGATTAAATGATATTTTTAATTGCGGTTATTATTTATATGTGAAAAATGTGAAAAATAATTTTAATAAAATAAATATTTTATTTTATTATAAATTTCTATTATTATAATTTTTGGAGATAAGATTGATGTAAAATTATAAATTATACAGTACAATATATTGGAAGACTATTTTACAATTTTAAAAAAATTTTCCGACTATTTTATAAATTTAAAAAATTATCGAAACGGTACACAAGATTGATAGGTACCGATAGATTACCATATTATAACTAAATTGGGTACCGACACCGATACAATATTCATAATATTGAAACCAAGCTAAGAGTTGTTAAACTGGAGACTCCTTTAGTGCTTTTAACATTTTCCCTTAAGCTTGTTCTTTTATAGTAGAGGTTTTATCATATATTTCCAATTCCAATACTTGGGGCTTTGAGTAAGTTGATTTGATACGCTAATTCCATGAATCAGGATCCCAGTTTGTTGCCAATCAAATCCTATTTTGATTACTAAATCAAGATTTTCATGTACGTAACTTTGATATATGAATCCAGCAAAACACCATTGTACGTTGGTATTAGCTCAAGGTTTATATTTAATAATTTTGATGATATTTCAAAATTCAAATTTGATTATTTCCTTGTATAGATAAAAGTATTATTTTTTAAAGGAAATAAAATCGTAGGAGAATTACTTCATTTCTTACAGAAACCTTCTTAGTAAACTTTCCTTATTAACATCTGGAAAGATCTTGCCTTTTCAAATAATTAGCTCCAAAAAATTTTGTTCCAATAGAGATGATATTGAAAATCCAAAGTCAACTTAGAATTAAGATGAAGCATTGACTAATCAAATAAATTGACTATTTAAAGAAGAGCAGCAACACTTGTGAAGCAACATGCATATACAAACTTTCAAAACATTTAAGCAACATTTATATTATTAAGAATCATATCATACTTATTATGCCTTAGAAAGTGAAATCACTCTATTAAGAGAGAAATTGTTATTTGATAACTTACTTTACTTTTTTTGTGAGCTTTTAGAAGCTTATTATACACTTCAAGTGTGGAAGATTGGAGAACTTTGAAAAATATGTACTCGTGAGCTTGAAGAGGTTCGTCAAAATACTACTTGATTGTATAGTGGAATACTCAAGTTGGATAATTGGCGACTAGACGTAGGCTTGGGTTATAGGTCGAATTAGTATAAATCGACTACATCATTCTCTCTCTTCTCTTAACTTTAAATTTTTGCATTATATTGTGTGTGTGTGTGTGTGTGTGTGTGTGTGTGTTTATTTCAACAAGAGGCTCCTTCACTTTATAATAGGCTCCTTCTGTTTTCAACTTGCAAAAGGCTCTTTTCAGTTTTAACAGGCTCCTTTTGTTTTAAATTATTTTTCTCAAAACTTTTTATTTAGCAGGCTCTTATCATTTAATAAGTTTTTCATCGTTTAATAGGTTCCTTCCGTTTAAATAGGATCCTATCGCACAACAAGCTCCTACTGTTTTAATTATAAACAAGCCCTTGTCATTTCCTTTTGAATTGAAAGTAACTTGCAAAAATTTTAAGTCACACACAATTCAACCTTCTCATGTGTGTGTTTGCTTTATCATTTGATATCAGAGTCAGGTTTCACATTTTTGTGTTTTATAGCACGTGATAAATCATGGCAAACAATCTGAGAAGTTTTGAAGGACAATATATCTCAAAATCTCCTTACTTCAATGGAAACAACTACTCATATTTGACAGAGATAATGAAAATCTATCTCTAATGTGTAGATATTGAAGTCTGGCAAGCCATCAGAGTTGGAGCTACGCTTCCCAATTCAGATAACGTGGAAGTATAGACTAATGCTGATAAAAGAGATGCACAACTAAATGCTAAAGCAAAACATCTTCTGTTCTATGCATTATCTCCAAAAAAATATGAGAAAATATCCTACTATTTACAACAAAGGAAATGTGGGGCAAACTATAAGAATGTTTAAAGGAATGAATGAGGTAAAGAAGCATATAATAAGTCTATTAGTGTATCAATACAAAATCATTGGCATGAAATAGGGAGAGACTATAGACGAATTATTCGAACACTTCAACAACATCATCACGACCTTAAAGAACTTGAGAAAGATATATCCCAATGGCGAGCTTATAATGGAGATTCTGAAGTCACTACCAAAGGAATGGAGACCTAAGGTGACAGCTCTAGAAACGGAAAAGGATCTAGGAACTATTTCATTCGACTAGCTACGAGAAAATCTGATGATCCATGAAATCGAGCTTAGGTGAGATGAAGGGTCCTCCTACAGAAAAGCAATAACACTAAAAGCAACTAACGAATCAAATGGTGATGAAAGTGATATTGAGTTGCAAATAGATGGAGATGACAAATTTAACTTCATGGAAAGAAGCTGATGTAGTAAAGATAAGGAAACAAGAAAGGCAGAAACAACATATTCCTATAAAAAAGAAGCTAATTTAGTAAAGATAAGGAAATAAGAAAGGTGGAAACAACATATTCCTATCAAAAGGCAGCAGTAGTAATAGCAATACACAAAATAATCAAATCATATGCTATCACTACAAGAAGCCTGGACTCACAAGACCAGAATGTCCTCTTCTTCAAAAGGACAAGTCACAAAATAGAAAATCAAGAAAGTAAGCGATGACTGCAACCTGGTCAGATGAGGATTCTGAAAACTTTGAAGAAGAAGAGCCAGAAGAAGTTAGCAATGTTTGCTTTATGGCTGAATCAGGAGATGATGAGGTATATTATTAAGATTCCGATATTGAAGTTAATGAATTGAAAAATATATATCATGAATTGTATGATCAGTACAAAAGGTTGACAATGAATTATTTCAAAGAAGTTGAGAAGTCTAAGAGGAATGATGCATCTCTGAAGAGTGAGATTAAATCATTGGAATATACGAATGAGAATTTGGCGACCATGAATATGTCTCTTGAGGTTGACTATAAGTAAAAGGTTTCTGAAAAGGAAGTTTTGGAAGAAAGAGTAGCTAAGTTATAAAATATGCTGCTAAAAAATGATTCTAATAAGGTAAGATAGTTAGAAGAAAAAGTCACCGCCTTAGAACTTGAAAAAGAGAAAAGTACTAAAAAGATCTTAACTCTAAAAAAATATCTAAAAAATTTCGTTGATGGAAGGAAGAATCTTGATGCATTGTTTGGTAAGCCCGGAATATGATACAATGAAAACAACAATATCAGGCCATACAAAAACTTCTTTGTAAAATCTAGCAGTAGCTATAGTTAAAACAACAAGAATCTGATACATGGTAGAAATTATATCAATTCTCATTCATCTGTTCTGTGTTTTTATTGTGGTAAACATGGTCACATTACTAATTCTTGTAATTTTTTCAAAAAGAAATTTTCTCAGATGTATGTTTGGAGATTGAAAGGTTAAATTACTAACCCGAAAGAACCTAGAAAAATTTAGGTACCTAAAATGAGATAATGCTTTCTACAGATATGTTTCAAAATAGAGACAAGGGAGAATCAACGGATAGTTGATAGTAGTTGTTCGAGACATGACAAGTGAAATACCACACCTCAATTACATTGAAAGAAAAGACGGAGAAATTAGAATATATATTGTGCTCCACTGGAAGACATGTCCCATAAAGTGTTAAGTGTTTTGTTTATCTAGAAAAGGATTCGTTTATCTAGCACAGAAGATTTAGACATACCAACATGGGGATTCTATGAAAATTGTCCATAAACAAGTTAGTAAGAGGACTACCAACCTTGAAGTTTGAAAGCAATAAGGTTTGTGAAGCTTGTTTAAAAGGAAAACAAGTCAGAAGCATCTTTCCTCCTAAAAATATTATGTCTACTAGCCAACCACTTACACTTGTGTACATGGATTTATTCAGTCTCACTAGGGCTCAAAATTTTGGTGGTAAACATTATGGTTTTGTACTAGTAGATGATTACTCCAGATTTACATGGGTTTATTTCTTATCAAATAAGGATGATGCTTTTGAAGTGTTTGAGAAGTTTTACAAAAGAATTCAAATAGAAAAAGCGTATTGCATCACTTCAATTTAGAGCGATCATGGAGGAGAATTTGATAACAAAAAGTTTGAAGAATTCTGTGACAACAATGGTATAACTCCGACTTCTCTTGTCCAAGGACTATGCTTTGTGACAATGGACTACCTCATAGATACTGGGCAAAAGCAGTATCCACGGCATTTTATGTACTTAACAGATGTCTCATAAGACCTATTATGAAAAAGACACTCTATGAGGTGTGGAAAGGAAGAAAACCAAATATTGCTTACTTTTGAGCATTTGGCTGCAAATTTGTCATTCTAAACAATGGAAAAGACAACCTTGGAAAGTTTGATGCGAGATCAAACGAGGCTATCTTTTTGGGCTACAGTACTGGTAGTCAAGGATTCAGAGTATATAATAAGAGAACAAAGAAGAGAGAATAATCGATACATGTGGTATTTGATGAAGCGCTACCTTCGATAACACTAACTGACTCAGATGATGAGGGGCATCCTTTGGTACCTAAAAATACATCAGAAAATCAAACAACACCTATAATACCTTCAAATTTACAAAATCAAGAAGACCCCTTTAAAGTTAGATCAAATAAGGCTATTTCATCTCAGCAGAACCCTATGCAATAAAAAATACCGAGATAATAGAGAGGTCTTGATACACATCAATATATTATAGGAGATCCCTCTGAAATTATAAGACCAAGATCATCGTTCAATAATAACTTTGTTGCTTTCATCTTACAAATAAAACCAAAGACTGTTGAAGAGAACCTTACTGGTAAAACTGGGTTTCAGCCATGAAAGATAAACTAAATCTATTTGACAAAAATAAAGTATGGAATCTAGTACTTCATCCTCAAAACAAGTCAATCATTGGGACTCAGTGGATATTTCGATACAAACTTGATGAAAATGGTAAGGTGGTAAGAAATAAAGCTAAACTTGTAGCTCAAGATTATAATTAATAAAAAGGTATTGATTTTGATAAAACTGATATACTTGTTGCTAGATTAGAATCGATTAGAATTTTACTTGCCTTTGCATGCTATAGAAACTTTAAGTTGTTCCAAATGGATGTTAAAAGTGCATTCTTAAATGGTTACATTAACGAAGAAGTATTTGTTAAGCAATCCCCAAGTTTTGAAGATGAAAACCATCTGAATTACGTTATAAAGTTTACCAAAGCCTCAGTATGGTTTAAAGCAGGCTCCTCGAGCATAATATAAGAGGCTAACTTTCTACTTGAGAATAACTATGAAAGAGGAAAGGTCGACAAAACCTTATTTATTAAAAGAAAGGAGAATGATTTTCTCATAATGCAAATATATGTTGATGACATAATATTTGGTGCTACTAATCTACCCTTTTGTGAAGAATTCTCAGCATTAATGTAAGGGGAGTTTGAAATGAACATGATAGGAGAATTATCATTCTTTTTCACATTACAAATCAGACAAACAGAAAAAGGAATCTTCATTAGCCAAGATAAATACACAAAGAAAGTCGTCAAGAAATATCATTTTGAGAATTTCAAACCAATGGGAACTCCCATGTACACTAGAACTAAACTTGGTAAAGACAAAAAAGGTAAAGCTACAGATGAAACAAAGTATAGAGGAATGATTGGATCACTACTATATCTTACTAGCTCAAAACCGAACATTATGCTTAGTGTGTGTCTTTGCACAGGATTTCAATCAAATCTAATAGAAAGCCACCTTTAAACAATCAAAAGAATATTTTGATATCTCCACGAAACTGTAGATTTTGGATTATGGTATCCAAAAACTAATTCATTTGACATAGTAGGCTAGTGTAATGTAGATTATGCAGGTGATAAAGTCGATTGAAAAGGCACAAGTAGTCACTGTCAATTTCTTGGAGGATGTCTAGTATCTTGGTTTTGCAAGAAGCAAAATTGCATAGCATTTTTGACGATTAAAGTGGAATACATAGCAGTTGCCAGCTGTTGTGCTCAAATCTTATAGATGAAGCATCAACTACAGGATTTTTCTTTAAATTTTCTCATATTCTTATATTATGTGATAATACCAATGCTATAAATCTTTCTAAAAATCATGTGCATCATTATAGGACTAAGCATATAGAAATCAAACATCATTTTCTTAGAGATCATATTTTAGAAGCAATCATTAATCACTTGCATACTAATACTGAGAATCAAATAGCTGACATTCTCACCAAGCCACTCTCTGAAGATAGATTTTGCATGTTAAGAAAAAAGTTTGGTATGTGCAAACTCTCTGATATTATTTCTGCATGAATATTCTCTGCTACTTGTCTTTGCATTTCGTTTAGCAGACTCTTTCTATTATGACTCCTTAGGAAAAATCTTCACAGACTTTGTCATTTTTTTAAATTTTCATTATATGTCATTATTTTTATTTCACTTCGTCCTTATACTCTATTATTTTTTATAATAACCAAGGGGGAGAGCTTATGTTGATATATTTTCGCATATATGATGATATATTTCTCAATGCTGATCAATGCATATTTTTCAATGCTGCCTCGATTATATATATGATTGATTTTGCTGTTGAACTTGTGAAAATATGTGATATATAAACAATAGGTGCTTTTCTTAAGAGACAGACTCTTTTTAATTATGTCTGAACATATAAAATTATCTCTTTGAATTTTGAAAAATATATCTATTATTGCTTGTCATGACTAAAAAAAAGGGGAGATTGTTAGCTTAAGGGTTTATATTTAACAATTTTAATGATAACTATATAATATTTCAAAATTCAAATTGGATTATTTCCTTATATAGATAATGATATTATTTTTTAAAGGAAATACAATCATAGGAGAATTACTTCATTTCTTACAGGAACCTTCTGAGTAAATTTTCCTTATTAACATCTAGGAGGATCTTACCTTATTGAACAATTAACTCTGGAAATTTTTGTTCCAACTGAGAAGATATTGAAAATCCAAAGTTAACTCAAAATTAAGATGAAGCAACTGCTAGTAAAAGAAATTGACTATTTAAAGAAGAGCAACAGCGCTTATGAAGCAACGAGCATACACAGACTTTCGAAACATTTGAGAAACATCTATATTATTGAGAGTCATATCATTCTCATTATGCCTTAGAAAGTGAAATTACTCTATCAAGAGAGAAATTATTATTTGAGAACTTACTTTGCTTCTTATTTTTCTGTGAGCTTTTAGAAGCTTGTTATACACTTCGAGTATAGAAAGGTAGAGAATCTTGAAAAATATGTACTCGTGAGTTTGAAGAGGCTCGTCAAATTACTACTTGATTTTATAGTGAAACACTCAAGTTGGATATTTGGGGACTGGATATAGGCTTGGGTTATAAGGCGAACCAGCATATATCGACTGCATCCTTCTCTCTTTTCTCTTAACCTTTCAATTTTTGCATTATATTGTGTATATATATTTATTTCAGCAAGAGGCTCTTTCACTTTATAACAGGCTCCTTCTATTTTCAACTTGCAAGAGATTCTTCTCAATTTTAACAGGCGCCTTCTATTTTAAAATTTTTTATCAGAACTTTTTGTTTAGCAGGCTCCTATCGTTTAACAAGCTTTTCATCATTTAACAGGTTCCTTACATTTAAATAGGATCCTATCGTATATCAAGCTCCTACTGTTTTAATTATAGACAGGCTCCTGTCATTTCCTTTTAAACTAAAAGTAACTTGCAAAATTTTTTAAATCACACACAATTCACCCTTGTCTTGCATGGGTTTGCTTTATCAGTTGGTAGGTAGCATCAGTTTAGTTTTAGCAAGTAGATATATATAAAACACATATGGCCTTTCCCATTAAACAAATTTTTGGCTACCACGTGAATCGGCATGACAAATGACGACACAACATATTTTGTTTACCACTATAATTAATGAGAAATTGTCTTCAACCAGGAGAAAATCTTGTGAATTTAGCCAAGAATAACTATTGATACATTAGAATTATGATAATCTGAAGGCTAGTCTGTTTTCGAGTATGCAATTAAATCGGGGTACTTCTTCATGTTTCATAAAACTATTATCGCCTATCCTTCCAAAGAAAATCCTGTTTAGTTGCATATGGACCACTTCAATGGAAAACAAACAAATAAAAGAATTGGAATGATTTTCTTAGGGGCCGTTTGGTTTCACTTTTATTTTTCTGTTGGTGTTTTTGCTTTCTGTTTCTTGTTTTTAGTTTCTATTTTTTCTAAAAAAAATAAAAACCTGTTTGGTTTATATTTGCAATATAAAAACTGAAAACAAAAACCTGTTTGGTTGATATTTTTAATAAAAAATTGAAAATAAAAATATTTTTGGTTTATTATTATTATTATTATTATTATTATTATTATTTGTAACGCCCTAAATTAGGGGTTAGAATAGTAAAGGAAGTTTGTACGAATTACGTTTGTTATTGCGTATGGATTAATTACTTAATTGT
>JANZLX010000003.1:13851378-13866585 GCA_025531955.1 Erythroxylum orinocense | reverse complement strand
GTTTTGATTAGTATGAGAATGGATTTAAGATTAATATGATGAGAAAAGGATTGAAAAAAATAATAATAAGAAAAGGAAAAGAAAAAGAAAAAGAAAAAAAATTATACCGGTTTTGGAATGTCTTAAGATTTCCAATGCGATTGTTTTTCTAAGATTCATGCCTCGGATGTCGAAAATTCGTATTCGAATCGCTTTCGTTTGCTTTGATCCGTTTGTTTATTCGCTTTTCGATTTCGATTTCCGTTTTCGCTTTTGCTTCTGCTTCGATTTGTTTTTGATTTCGATACCTTTGCTACGTCCTTTGTTTTCCGTTTTCCGTCTTTTTTTCGATTGGGGTCCGACTTCGAGATCAGGTCCCAACATTTTGAGTAAGAAACTCCTCTTTCTCTCTCTCCCTCTAATCCCTTTCTAGCAAATTCACCATCTTGTTTTTGTCATTTCTCTTTAAACTCCATTTACATCTTTCTTGTAAGCTTTTTATCTTTTGTTATACTAGTCTTTTCCTTAACGTCTCCTTTTCATTGTTATTATGTTGTTTTTGCTTTTGTTGTCTATTTACCTTCCATTTATCCTTTTTGTGTAAAGCCCACAAAACAAAGAGCAACCCAACCTTAATTAATCATCTCAGCCTTAACTAACCAACCCAAACCAGAAAACCATTAAGTAGAGGGGTATAAAAAGAAGCCGTCAATTGGAAATATCAAATGCACCAATGAAAATCAACTTCATTCTTTATTTTCTCTCCATTTCTAGCTCGTAAGTGTGTTAATGTTCCATTTTCTCCTACATGTGAATCTTTTCTCATGTGTTCCCTTAGTACAAAGGTTGTTTTGAAGCAAATTGTGAGGAAATTGTGTAAGTTAACAACCCCAAAATCCCTTAATACAAAGGTAAAATTCTAGTAGCTATTATATGCCTTTTTGTGATTTCTAGTCATCCTACACTAGTTTGTAATTGTATTGCATGTTTTGACTATTTGGGACAATAATTATAGTCATAGAAAGAGATAAAAATGGAGAAAAGGTGGTTGGAGAATGATAAAATAAGAGGAGGTATGGGAAGAGGAGAGGGTGAAGAAAATGACAATTTTTGGAAAATTTAAGTTGTATTAAGGGGCAAAATAGAAAATGTAAAAATTTAAGGGTCAAACTGGAATTTGTTCCAAGAAGGGTATTTTCAGTATCAACATAAATAAATGAGGGTAAAATGAGACTTTTAATAGTTAAGGTTATTTTAGTAATCATGGCGGTTAGGTTAGTAAGGATATTTTTTATAATTAAGAATAAAGTGGAAAAGGGAATAATTTTGGATTATTAAGTGAAATTGAGTTTAAAATTTTCTTAAATTAGTCTAATAAAATTTTTGTAATGTCTAGTTGGAATGTTCAATTAAGGAGTAAATTGGAATATTACTTAGAGAGCAGTTGGTTTACATGAGGGAATGATAATAAGAATGAGAATGAATATAGTGAGGAATAAGAATGGATATAATCATTATAGTTATGATGGTTGGTTAAGAGGAATGAATGATTATCATTACCATTGATAGTGGTTGGTTTATTAAAAAATATTGAGAAATAAAATTTGTTAAAATTTTGTTTTACATCAAATTTTAATATATTTTAATTAATTATATTTAATTGCTAAAAAGAGATAATTATAATTAATTAATTATATTGTAATTAAGTACATTTTAATTAATTATATTAAATTAATTAATCAATTATATTTTAATTAATAATATTCTAATTAATTAATTAAATTTTTATTAATTAAATTTTAATTAAGTATATTTGATTAATTATAATTAATTAATTAATTATATTTAATTAAAAAGAAAAAACTGTCACAGGCGTGACAAGGAGTGTCATGCCTTTGACGCTTCTATTCATTGGAGTGACAAAGGCTATCACGCTGGTGACACTTTTTTCAGACCAGGAAAGAAACTCATTCCTCTAATATATGGGGGGTATGGACAATTTCCCAAAACTCATATATCTCCTATAAACATAATATAAAACCAACTACATGTATTCATTCCATACCCAATGATTGATTCCTAAACCAATAAAGCAAGCGCCCCCTTAGTTAAGTCTGAAATTGAGGTAAGGATAACCTTAGACTGTACTCATATAATATTATTTTTGTTATTAATAAATCAATATATAGTGAGTATATTTTGAATTAGACATTGATTAAATTAATGATAAACAACTATATTTATGGATTTTTAAAAATAAAGTACAAGGTGTTTCATTTTTAAATGTTGTTACGTATTATGGGATGTATTGCTTGTTAATTGGGAAAAAATGTGTTAATTAAATAGAAAATGACTGATAATAGATTGTGAAGAAATAGCGTAAATTGAGAATCTGTGGCTTACCTAAGATAGGTCACATTCGATGGTCATAGATTGATAAGTTGGTTAAATATGAGCGAGTGATGACTAGGTTTTTGTTTGTAGAATAGGTACCGAGGCATCCTAAATCTCGAAGATGTCCTATTCCGATGGCTAAGTACTAGAGTAGTACCAAAATATCCTGAGTCCTAGGGATATCCTGTGCTGACAGCTAGGTAATGGAGTAGTATTGGGGTACTAAGCGAGATTGAGAAATTGAGGTACCCTATCATGATATTTATAAATCTAATTGCATTTCCACTTTGTGAGAGATTATGGGTAGAGATGAGCTAGTAGATCATTGAATGTAAGCCTACTAAGTTAAGCCAGGCCTAGACAATTCAGTTAATTATGAGATAAAACTTAAATGGCAATTATATATTAATATTAGTGCTAATCATTAATTTGGCAAACTTTTGGATGTTTTTTAATTGTTCAGATAGACAAAGTAATTATATGTATCTTCGTATTATATGAATTTTTTAATCACTTGACCAAGGTTTATATTTATATATTGAGTTATTTGATTTTAAGGGTATAGTCGATTACCCTTAATATGTAGGTAGCTCCCTTGCCATAAATTTTTTTAGGAGATAAAGAGATTGTTGATAACCCCAGTATATGTGATTGACAGAGTAGAGTTTAGGTGTGGCTAGCAGATTAATTAAATAAAGTTGTTTTATTGTATATATTTATTAAATTGACAATTATGGGTCATTGTGTTTGTATAGAATACTTTTGTGACTGATGACATCTTTTTTTTTTTGGAACTAATGAGGATTTTGGTTATTAATGTTATGTTTTAGAAACATTTTTGATAATTGTGGATTAGATATTTTGGGAGCGTCACATTTTGTCTTATGTATTCCTTTACTATTAACTAGTTGTATCCTTTAGTGTCTCTTATCCACATTCCATTACTAATTCTTGGGTTGTCTTCCTTTACATTCAAGCTTTTATATCCTTCTTTTTTTTGGTCTGAATACTTTTCTTCTCCCACCTTCCTCCTGTTACTCGTAATAGTGGAGGAACTTTTTTATCACTTCACATTTTTATTTCTTGCCTAAGGCTTTACCATTTAAAGTAACTAACTTTTGAACGATTGCTTCCTAAAAGTTGTCTTTCTTTATTTTGAGTACGTCTATTGTAAAAAGTGACCTTGTCATTGTCCCTATCCCTAATTAGTTCCTCTTTTCGCCCTCTTACTTAATGCTCCTCATATTCCAAATAGTCCCCATCCTATTTCTGTGAATGAATATTCTTTTTTAACCATTAACTCTCGAAGGAGTTGGAAATAGGTTCTTGGTGACCCTAGTGACCTTTCCTTGCATTACTACTCACTAAAGGAGGAAAAAGGTAGAGTTATTATTGCTTCTGAGATAAACATACCCAAGGCTAAAGCAACCACCTGGGAAGCATCCCTGGTTGGTTTCTTCCTAGGATCATATCCTCCTTTCCTAACTATTTCTAGTTAGGCTCATAAGATTTGAAAACGTAAAGGTCTAATGGATGTATTTCTCTCCAAAGAGAATTTGATACTTTTCTCCTTTTACAGTCAAAATGAAGCCTTGAAAATCATAAAGAACTATGGAACCTTGGACATCTCCCTGCACACGTGGCAACTAGGTAAAAATTTAGACATGATTTAACATAAGAGTATTCCAATATTGTTGAATATTCATAGTGTCTTATGAGAATATTGGACCATAAAAGGATTGAGTTTGCTTTCTAGCTACATTGGAAAGCCCTCACACTTGGATAAGAACACAAGTAAGATCATGAAAATAGGATTTTCAAGAGTGTGTGTTGGTGCAGAGTTATTTAAGGAGCTCCCTGATTTTATCCAAAAATTTCGTTATCAAAACATGGCTGATTACAAATCATTTAGTTATGGATGCAATTTCTGAATTCTTTAGGGAGAGCAAAATGCTGAAGGAAAACCACACTTTCATCACTCTAGTTCCTAAAGGTAAAGATCAAATAACTATGAATGATTATTGTCCTATTGCCTATTGCAATACCATCTATAAGGTCATTTCAAAAGTTGTAATAGAGAGGTTGAAATTAGCACTTTCAAATCACATTGATCAGGAACAATGAGCTTATATACCTGTTAGATGCATTGCTGATAGTATCACCATTATTTAGGAGCTGTTTAAGTATTATACTATTAAAAGAGGGCATAAGAATTGTGCTGATTTCCAAAAAGCCTATGATATAGTTGAATGGCCTTTCATTATTAAATTCTACTTTTTTTAGATTATAGCTTGGATTGATCAAACATACTGGTGCCTTTATCAAAAGCAAGATGGTTATTGAATCTAAAAAGATATTTTTTGCATCCCTTTTGGAACAAGCTTATAATCCAAATAGGAGAATGATTTCTAGAGGGATGGCAACCTGTGCATATGAGTCCATGTAATTTGTATATGTCCAAAAATTGAAGGGTATCCAGAGGGAATTCAAGAGGTTAAATTCTAAAAAGGGTCCCATCATTATGTAGACAGCTAGAAATGCAAAAGGAAAAGATCTTAATGATCCAACAAAACCTCTAAGATAATACAGGGTGTATGGAGTTAATAGTAAAAGAGAAGATTGCTCTAAAAAGTTACTTAACTAAAGTTGAGGATTATGTTTCCCTTCTTAAGCAAAGGTTTATAATCAACTAGTTAAAGGATGAGGATAGACGTACTAAAATCTTCTTCAACTCATTACTGACCAAGAAAAATGCTAACAACATTTGCTCCATTGTCTCTTATTGAGCAAGTTTTATATCTAATAAAACTCTCAATACAAACATACAAATTGTATCTTGTAGAATAAAAGGTTATCGTTCCCGTGAGGATTATGCAAGAGTTAACAATTTGAACCTAACTTTATCTAAGGTATTCATAATTAATTTTAATTAAAGTAAAAAACAGAAATTGAAACAAATAAATAAATAAACAAATAAACAACTAAGCTACCAATAAATTTAAGGTTTTGATTAAGATTGAATATTTTGGACTTATTTTTTCCTTATTTTGTTTCCTTTAATCTTGTTGATCCAATTATGTGTTTGATCTAGATTTCCTAAGGTCTTAATTACTCCTTCTCAAGATCTAATCAATTAACCCTAATTGAATTTGAAATTTTTAGTTTTGCAATCTCTTGATTCACAAAACTTTCCTTAACTTATTCAATTAGATCTAAAGCAACCTACTAGATAATTAATTTCTCAAATAAGATCTCTCTTTGATTAATTATTAATTTGATAATTGTGGGTCTATTAAATTGCTAACTTTGGTTGTACAATCTAACACCAATTACTTGTGATTCAATCTCTCGATTGGTTATCAATTTTATGAATAAATAATTATCATAACATCCAAGTATGTATTGAAATCAACAATAATCAAAGTCAAAAAATAATTCTAGAATAAATCTTAATCTAAATTTTAGAAATTCATGAACATGTTTAACATCATAGATTCAGATGTGTAGAATTCAAATTACACATCAAGGATAATGAAAGAAATAAAGGAAAATAATAAAAACTCAATTGAAGCTTTGAATTGGAAAGCTGGAATTTCTAGATATTCTTCTTGATCTCTCACTTTTAATTATGGTTGCTGTGTTTTTTTTAATTATATTTCATGTTTATATAGTGTTTTAGGGTCTTGGGGTTGTGTCTAGGTTTTTCTACTTTGTTCAATTCCAAAAATAGCCCTGAACCCTAAAACAAATGAAAAAATTCATGCTTAGAAACTCTCTGGCACCATTGTGCCTTTAGAGGCATGATCGTGCTCCATTGTTTTTCCTCTCTGTCACAATTGTGCTTTGTGTTTTATAAGGGCTGATTGTGGCAGAGGCCATGACATGATTGTGCTTTGCTTCCAACTGACTCCGTCTTCTTTATTCTTTAATTTCTTGATTTCTAACACTCACAAACACATTAAACACCATTTGAAACAAAAAATTAAGATTGAATTCATGCTCTAAATCATATAAACACGTAAAATATAATCAAACACTTACAATAGCACAATTCCAAGCCTATATATAGGATAATCATCTAATAAACAAACTAAAAGATCTATTAAAATAATATGATCTATACATATCAATATCCTTATATTTAAACTTTTACTTGGAAACAAAAAACCACATAAAAACACATAATCACACATTCATGCAATATGCGATAATGAGACAATGGTATAAAATCTTATTAAACCAATTTAACCACAAACATCAATCATTCAGATTGTGCTAACATACTAACTTATTTTTTCATGTTTAAGTAATTTGACTATAGATGATAATCATTATGGATGAGGTGGATGCATAGTTAAATATTGAAGGATGATAGTACTTGGTCTCTTGTAAGTAAAGACTCACACTCTTGGTTTATCAATCAATTACTTAAGGAGCTTAATTGAGCCTAATGTGGGTTATTAAATTGGTGATGGTACCTCAACATTTTCATGATACAACAATTAGTTAGAAAATAGGCCACTAATCAACAACGAGCAAGTTATCCAAGCTCTAAATCATCTTCCATCTCAAACCAAGATATGTTTGTAGATTGGAGGAGAACAATGACATAGTTATCTGAGGGAAATGAGTTATTTGATCCCTACTTACTCTCCTAATGTAGAGCTAAGGGATCGCCATACATGGACTAATAGTTTGAATGACAAATTCACAAATAAAGCTTGTAGGGATTGGATAAAACCTAGAGGTCAATTGGTACAAGATTATTTGAAATCAGAACCTTATGTTAAGAAACTCTTTTCTAATATGGTTGGTGGTTAATAATATAACTAATAAAATTGATAGATTACAATTTCTACAATAGTGGGACACTTGCATTGTGTATTGTTTAGTAGTTGAAACTATGCAACACCTATTCTTCGAGTATAACTACTCTATTGCTTTATTGAAACATGTTAAAAAAAATTCGTAAATTGGTGATCTAATGTGGTATACCTCTTGGAGTCTATCCTATGGTTACTAAACAACCAAAACAATCTTTCTAGAGGTGACTTAGCAGCCTATCTCGTTGGTCTTAGTACCTATTTACGTAATATATAGAATGAAAGAAACACCAAGATATTTAAGTGACAAGAGATGCAAATTGAATCCACATTCAATCAGGTTCTAGTTCGACACCAGATACTTTGTAAAGAATCCAATCAAGACGTATAAAGCATGCATGGAGAATTGAGTAATATGGTACCACGTTCATATACATTTCCATGGCAGTAGATTAAACATTGCATTTTCAATGCGATGGAAAAAGCAAGAAGAAGCATTCCATTATTCAGAGTGAGGAAGAAACAAGTATTAACACTTGACTTTCGTGCATGCATGTCCAGCTTCAAAGAGTTATTGTAGAGGGAGCTTGTGCTTATTTTATCAGACAAAAGCAGAAGCTTGGGAACAAAAAAATTAATGATTAACTTGTATTCCAAATCGATATCTATGACAAAGCTTTGTCATACGAAAGTAACCGTTTTGATGTAAATTTAAGTGAAAACCTATGGAAGTCATGAAAAGCTTAGAAAGAAAAATTATTCACATTCTGACTGTCAAGGTATACTTAAAGAACCCATATTCCATAGATAGCATATAAACTAAATTAGGCAATATCACCACTCCTATGTCATTGATATATTCCAGACTTATTTCACTCTCCTCGTTTTTGTGCTTAACTAATGACGAGCATAATCCACGAGACAATATCTCTCACAGTCACAGTCATCTCATTAAACACAACGACTACATCCCCCGTAAATGCAAATTTTCTACACATGAACGTTAAACCCAACAATATGATTTACCTAAAAAACTCCAGACTTTGCAACAAACTCATGAACATATGTTCCTAATTCACCCATAAAAGCTTAACATAAGTAGCCGTAACTATGGGAAAGTAAAATGATTGGACAAAATGTTAGATAACCAATTGTGAACATAAAAACTAATTAACAAAAAAAATTGTGTCAAAAAAGTAAAAACCTAGTTTATCTCATTCTAAAGTCGTCTACACCATTTCAAATGCTCAAATGAGT
Source organism: Erythroxylum orinocense (assembly GCA_025531955.1). Lineage (NCBI taxonomy): Eukaryota > Viridiplantae > Streptophyta > Magnoliopsida > Malpighiales > Erythroxylaceae > Erythroxylum > Erythroxylum orinocense. The sequence continues at coordinate 13,858,132 of JANZLX010000003.1, read as the reverse complement.
TTTCATGAGATGAAATCTTACTCAAAGGAGTCTAAGAAATAAAGACTTGCTAAGTATCTTTTTAGGTTTTAGATTGATGACGCTTCCACAATAATGTATATAACATGAACATTAAAAAAAATATAATTGAAATATAATTATAATATTAAAGAAAAAAATAAAATAGAAGATGAAAATATTTTAAAATTGAAGAAAATAAAGTATAATTGAAGAAGGAAGTCTAAGAGACTCTAAATTCAAAAAACACTTTTTAACAACTTAAAAAACATTATTTATGGTTTAGAAAACTAATTGATATTGATTAACTCACCGATTTTTTCATACTGCATGTTAAAATAAACTGAACTTGAAAATTGATTGGTTCAGGATAATTGTAGTTGAACAAACTAATCCATTTTTCTTTTTAAAATACTAAAAGAGATCCTTAATCCTAACCACTACAAGAAAACTAGTTTTAACGATGGAAATTACTGACGAAAAAATACTAATTTTCATAGGCAAACAAATTTGGCGAAGAAAATTACTGACGGAAAGGGTTGTAGAAGAAACGGCCGTAGATATAATTTCCCGACATAATTATAATTCTGTCGCTAAATTTCCTGACGGTAACACAGTTTTCATAAGTAAATCTATCGATAGAATTATAATTTTCGTGGTTAAAATTATGGACATAATTACAATTTCTATCGCTAAATTTGTCGACGGGATTATAATATCTATTGCTAAATTGCTCGACATAATTATAATATCTGTAGGTAATTTTAGCGACATATAAACAATATCCGTCGCTAAATTTACCTACAAAATATATCATTCTATTGGTAATTTACCTACGAAATATAGCATTCTGTTAGTAACTTTGTTGGATCCCATTTCCGGAGCGCAACATCCGGAGTTATAAACCTTGAGCTTAATATCCTGTAAATTACAAATTGACTTCTTCAAAGAATTGTAGCCCTATATCGCTAGTTTATTTTAAAATGAGAAATATCTCATTCGGAGCTTTACAGCTCAAGATATGCTTAAAAAGCCAAAGTGTGCTCATACCCCAATCATGCTCTCCCAACTGACCCCTCGCTTTCTCTCTATCAAGCCTTTTCAAATCAATTCCAAAAGATATAAATTTTTATGGAGAGATAAATACATGTGTTAGGAATCTATTGGTTCAAGAATCACTTCATTTGGAGGTCGGATGAGGAAGTTATTCCCGAAAGAATCGAACATGTTTATACCTTCAATCATTTTGTACCTGTCTTGGTACAATTGCCATAACTTTCAACACAGATGTCAGCTTGATGTTGTTTTCAGATGATTTCAAATAGGACTTCGAGATCTACAACTTTTATGAAGACCACAAAGCGAAATTCTGCCTCTAAAAGTGGTCAAATCATGATTTACTGTATCTATCCAGTGAATGTACGTTTAACGGACATTGTCAGGCCTAAGGGCTCTTTTTCACCCAAGATAATAGACATTGTCAGGCCTGGGGTCTCTTTTTCACCTGAAAAGTTCCGTTTAACGAACATGGGTGATGTCGGGGGTCATTTTTGACCCGAGAAGATTCGTTTAACGAACCTAAAGTCCGTCTAACGGACATAGGGGTTCCCCAAAGCCCTCTAAAGCCTCTCCAATGCTTCATATATCCAATCTAACATCATGTTCATTCATAATTTTCCCAAATTCAACTCTTCTAGTGCAAAATCACTTCATATCAATTCAAACACCAAAATTATCTCATAAAACTCTCAATTCTCAACCCATTTTATTCATTAAAACCACACATTCTCATAATTTACCATAGTTGTCATGTGCATACATTCTATGCAACATTACATCTTGTAACGATCATATCTTTTCATCACGGTATCCAAAATTTACAAACTTTATATCGTTGGAAAGCTAGAAAGATCATCTACAACTTTCAAGAAGACAAATTTGACCAGTTCTACCTAGATTATTCCAGATTTTCCCTAAAGTCAGTTCACAAAATTTTCCTTAAGAAAAACTTGAAATTTGTCCCAAATTCATTTCCTTAACTAATGCAACATCATTCTTATCCATTCTTAATTCCTATTTTCTTTTCCATAACATCTCACTTATGTGTGTGTATATATATATATTTTACAACAATTCATGTTCAAAATCATCAACTCAAGTTGATAACTTCTTCAAGTGTACCTAATTCCAACTTAACCTCATCCTTAATTAATTCATATTCCAACTCCACCTCATCCATACACAAATTCATATTTAAAATCTATACACAAATCCATATTTCATTAACATCATAAATTAAGAGTTTTACAAACTTCAATGGCCATTTCGAGCCACAATACAATATTTCACAAAATCCCAAAATATATAAAATACTTGAACTATAATTGCTCAACATGCGACTACAGTCTTGTTTTACATAAATTATTCCAAAACAAAACAAAGCATGCAAATCCAGAGTAATTCCTTGACTCCCTTTCACTCTGTTTCTTGGTTGCCACTTGGAGATGGGACGAAAATGGGGGTGAGCTTAAAAAACTCATAGGTAATAAGTTTATAATGAATAATAAGCAAAACCGTTCAAAAAGTTCATTGTCATAAAAAATTCTTATTGAGTCATAAAACACATGTTTCTCAAAATTCTTGTCAAGTCATCAAAATCACAAACAACACAATTTATACATTTTCAACTTATTCGCAAATCATAAGCACCTAAGCACATCAGAATGGTTTGGGAGGTACATAAACAGAACAAACTAACACATTCCCATATAATGGTCCTGTGTAATCGTGAACAGAACGAACTAACACAATCTCACATAGTGGTTTTGTGTACTAGTAAACTTAAGGGAGTTTTCGAAGAAGCTTCATGCTACTAGTAGGCAGGCGGGAGAAGCCCTTAGTCGAAGTGCACTTGACATATAGAACGGACCAAGCCAAACCTATATAACATGTAATTTATGACTTGGAAATAGATTGCCCAAAATGGCACTTTTTTGAAAACATGATTTTTGTAACATTTCGCCACGAAGGCATATTTCAGAAACACAATTGTCCATGAATATGAAATATTTCACTGGCATTTCCAACACATTCATATACCAAAACAAGTAGCACTTTCACAAATCATTCAAAAGCAATAAAGGCAAAATTTATGAAGTAATTGAAATCATTTTACTTTCTTTATTTGGACAAAAACATCATTGGCTCATTACTCAATTATAAACGTGAAACCCACCTTGATTTTCTTGCTTGAAACTTTGTTAAAAAATGTCCCTCCCCTTACTCCCCTTGCCTCTCTTTATTTCCTTCATCAAAGGTAAAATCCCCCATTCTATAGGAATTCCAATTAGAGAACCCATAAGACATATTCACTAAAATTAATCCTAAAATTCTTAAACCCATACATTTCTTAAGTTATATGAACCAAAAACCTTTCAAAAATTCAAAATATTAAGATCAAACTTACCTTGAATCTTCACCAAATGAAGAGTTTCTTGGCTTGAATGAGAACTCTTCTCTTCCTCTACCTTTTTTCCCTTTTTAAACAACCACAAATTCCTTCTTGAAAGCCAAGCAAAGTTGAAATCTAGTTTTTTCTTCTTTTTCTCTCCTTTCTCTCTTTTCTACGGCTCTCTCTTCTTTTCTATCCCCAAAGTCACATTTTTGCCTCTTCTTTAAAAGCAAGCCAACACTTCTTATTTCAATTTTGCCATTAACGACTGAATAATGTCCATTTTACACTTACTTATATGCCTTGTAACTTAAATGCTTAAGTGATTTGCCAATTTTGCCCCTCATGCAATCTTACCACCTTAACACTATAATTCAATTAACCTTTGTCATATAATCATGCTCACATTAACATGCTAATTAACTTCACAAAATAAAACAATTAATGTATCAAGACCTCAAAATTTATTTAAATTATGCTTAACTTCAATGAACAAAATTCGGGGCCCAACAGTTTTCATTTTTCCTCTATTAACCTGACTTTCTCACACTTTTCCTAAATAAAGAAAAGAAACAGTCATTAAATTGTGTAACAAGGAAAATGAAAGCAAATGTAAAGAGAAAGAAGTTAAACCTTAACGTTGGAAGAGGTTCAATAATCACACATTTGGCTCCAATTTTCTGGAGACATCCATTCGGGAACATGTCTTCTTGCCTCCTCATCAGAAAGAAAAGATTTGTAGTATTTATGTAGTCAGTAACGATGATCCTTAGCCCTTTGTTTCAACAGTGAAGTTGCACATATTGAAATTTTAGGGTTATCAATGTTGACGATATTGAGCTTCATTTGTGAACAATAAGTAAAAACGAAATTATTGTTAAAATAAGTAAAAAATGCATACAATTAAATAAATTAAAAAATTACAAAAACTTTATCCAGAGGATTCTGTAGCAAATTGTTTTCTTTCAAATGTTTGGCATGTCGAACGTAAGGTAATTCAGTCCTGACAGTGACCCCTAAATTACTAGATAATTTTGCTGATTGGATCTTGTCAACAAGACGACCTTATAGGGTGTCAATATGTACTGACAACTTACTGTTCATTGCAACATTCATGCGTTGCAACTCAGAACCTTTAGTGATACCTCTATCTCTTTCTCTAATGCAAGTATTGGAACCTGACAACAAAAGAATAAGGATTAAAAAAATGCATTAAACATGTATATATATATTTAAGCCTAAGTCTAATTATAGGTGGTAAAGATTAATAGACTTGAAGATCCCTCAGCACTAGTTGAGGTATATAAAGGTTGTTGCTGACTGGCTTTAGCATTATTATTATGTGTAGATATCAAGAAAACATTAACAATACTCATTAACATAAGTGAAACATTATCAATATGTATTAACATAAGTGAAATAGCAATAATACACATTAACATAACTCATACATCATCAATATATTTCAAACAATACAAGCAACACTTTTATTACCTTCAATCATCATGATCAAAATCTTAAAAATCATTATCAATACTTAAATCATGATTCAACTCTTCATCACTATTAAATTCGGCCAAAGTATCATCATTGTCATATAATTCATCCTTAATAAAGTCTTCATCTTTTTCTACAATAAGATTGGCTTGTATTTCATCCATTTGTACTGTTGGATCCCGTTTCCGGAACCCAACTCTCTTGCTTAAAATCGTGAAACTTGAGCGTGCGTATTACTTGAAGGGTTATAAATTTTTTTTTCATCCTTAATCCCTTTGAACCCTTAAAGAAATTATGAATACATCTTCAATCTTATAACATCCAAAATTCACTTACATTAGTTCCATGGTGTGCCCAAGCTACCTAATCACCATGCTTGAACTTATTTCTCCTACGCGTACACTGAATTTGAAAAACTTAAAATCTTCAATTCATTTTGACTTCTTCATATAAATCATAGCTTTACGACTCTTGTTTAATTTGGCACAAGAATTACCTCAATCGGAGCTTTATAGCTCAAGATATCATCAAAATACCACAACGTGTACAAAACCCTAATCATGCTCTCTTAGCTGACCTCTTACTTGCTCTAATACAAACTTCCTCAAATCAACTCCATATGCTACAAAATTTTATGGAGAGATATCTACATGTATTAGAAAACAATTTCCACAAGAATCACCTAAATTGGAGGTCGGAGGAGGGAGTTATTATCAAAATAGTCTACCATGTTCATTCCCCAAAATCACATTGAACATACTTTGGCGCGATTGCCATAACTTTTTCTACAGATATCCACATGCCTTCGTTCTTATGCCATTGTAAAGATAACAACTATATCTACAACTCGTATTAGAGGCCTCAAAGCGAGATTTGGCCTCAAAAATGGTCAAAAATGCAAATTACTTAAGTTGACCCGAGGCTGTCCGTTAAACGGACATGCATGTCCGCTTAACGGACATGGACTGGCCAAACTGTCCATTTTCACCCGAGACAGTCCGTTAAACGGACATCCATGTCCGTTTAACGGACACACACTGCCCAAAGTGTCCAAAACCATCCGAGAAGGTCCGTTAAACGGACTAACATGTGAGGCAATGTGTCCCAAACCTTGTTTTAAGCCTCTCCCAAGCTTCTATCTTCCATCCTAACACCATATACATCTGTACACTTCATAATTTTCATTTCTTATCATGCAAATTCACTTCCTACTAACTCAAACATCAATCTTATTTCATCAAACTATCCATTCTTGATCCATTTCATCCATCAAACCATAGTTTCTCATCATACAAACATTTTTACCTATTCAAAACTAATCCTTCTTTTCCATAACATTTCATTTACATATATATATATCAACTCATATGCAATGTTCATCAATTCCATTCGATTTCTCTTTCAATTAAATATAATTCAACTAAACATCATTCATACCTAGTTTCACATTTCCCAATTCACTATCATTTATTTTTAAGCCTTAACTCAATAATTTTTCACTCTTAGCCACATTTCATCATCCAAAATTCCTGTATTTCCTATTTCCCTTGTATCCCACTGATTTGTTTATATATATACATATACAAATCAACCATTCATACTAAAGCATCATCATAGCCATTCATATACAAATTTACATAATTCCAATTCCACAGGCAATTTCATTCTTTCATTAACATCATAAAATAATTGTTTACATGTTCCAATGGCATTTCCAAGCCAAGATTACAACACCAACATCAATATCCAAATTACATAATTCAATTGCTACAAATGCAATTACAACTTTATATACACATGATCTAACTT
>JANZLX010000003.1:13824142-13834270 GCA_025531955.1 Erythroxylum orinocense | reverse complement strand
GTCCTTAAAGAACAAGAGGTAAATCAAATTGGTTGAGGATACAACAACAAGGAAGAAGATAGATTGCTAAAGAAAAAGATTCAAAAGCAAAGGATTTTGATACAAGAAGGAGAGGAAAACGCAGCAAGGATTTAAAGCTGTGGCAAAGGAGTTGGTAATTCTCTTCATCTTGTTCATGTTTTTATTATCCTTATACCATATCATGTATGAATTAGCGTGTTGATTTGGATATGTTGCTTCCGCTGCAAAATGATTTCTTAAAAATTTTGAAATCTACCGTTTTTCCAAATAAAGCATTCCTTCTTTTTCCGATCCAACAGATTGATCACAAAATTTACACTTTTGTAATCTCACATCATCTTCCCAAAATAACATACATCCTAAATTGCAACAATCAATTTTCTCAATTGGCGAACCAATACCCTAACAAGTTTCTTCATATTATAAAAATTATCAACCATTTTATGATCAGGAGGCAATGATTCATCATACCAAGTAAGAATTTTATCCAAACTTCCATTAGAAATATGTCATTCAGAATTTATGTTCAATATTCAAGTAATTGAAGATAATTGAGCCATGGTCTCATAATTTAACCATAATTCTTGATCAGCTGATTTTAGTAAGTCAAAAAACTTTTTTACATTTGGGTTTGACTCTTCTTCAAGATTTTTTATATTTTTTTGAAAGGTATAACTGGCTGCATCATAAACCATTTGGGTGTAAGGATTTTTAGTTGCACCCACATTATTTGTTATAAATCTAGTCTCCCCTTCAAACCCATCTACATTTATTGACGAGTTTACTTCTTTACCCCTTGAGGTGCTACAAATTAATGGCTCCCTATATCGTGTCCACTCAAAATAGTTTGGAGCAAACCTTTTCTCAACAAATGGAGATTCACTTTATCAATAGGAAGAAAACGAATATATTTGAACTTTTTACATGGGCATCTAATTTTTGGACCTTCCATATATGCAAGTTGAGAATATGGATAGTCAATAAAAGCTTGAACTCCCTCAACAAACTCAAGATTAATGAAAGCATCTGGTGTTAATCGTATATACATCCAAGATTTATCAGTATTACTCATTTATGCAAAACTATTATTTGAAAAAGTGATCATTTCATGGTTAGATATATTGATCGTTATGGCAGTATCCATATTAATCTTACATAACATTTAATCTTTAGTTTACACAGTAACAACAACATAAGAAGAAAGCATTGTATTATAACATGTGCATAAATTTCTGTAATGTCAAATGACAAGGAAATATTTTAGGTTGCATGCAATGTCAACAAATTTCAAGTATCTACCGTTCATATCAACTAACTAATGCAAATATTTGGAGAGGACTTAATAGAATTATAATGTTTCTTCATCTATGCATCTATCTAGTTATTATATGATCGAGATCTTTACTTGTAGATAAATAAATCATGCTTTAGAAACATTAAACAAAAATTCATTTTAACGATTAACATGAATAAACACATACATTAAAATTTTTTTGAAAAAAAAAACAGCAAAGTGAGTACCTTTGTACTCTAAAAATGGAGAAATGAACATTCGATAGAGAGAGAGAGATCCAGCCAAATAGTCCTTGAGATTTGAAATACTAAAATTCTGACACCTAGCTCACCAATTGAAATTGAAATTGAAAGAAGAAGGAAAGTTTAGATTGGAACAATCATAAGTGGGCTCTAAAAGATTATAATGGAATGAGATAATAAGCCTATCACTTAGACTATGTAATTAGCTAAAAATTTTGCAAAATTTTTAAGCTCAATTTTATGCTCTTTTTAGGTACCTTTCGGGGGCAATAAGTGGTATCATAACAAATATCTTATCATTGTTTTTGTTTCATATGGAACTAGAGAAAGGATCATCATATCACATATACATGCATCTTTATCATCTTCTAGTCAAGAGGGAAAAATGTAAGTAGGATATCATTCTTTGATGGTAATAAGTACTTGCATTGAAAATATAGTACGAAGTTTTCTTATGACCAAAGAGGTATACTTCTAAAACATTATAGCCAATGGACCTTATGTCCCAAAAAAGGAAGTTAAAGTACACAAAGTAAAATCTACACTTCCTAATAGTAAAAGAAGAGTGAGATGTCAATAACAATAGGCTTATTTCACTGAATAGTAAAGACATCCACATTATAATTCATGCATTTGGTCGAAATGAATTTTATAGTTATCCATGTCTAAGCTGGTATATGAAACTTGGCATACCCAAAAAGTAACATATAAAGAAACTAAGTTAAGGAGAGAAAAGTTACATATTAATATGCACTCATATAGATAAAACGTGATCAAAGAACCTTAAGCATGAGCTTTAAATTCAATGATATTATAAATTCTTTTAAAGGCTTAGCCAAATCTTATACTGATATTGATATGATAAAAAAATTACTTAGGTCTCCATATAAAGCTTAGGAAACTAAGCTAAGAATATTTAAGAAGACAAGCATTTGAATGTCTTAAATTAAAAGAGTTTATTAAATCTCTCTTCATCTATATAGTGTGCTTAAATGAGAAATAATAGGAGGAGTTGGCTACAAAGATGAATAACTTGGAATTAAAAGCTTAAAAGGCATGATCAAGTGATAAAGAAGAGACTTTATCAACTGATGGGAAGGATATTATCTTCATCACTAAGAAGTTTAAGAAGTTCTTAAGGAAGAAAAAAATTCAAAATAGATAGCATACAAAAGAATTAAGTAAATTATATGTGCATAAATTTTAGACCTTTTTTTAAACTTAATGAATGAATTGTCGATACTAATCTATACAAATATTGTTTAAAATCAAAAGGAGCCCAAACAATGTGTTCCCTAACAATTCTCCTTAATTGCTATATAAGTATAACCAAATATAACTCAAAATCTCCTTTGCAATATGCTCTAAATGTAAATGATTATGCAATGTATATGCTCCTAAGCATTGAAATAAGTATATTAAGGGTCATTAATGCAAACTTAACAACTACCTAAAGTTTTGATCAAAGTAATATATTAAGGTTCCAATTAAAATAGTACTAGCATTTTAAAGTTCCTAGTTAAAGTAGTAACAGTTGTTAGTTTTTCAACTTAAGTATGAATCATAGATAATGGGGTACAAACTTCATCAACAAGATGTAGAGATTTATGATATTTATTTAGTTTAATCCAAATTAAGAGATCGTTCTTATCCTTTATGCGTTACTAATCAAACCCTATGTTTGGTTCTTGGTTCTTTATATTCAAAATTTGGTATCAGATTTAGGCTTTAAATCAAATGTTTATCTATTTTGGTTTCCTTTTTTTCATTTTTAATATTTCTAGTTAAGGTATCTTCTTCTAATATTCATTCTTTAAGTCTCTCTCTCTCTCTCTCTCTCTTTTTCTATTATTAGTTGGGTCTTCTTGTTTCTAAGATGTCATCTCAATCATCTTATTATTTATTTTTATTTATATTGTATTGGATCAATGTTTTAAAAACCGGACCAAACCAATCGATCCGACCAAAAAAGTTTGAACCGGTCAGTGGTTTAGTTCGGTTTCACCTAATAACCTTTATGTATAAAAACCGGCCGGCTTAAACTTTCCCGGTCGAACCGGACGGTCCAGTCCGGTTTTTAAAGTAATGAGTAACAATTCTAAATGCGTGATTACGAGCAGGAAGGACTCAAGAGAAGGTGTAGATTAGTTAGCTCTGTTATTCAATTGCAATCAGGTGCACCGTATCAAATGTACTTTTAATTGTGTGTTTGTATTACATGTATGTACCGTGTCAATTGGACAAAGTAATGCACAAAACAAAACAAGAATGAAGATGATTTTTGTGATAATATAATGCCTTGTAATAAATTAGAAGAAAAATAAAAAAATAAAATTACAGTAGACCATAAGAACTAAAGAAATGAGAGAGTTCATCTTTTACTAAGTTAATTTTTTTGTTTTATTTTTTTTCTGTGAATGAGAAAATTTGCTTTTTACTTTTTAATTTCTGAAATAGAATAGTGGCGGACAATGTAAGGAAAATTAGTTTAATAAAAGAAGTAACTAAAATATATACACCCATCATATGGAATAATTTTTTATTGGAATTTTATCATTACAAATGTATGCCTTATTTTAAAATAAATGAAGAAGTAAAAATAGGGAATAATGAAAATTTTAGAATTATTAATTATTTGCAATTTTTGAATTTATGGTTTTTTTTGCAATAATTAGTTGAAACTATACTTAGGTATGCTTCTATATCAAAGAGAGATATACTGTGCATTTTAAATTATCATATAATCTTAATGTTAGTTTAATAAAATAATTTTTTATGTTCTCTAATTTGAAATAAATAAATAAAATCATTAGGTAGATTTTTTAATTATTAATACGCAACGAAATCGATTTTTATTGTAATATTTATATTAGACTCGTATTTATTTATTATTAATTCATTATATAATAATAGGCATTGGTATATTTTTATTTCAATAAAATATTTTATTTTTACTTATTCTTATAAGTTTTAATTCTTATTTATTATATATCGATTTTATAGCAGTTCACTAATGGTTGAACCTTTAAACCTTAAACCTTTCCTTCGACCGATTCGATGTTCGGTCCGATTTTTAAAACATTGATATATATATATATATATATATATATATATATATATATATATGAAAGAGTAAAGTAAACTAAGTTAAGAAAAAATGTGTAGAAATTAGTGTTTCTTTAGGAAGCTTATAAGTATGCCTTCTAAAGATGGTTTAACACCTAAGGAAGAGAAGGAAAATTTGATCTTTCTTTCTTAGGCAATGAAATAATAATTTAAGAAGATCAAGGCTACGTATAATAATGTGAGAGAGTTTAAAAGTTATGAAAAGAAAAAGGTGAGACCAAGAGTTCTAAAGGATAGGGGTCAAAAAGAAAAATGGGAGAAAAAAGTTTCAAAAGAAGAGGAGTGAGTGTCATAAGAACTAAAAACAAGCAAGTGACCTTATGTATAAAAGGAAGAAATATTAAGAGTGCTTGCAATGCTAATGAATTTAACTTTGATTGTTTGAAATTTGTTTACTACATGAGAATGAAAACAATACCATCTAAAGGTTAATAAATGGAGTAGGTGTTTATTTTTTATGCCTGACGATTGATTTGGGGTAAATATGAAAAAAAAAGAAAGGTCCCTAATTTAAAGGAGCTTTAAGTGTTTGCCTAAAGGAGATGTTCTATTTCAATTCATTAAAATAATCAATTAAAATACTTATAAGCTAGACCTTCTTTGTGATGATTTAAGGCTAAACCTTTTAAGGGGAGAGAACATGATGCAATCATAATAAGTACTTAAATTTTTGATCACATTAGTAGGTTACGAAGAATGAAGATGAGAAAAATGGGTTGAAAATAGAAAATGAAAAATGAAAAAGAGCAAGGCATTGTGATTTATGAAACTACACCCTCTCCTCTTTCCTTTACATTATTCCTACCAACTATTACTTTTTATTGTCTCTTCTCTTTTCTTATTAAAAAGAATTAAAGAAAGAGGAAAGCAACCAATTCTCGGTTTTGGTCCTGGTAGTAAATAATGAGGCATCATTTTTTGATTGAAAATGAAAAAAAAAAACTATGTAAGATTTTCTTTTTTTAATTGGGTCTTTTGATGTAATTCAAAGTTGTTACTTTCAAACAGAAAAGGACAAGAAAAGAAAATGGAAAAGTAAGGATGAAAATGTACAACAGTAACAAAGTAAGGAGATGCACTTAGTACTGGGAAGATCACGAACGCAAGAAGACATCAGAGCTAGCTAAAGTTCTTAAATACATTCATCATCTTTCTTGCGCTAATAATCAGATCACATATGTTTAAAAACCAATTCAATTAACACCCCACATCAATTTGTCCTCAAACCCCAACAGAAATCATTTATCAACCAATCACAATATACCGAATAACAAACAACGACCCATTAACAACCAAAATAAACCCTAACAACTCAATCCACAGTAACAAAATCAACAAACATAAAACCATTTAACAACAAAAATTGAAGCATAAAAATAAACCCAAGAGCAGAGCATGTTCGACCAACCTTGACATACAGTAACCTAAGACAATGGAAGCAGTTGGTGGAAGAACAACCTTGGAGATGACGAACGACAAACATGGACGAAGACGAAAATAACAAAGAGGAAGAAGACGAAGACCAAAACGAAAGAGGAGGGAAGGCTTCAGTATGTCGATTAAATTGGAAGGAAAACATTGTCGTTTTCCTTCCAATTTCATCGACAATACCACCTTCATTTGAATTTACTTACAAAATGGTGTTTTCGTAGGTAAATTACCGGAAAAAAATATGTAGGAAAAAAATTCTCAACAAAATTAAATGTCCGTAGGTAAATTACTATGAGGTGATTTTTTTGTACCTACAGAATTTCCTTTCTGTAGGTAATTTTCGTACGAAATTTTTTTTTCCGTTAGTAACTTTTGTACTCAATTTTTACCGGGAACCATTGATGCCTATTTTTATGATGACATTCACTATTATGTCGTAAAATACCTTTTTTTTGATAAATTTACCTACGGAAAACAATTTCCTTCGCTATTTTTTTCCGTAAGAAATTTTCCATCGGTAATTTGCAATCTTCTTGTAGTGAGTGATGATTGCCGTTTGATTTCCTTAGGGGAACATTTGTACCGTTGATTAATTCATCCTTTCCAACCACAATATGCATGTGAAAAGTTATAATTGAGAGAAAAGGAATAGGTATTTCTGTCTTAATAGAAGATGATTAAGTAAAATAAAAGAATCCGAAGCCAATTTCTTATGAATTTATGGTCAGGTGTATTCATGTTCAATTCACATTAAAAAGATGGGAGTTTTTTTTAATTTTTTTATTTCTCAATTTCAGAACAAATTTTCTATTTTAAAGGCACTGGAAGAAATAAGTCAATGAAATTACATGCGAATTGATTCAAATACTATTTAATTTAAAATTCGAGGAACTTTGTTCATAAATAAAAGGAATACATGTTACTATGTTCATAACTTTTAATGGTTTACATTATAGAAAGTGAAGCCTTAAGTCTTGTAGCCTCCTATTTGGAGTTGTGTGCCAAAGCTGTGAAATTAAAGAAAATCATATATGCGAATGAATGAGTGAATGATAAGGAAAAGGAAAAGAGAAAGAAATGTAGAGGTCCATGCTCTAATGTCCAAATGCCCCACAATGGACACAAGCAGATCTAGCCCAGGGGGAGGAGAAGTACTAAACGATGACCATGATCAACCAGGAAGGAATAAGCAATGGTGTTGGTGTATTCGGGTGCAATATTGCAATGCAATCAAAGCTTGTAGTTTGTTATCTTCAAATTCTTTTGCAGCATATATGATCCATTAAGTTTTTGCGATTGTTGACTTTGAAACTGCCCTCAACCTTACAACCAATATCTTAGCTATGATCTTATACAAGAAGTTGCAACAAGAGATAGACTTCTAGTCATGGAGGGAGTTTGTCATCTGAGTTTTTAGAAATAAGCATATGAAGGTTTTATTTATTTCCTTCAATAACTTCCCTTTCTCAAAGAATTCCATCATTGCCTTTATTACCATGTTTCTAATTAATAGGCATACTTCCTGATAAAAGAATCCATTTAGACCATCAAGACTTAGAGCCTTATATGCATTAAGCTCAAATATGACCTTATGGATGTTTTGTGTAGAAACCAACCTTATGAGGCACTCCTTATCACCTTCCGCCATTTGGATAATTATGAAGGATCTAAGAGTAAGAATTGTTAAATTGATGAGGACTTTCTTTCCCAAAAACCTGTCAAAGTAGGCCTCTTGCTTAATCTTTGTTTAGTTTGTGGTTATGGACCTATCAACTTTGGTTAGGAAGCTGATTCAATCATTTGGATTATGATCAACTAGTTATTAAATCCTTGGCATTTCTATTTTTGGGCTATTGACTTCTTACTTAGTACCACATCCTCTTTGAGCATTAAGTTTCTTTAATTATTGTTTCACCCATCACAATTTCCTGGTGTACTTGAAGCTTTTCCCTTATATAGGGACTTCTATTCCTTTGTAGATAGCTTCATCGAATCCTACCACACCTATAAGGAAATTATTAAATCTGAAAGGTATTGATTACTTACAAGAAATGAGGATATTCTACACCAACACTAGTAAGTTATCTTAAAACCTTGGTTCCATAAACTGCATTCTACTTCTGAAAATTTTGTCACCCACCATTCACTACTCAACAATTTATCCAACTTCTTTCTAATCAGCTATTCAAATCTTTGATATTACTCTAGATAAAGTATCTCTCATCATATCTTAAATCTATGAGCCCTAACATCTCTATATACTCTAGTAAATCGTCTGAGTAATTTTGATCACTCGAATTCCTTTCTACTTTCAATCTATAGACAATGAAGTTAAAGTATCCCAAAATAATCCAGGGTTTATGAGCTATTGGTTAGACTCCTTTTATTCTACTCTCTCCTATCCAAAATGAAAGTCGTTTTAGAGAGATGTACAGTTATTAAGAAAGCTAATGAAATGTTTGATATATCCTTATTAATTGCATGATGAAATGCCTTGAAAATGTAATCTGTGTAATTGGGATGTGAGAGAAATTAAAAGATAATTTTGGAAATAAAATTATAAACATGCATGAAAAATCATAAATGAAACTTATTTTGAATAATTAAAATCCCTCTAAAACGACTTTTATTTTAAATAGGAGGGAGTATTCTATAACATTCCTGTTTTAAAATTAAAATTTTAGTCATAAATAAAAAATGCCTTAACTTTGCAATCCTCTTACAATAATTGCACCTCTAAATGTATCATCTAGTCATAAGAAGCTAGTTCATTTACCCTTACCCTATTGTCATAAGCAACATTCATTCTCCCAGAGTGATGGTGTTGGTGATTTGGGAGTAAAGGCCACTGCTTTCCTAGTGCTTTAAGTCTGAATATACTTAACTTTGTTTTTAAAAAGCCAATTATTATTGGTTTGATTTCTTCTACAAAATATGCTAACAAAAGTTATTTTTTGGGCAGTTGATGCCATTTTTATTTTATGCTGCTATTGACATATGGTGGGGCTTTTGTTGAAGAACCATTGGTCCTTTTTTTCTTCCCCGACTTTCTTCTATTATCACTTATAAAGCCCTCCTCATGACCTTGTTGGTGTTCCATTTTGTTTCCCAATTCCTTTTATGTTGTTCGATTAGGGTTATAACCTTCGTCAATTTGTTTGATTTGCTCCTTTCCCCCTTTTTTATGGTTGCATGATGTTTCTTCCTCTCTTTATTTCCTTACTGATTCTGGAGTCTGGATCCTCTGTCTAATAAATTTTTTTGAAAGAGCAAAATACTCAAATTCTCATTCATGATGATAAAACTCACTCAGAAACTGAGGAGTAGAAACCTAAATCCGTAGATGTGCAAAGCGAATAGATGCTCGAGCAAAAGAATGAGCACATCTATTGGCTTGCCTACGAATCCACCTATAAGAAATATTTGGTAGCAATAATAACAAAGTCTTACAATCACAAATAACAATACCCAACTCGGAAAGATCAAAGTCCGGTGAGCTAAGTGCGAAAATAAAATTTGAGAATCCATAAAAATAGTGCCACCGTCTTCAATGTGTTGCTGTCTTAGAATTTGCAAGGATTGTCGAAGTGCTAATGCTTCCGCAATCAAGGGTTTTGCACCACTAATATAATGACCAGAAAAAGCTCTAATAAACTCTCCCTCAACGCTCTCCAACACTACTCCAAAGCCAAGCTTACCTTCACGATGGAATACCGCTTCGTCAATGAAAAATTACCAACCGTTATTGTTGCTATCTGTCGGAGAAGAAGATGAAAAATGATGCAATAATCTATTTGTTAATGAAGAAGAAGCCGACGCAAGTAACCTATAATGATTCCAAAGCTCCAAGAAATTTAGAGTTTCCAAATGCGTTGTGTAGTATGTTGTATTTTTGTGAGACCAAAGCATATTATTTCTTGCCATCCAAATGTGTCTTGCATAAATCACAAATTTTTGGATCTGAATTTTGTCACCACCCTTGAGTACCTGCAAGAAGAAATTAATAAAAGAAGG
>JANZLX010000003.1:13802674-13813286 GCA_025531955.1 Erythroxylum orinocense | reverse complement strand
CTTTGCCATGGCTGCACAACAATAGAAGCGGGTCAGAAATTGAAACCAATACTTATAAATACAGCAAACGGCTCAACCACGAGGAGTCAACCAGAAGGGGCAGTTTCTTCTCCTAGCCCGCTAATTCGGAGCGGGGGTCGATTAAGAATGAATCGGTCGAGGCCCCCCTGCGATACCCCAGAATGAGGCGATCGAAGTCGTAGCGACCGAGCGCCTTAATGCGGTCGACCACCTCCCATTCCTCCCTACTAAGGAGTAGAATGGGGATGTCGTTCCACCGCTCGGTTAAGGGATACTTCCACGGCCTGGACTCAAAGACAGATCCTGAGGGCCTCACAAAGAAATACTTCGTCCGCCAAGCTTGGACTTTAGAAGCGGTTCCAGCAGGACGATAACGTGCATCTCTGTATTAGAAGTGAGGGACCCCGGCCCCGGCGCTCAAGCTTTGGTTCATCCGCAAGAAATGACGCATAATGCCGACCGATGGTGGACACCCGAAATGATGGCACAGCAAAGCCAGACCATTGATGAACCTCCAACCGTTCGTAGGAATGTGGCTCAGCCTTCACAGGTAGTCGCAACATATCACGTCAACGATAGGAGCATACGGAAGTTGCATACCGCCAACCGAGAAAAAGCTGTCTGACACAGCAAAATAACCCCCCAGATTGCTATAAATTCGCTCGTTCTTTCAAGCCAACCTGGGCCCCCAGGACGAAGGAATATTATGCCTGATGATCGATCAGTTCAACTCCTTTTCGGTCATCGTCGATTCGTCTCTCGGCGGCTCTTCAACAACTAACCCATCTTTCCGGTCACTTGTCGTGACTTCCTCATTTTTCCTCATCTCAAACACCTCCATCGTTTCCGTCATTATTTCAGGCAGCCCGAATAAACCCTGGGCCGCATCCAATTCTTCGTTAAAATTCGCAGGCGTTTGCGAGGGAGACCAGCCAGGAGACGATACAGAAGGGGAGGAGTTTGACGGCATGATTACAAAAAAGAAAAGTTATAGGATTGGGAGAGGAGAACAATGTACCTAAGTTAGTGATTGAGGTTTGGGATTTGAACGGCGGTGGAAAGAAAACTCGGAGACTGCAGGCAAAAAGACGAAAATGAAAGGAGAATAGAGGCTGGAGAACAAAATACGCGTGAAGAAAATCTGTAGTATGTGGATCCTGAGCATTAATAGAAGATCGTCCGAACAGACGCTCCAACCAATGCTCAACGCATGGAGGAAATCCGAGCTGAACTCAGACACGTGGCAAAATCTGAGCTAAGGTGAACGAGGGTTGTTAGAAATCCGGAGCGGTGCAACAGCTGAAAGGACGCACCTGACAGCTGCACAGCAGTTAAAAGGAGGTACGTGACAGCCTGTCAGGGGATGCGAACCGTCAGTAATGATTACACCTAGCGTTTTATTTAAGCTTTGCCACTCAGGTTTTTCCCTGCCACTACACTCGCCCGATCGGCCCTATCGTTACATCCGATCGACCTGCCATATTGCTATAGCCGATCGATCGATTCTGTCATTACTCTCGATCGGTCCGCCGTGTCATTACATCTGATCGGTCAATCACATCACGATAATCGATCGATCGGGCCTAGCACGAGCTGCCTTGAAGACACACTATATAATCCTTATGTACTCCTTCGACCCTTCTCTTGGGTCAGACTCGAGGAGTAGGGGGCTTATGGTTAGGTCGGCTATGCTAGGCCCAGGTCCAGATCCACGTGTCCACGGCCCATTCGCAGGTGGTAACCTCCCATGCATACGTGAAGACCTACGTAAAGACCTAAACCTAGCAGTTATTACTTATATAAGGTACTACTTTGCCATGATACAGGTAAGAGATTAGAACCCTATTGTTTTCTATTCATAGCTACCAAAATTCACACAAAAAGACTAACTTGAGCGTTGGAGGGGCCTACCGGAAATCAACCCCCGGTGTGCCTTCTGTTGTTTTGCAGGTATTTCCTAGCTAAAATCACCGAACTCATGGATCCAAACAATGGCGTCCAGCTCCATCAAGATCAGACAGAACCAATTATCATTTCGCTGCTATTTGACATGTAACTAAGAATATTACGCTTAACACCAAGTTTTCACAAAATTAGGGAAGAAAGAACGAAAGGGTGATGCTCAATTAAAATACATGTCGAGATAAATTTTCTTAAATAAAAGGTTCATATTAAAATTTAATTTAAACTCAATAGTATTAATAAGTTCAAAAAGAATTTTAATATTTTATAAATAGAATTCTCCAGTCCCCTCCCCTCTTTCCTGTCTTCTCTTTTATCTTCTTTACTGCTTGTTCTTACAATAAAATCAATTGTTGTTACT
The DNA here is from genome assembly GCA_025531955.1 of Erythroxylum orinocense. NCBI lineage: Eukaryota > Viridiplantae > Streptophyta > Magnoliopsida > Malpighiales > Erythroxylaceae > Erythroxylum > Erythroxylum orinocense. The sequence goes on along the minus strand of JANZLX010000003.1, from coordinate 13,810,942 downwards.
TTCCTCGTAATTTTCTCTTCCACTTCACAGATGATGTTACACATCTCTGCAAGCCACAAACATAGTTTTGTCGCTGTAAGTGCTTTCTCTTCACGTATTATTGGAGCACTACTTTAGATTAGCATCATTTCATGGTATAGAGTTTTTTTTTTTTTTGAAAAAGGAAATTAGTATAAATAGAGAAAAAATGAGTTATTAGTTTGAAGGGTCGATTGTTATTCATATTACCCCTCAAAATTAACTTGAAAGTTGGTCAAGTTTTGCGTCTTTTCCCAGGAGTCAAGAGATAGATTTTCCTGTTTCTATTCGAGTTAACACTGGCGAAAGAATGTTCAACCTTCATAAGGAATTAAAAAATATAAATCAATAAAAAACAGGGATAAATGAGAAGTGTAATTTTTTTATATGTATATGCAGGGCCTTAAGAATTATGTTAACTGATGTTTGTTTTGTAACGTGTAGCATCCTTTTCTTTTTCCCAAAATGTGAATATTTCAAGAAAAGATTAATGGAAACTACTAAGGTTCAGTTGCCACTAGCTTTTCCCCGAGGACCTGAAACTTTCAAGATGATTGCTTTGTTCATGTTTAACATTTCCATCAAGGAAAATATGAAAAACTTGTGGTATGCCAAGACAAATTTTGGATTAAAATCTATAAGAAAAAAATAGAAACAAAGATAACAACGGTTTAGCCATTTTAAAGGTTTTTACTAGATCTGCACCCAGATGGAACTGCTGTGCAATTCCTTGTTTATAATATAGAGCTAGTAGTAGCCACTAGGAGTAACTGTCTGAAGGTAGAAGAGTAGGAGTATCTGTCAATAAAATTTTTGACTTGCATAAAATGCTAGGTACAAGAGGCATTTACAGGGAACATAGGATTACTCTAGAAATGCTCAATAACTTTCTACCCTACTAACTTATTAAATGTTCTCTAGAAAAATTTATTACTCTAGGTATTACCAGCTCACAAGAATATTCTATAAATAAATCTTAGTCATACATTGTAAAAAGATTTTTTCAAGAGAACTCTAGAAACTCTAAAATTCAAATTATATTTTTAAGACTCTCTCTTAATTTGAACTTTTATTCTTCATCCCAAGTCTTGATCTTAGTCTTTGAAAGTCTTCGAACTTAAGTGCCTTTGTGAAAATATCCACAACTTACTCTTGTGTCTTCACGTACTTAAGCTCCACTTCCTTTATTGCAGCGTACTCCTTAATGAAATGATATCCTGTGTTTATATGCTACTTTGATCATGGTATACTAGATTCTTGGCAAGTCCTTGTCAGTGTAAATCTTCGTTACTTCTTCTTAAATCAAGCGAAGTTTCTTTAACAATCACTTCATCCAAATCATATAATAAGTGAGGTTATCGCCGCATACTCGAATTCACACGTAGAGAGTGTAACAAGTGGTTACTTCTTTAAACTCCATGAAATTGCACAATTACCCATATAAAATGTAAATATGGTAGTAGTCTTTCTATCATCAATATCTCCAGCTAAGTCGCTATCGCAATATCCTATAAGCTTGAAATTATTGAAGTATAAAATAATTCATACCCCAACGTACCTTTCAAGTACCAAAGTATTCATATTGGTGCCTCCATGTAAGTTGTTGTAGAAACTTCCATGAAACGGCTTACTACTCCAACAACATAAAGAATATTGGGCCTTATCCATGTCAAGTACCTTAAACTTCCTACAAGGCTTTTGAATAAAGAGGGCTCTTCATTTTCTCCTCCTTCAAACTTTGATAGTTTCGTTCCACACTCCATGGGTGTGTTCACCAGGTTGCGATCAATCATCTTGAACTTCTTAAATACTTCTTTCGCATATTCTTCTTGAGAGATAAAAACTCCTTCCTCTATTTTCTTCACTTCTAGCTCTAGGCCTAAATAGTAGGACATGAGCCCTACGTCAGTCATCTCAAATTCATAAGACATCTCCTTCTTAAACTTTTCAAACAATCTCGGATTGTTGTTGGTAAAGATGAGATCAACCACATAAAAGGCAAACTAGCAATATGTCTCCATTATTATAGGCTTTCATATAGAGAGCATACTTATTAAGGCAAAGAACAAACCCATGTTCTTGAAAATACTTGTCAATGCAACTATCACATGCCTTTGGCGTTTACTTTAATTCATATAATGCCTTCTTCAACTTCAAGACTTGGTCTTCATGCCCTTTGACCACGTATCCAAGTGGTTGTTCAATGTACACTTCTTCGAGATAAATTTTTAAGAATGCTAACTTCACATTTAATTGATAGATTCTCCATTTTATTTGAGCCGCCATTGAGATAAGCAATCGAATAGTCTCCATGTGAGCAACTAGGGCAAACACCTCTTCGTAGTCAATGTCACACCTTTTCTTGTAGCCTTTTGCAACAATCCTTGCTTTGTATCTTTCCACTTCTCATTTTGCATTTTTGTAAACCCATTTGACTCCTATGGCTTTATGACCTTAGGAAGATTTGTTAGTTCCCAAGTATCGTTCTTATCTATCACTTGATTTCTTCATCCATAGTTTGTTTCCATCTTTTGTCTTTCGTCTTCAAAGCTTAATGGCTCACTAAAGGCAAAGAGGCAATACAAATTGAAAGTTACTTCTTCAATTTCAGCTTAAAGATCATCAAGACTTCTCATTCTTCTTGGTCCTTCATTTGAACTTTCACCTTGATTATTGAGTGTAGGTGAAAGAGGCGGTGTTACATCTTGTGTTGGTGCCATAACTTCTTCTTCTTCCTCGACAATGTATGGAATGAAGTCAAATTGCTTTCTTTTTTTCTTTCCTAATTCTATGCTTCATCTTCATCAAATTCTACATCGCGACTCACCACTACCTTGCCATTGATTGGGTTGTAAAACTTATAGCCCTTTGAGTTTGTTTCATAGCCAAAAAAGACCTGTTTAACACTTCTATTATCAAGCTTGCTTCTCTCTTGTTGTGGGATGTGCTTGTAAGCAATGGACTTGAACACGCTCAAATGATTCACGCTAAGCTTGTGTCCACTCTATACTTCTATTGGTGTATGATCCTTAATGCTTGATGTTGGTGAGCGATTAGATATGTAAACTACACTAGAGACAATTTCAACCCAAAACCCTTTAGGTATATTCTTAGCCTTCAACATGCTTCAAGCCATGTTAATGGTGACAACGATGAAGCTTGGGTTATTAGGATGATTGTTCATCTTGAAGCTCTGGATCTTTGGGGGTTGTAGAAGAAGATTATAAAGTGTTTCAATTATCCAAAAATCCTACAAAGGCACAACTAAAGAATCACAAAGAGAGGAAGACAAAGAAGTTCAAGGTGAAAGTTTAACTTTTTAGCTGTGTTAAATATGATTTTTACAATAATTATAAATCTACAATATGTTTAAGATATTTGAGATTATCTCAAATCTGAATATCAAGGTAGTGAAAGAACCAAAGGTATGCAAGTGCTCAACTTGATCAGGGAATTTGAGATGCAAAGCATGAAGGAGACATAAACTATTAAACTCTATATTAACATGTTGTTGAGCATTATTAATAAAGTACGACTTCTTGACAAGGATTTTCCTAATGAAAGAATTGTGTAGAAAATTCTTGTCACTGTACCTAAAAAATATGAATCCAAGATATCTTCATTAGAAGAATCTAAAGATTTGTTAAGCATCTCTTTGTGAGAATTAGTAAATGCTCTGCAGGCATTAGAGTAGAGAAGAATGATGAGACAAGAGGATGCAATACAATGTGCCTTTCGTATAAAAAAACCCAAGAGGAGGCAAAGATAAAAAGAAGAATAATAACAAGAAAAATAACAAAGAATTTCAAGGCTCCAATAAGCAACACGATGAGGCTTTTCCATCTTGTCCACAATGCGAAAAGACAAATCACCCTCAAAGAAAATGTTGGTAAAGGCCTGATGTCAAGTGCAAAAAGTGTAGTAATATGGGGCATATAGAATGAATCTGTAAGTCTCAACTTGATGAGGCAAAGGAGTCCATAGATCAAAACCAAGAGGAGCAACTTTTTGTTACAACATCTTTTACTATAAACAACAATTTCAGTGATTCTTAGTTGATAGATAACGGAGGTACAAACCATAGAACTCTTTAAAGAACTTGAGAAAACCATTATTTCCAAGGTGAAGATTGGAAATGGTGATTTTATCTCAATTAAAAGAAAAGCAACTATAGCTATTGAGAGTTTGAAACGTTTGAAGCATATTATAGACGTTTTATATATGTTTGCATTGACCAAAATTTACTTAATGTTGCCCAGCTAGTTAGAAAAGGATTCAAAGTAATATTTGAAGAAAAATGGGGCTTGGTTAAAGATGCAAAAGTCAAAGATGCATTGAAGGTGAAAATGGAAGTTAAAAGTTATGCTTTAAATTTGATAGGGGAGGAGCAAATAGCTTTTTCAAGCACCATGAGCAATGTTGCATTATGGCACAAGAGGCTTCGACATTTCCATCATATTGGGTGTCATAAAGGTCTACTTTGGACTCAAACTTTCACCGCAAGTCACGCCCACCTTCTTACAGGAATCCCACTTGAGTTCGCTTAAGCAAGATTTAACCTTCTCACGTGAATGTCGCTGAACAAATTCGTTAGCCCTCGAACACCTCACATGCACACAAGTGTTTCTCTCAGACACAAAATAACACTAGCGTATAACAGAGTAAAGAAAGCAATAAAAGATATATATAGTCGAAGCTAATATTTCATTAACCCTCAATAAAATGTTAACAAAAGATACAAGTACCTCCTTCTCGAAACACTTACAAGGAACTCCCTACTCGAAGCCCTTACAAAGAACTCCCTTCTCAAAGCCCTTACAATAAGAACTCACCCAAAAGCTCTCAACTCTCAAGGCTCTCTCCTCTGAGTAATTTCTCTCAATGAGTGAATGAATCAATGATTGAATTCCTAGCTCTCAACTCTAATGAGTTATTTATAGGCTCCTCTTGCTTGGAAAGCAAGTTCAAGATCTTTAAGGATCTCCACATTCCTAGTTGATCCTATCAACTAAAGATTACATTGCTTTATATCGTCCAATGGGAAGACATCCTCTTTTTTGTAGGACTCTTCTAATTGGCTACATTGCATCAGAATCTAATCAAATATCTCACCTACTCTCGAGATATTTGTCGAAACTTCTCGCATCCTTCGCTTCCTTCGCAAGTTTATGGGGTTTTGCTCACCAACTCGTAAGACTTCGCCTTATTCTCTCGTCAACACGCCTTCCTCACGCTGACCTGCATGCCAAGCATTGGCAAAGGCTCGCCAACACTCGCACGATCCTGTAGTCTAGACTTAGGGGTATAACATTGGACTTCTTTATATGCAGAAGCATGCCTTAGTGAACAGAATACCAACTTATTGCACCTTATGCCCCACAATAGAATGGTGTAAATGAGAGAAAAATCGAAGTGTTATGGAAATGACAAGGTGTATTCTGCATGAAAAGGAACAACCAAAGAAACTATAGACAGAGGTTGCAAACACTGTTGTATTTTTACTAAATAGGCCACCAACCAGAGTTTTATCTAAAAAAACTCCATTTGAAGCCTGGTTTGGTTACAAGTCAAATTTCCAAAACCTCAATATTTTTTATTATGTTTGTTTTTATTATGTGTCAGATGTTAAGAGAGACAAATTTAATAAAAAGGGATGAACCACATGTTTTCATTGGTTACAACAACACTTTTAAAGCTTATAGAATTTTTCAACCACAATTTAGAAAATTTCTTATAAGCAGAGATGTTAAACTCATGGAGGACAAAACAATGGAGCTAGAAGAAGCCAATGAAAAAACAATTTTCAGAAGTTTTGGAACACTTTGATGATGTTGTAGCTGACATACCAGTCAGAGATACAAGAACTTTATCTAAAATTTATAAAAGAAGCAATGTTGTTGTCCTAGCTAGTACCTGCAAAATTTAAAGAAGCTGAGATGGATGACAAGTGGATAGACATTATAAAAGAAGAGTTTAGGGTGATTGAAAAAAATGACACATGGGATTTAGTGGACAGACCATAACATAAACAACCCATAAGAGTTAAATAGGTTTATTGAACCAAACTTAATAGAAATGGTTCTATAAATAAATACAAGGCCAAATTAGTGGTGAAGGGATATACTCAAGTATTGGGAGTAAATTTTTCAGAAACATTTGCTACAATTGTACGCCTTGATATGACTAGGATATTGTTGGCCTTGACTACGCATAAAAGATAGAAAGTTTACCATTTAGATGTAAAATCTGCTTTATTAAATGGTCATTTCAAGGATGTGATTTTTTGAAATAGCCAGAAGGATTTCAAGTCCAGGGACAGAAGGAGAAGGTCGACAAGCTAAAAAAAGACCTTAGATGGTCTTAAACAGACCCCTAGAGCTTGGTACAACAAAATTGATGATCATCTTCAAAACCTTGACTTTATTAAAAGTCTAAATGAAGCCACATTATATATGAAGCAAAAAAAAGCTAAATTAATCATAGTTTCTATTTTTGTTAATGATTTACTTATAAAAAGAAATGATGAGAGGCTAATAAAAAAGTTTAAAGATGAAATTGTCCAAGTATTTAAGATGATTGACCTTGGCCTAATGACTTTTTTTTCTAGGAATGGAGGTGAAGTAAGATAAAGATGGAGTCTTCATATGCCAAAGGAATTATACATGAGAAATAATTTAAAAAATCATATGGAGGATTGCAAAAACACTACTATTCTAATAAACCAAAAGGAAAAGTTAAGCAAAAATGATGGAGCTGATAAGGTGAATGAACATCATTACAAAAGCCTAATTAGTTGCTTAATGTATCTTACTAAAAAAAAGACCTGATATTATGTTTGAAATAAGTATGCTTTTAAGATTTATACATTGTGCTAACGAAGTGCATCTTTAAATTGCCAAAAAATTTGTAAGATATGTCAAAGGTACTGTAGAATATGGAATTAAATACACTCACAATTAGAATTTCAAACTTCATAGATATTCTGAAAGTGATTGGGAAGGTTCAGTTGATGATATGAGAAGTACAACAGGTCATTGTTTCAGATTTGGCTCAGGGGTGTTTTCATAGTGTTCAAAGAAACAAGATGTTGTGGCTCAAAGCACAGCTAAGACAGAATATGTGTCAGCCACTACTACTGTAAATCAAGCAATTTGGCTCAGATGTATCCTTGGTGATTTACATATGGAGAAAAATGTGTCAAATCAAATTTTTGTTGATAATCAAGCTATCATTTCAATCTTAAACAATCCTGCTTTTCATGACAAGACTAAGCATTTTTAAGATTAAGTTGTTTTTTTAAGGGAAGTGTAGAAAGAAGGTGAAATATGTTTTATTTTATTGTACGACTGATCATTAAAGTGTAGATGTCCTAATAAAGGCACTTCCAAAGATCAAATTTGAAGAATTGAGAAACAAATTAGAAGTGTGCAACTATTTAGGTAAGGAGGAGTGTTGAAAACGTGCCTAAGTATCTGTAAATTAGATTAGGATGACTTTATCTTTTGGAATATTTTTCTGTTTTTATCTTTACAATGACTTTATTTGTTTTTTAAGATTAAGGAGTTGTTATTCATGCCTAAGAATGAGGAATGTATTTGAATTTTTGTTAAACCTTATCTCTAAGTCTAGCTCTATTTAAAGAAATCTACAATGGAAGTTTAAAATCATCCTCTGTATAACTTCTTGTCTCCAATTTCATAAATAAATTCATGCACTAATAATAACAAACTTCTTAAGAATGACTAATAAATTTGTTTCAGTGACTGCAGGTTTAAGTTCAACTATTGTTCTAATACCAAGTGATGGTTCAATATTGGATTCATATGATTTTGCATGCATCTTTGTAGCAACATTGTTCTAGCGATGAAACTCAAAGTTCAAACCTGAAATGAAATAAAGGTTCATAGAATTCAAACACTTGAATGAAAGAGAAAATGGGAACGAAGGAGTACACAGCCTCAAACAAAATCAAGAAAAGCAATAATATTATTAGTGTTAAAAGCAAGTAATATTATTAGTGTTAAAAGCAAGTAATAATATTGTGTTAAAAGCAAGTAATAATATTATGATTGTTTGCAAAGTTGTCAAATGCCACGAGAGTAAGTAGAGAAGTTAAAGAGAAAGAAAGAGTGTGTGTGTGTGTGTGTGTGTGTGTGTGTGTGTGTGTGTGTGTGAGAGAGAGAGAGAGAGAGAGAGAGAGAGAGAGAGAGAGAGAGAGAGAGAGAGAGAGAGAGAGAGAGAGAGAGAGAG
>JANZLX010000003.1:13754223-13774754 GCA_025531955.1 Erythroxylum orinocense | reverse complement strand
TTGGAAAACATTAGTTTGCATTTATTAGAAAAACTTTAATGCATATTATCTCAAGTATTAAGAAATCACCCACCTTATTTTCTTTAACTTGATTTTCGGACCATAGGCCTTTCCTTCACTTTCCTCCCCTCTTTCTTGACCTTCATCAAGCATAAAAAATCCCAATTTACCAATGCTGAAATTTTAAAGAATGGGAAAACTTTGACTTTCAACCTACTTAACCTTACATAATCTCACTTATACCTTTCCTATACCTCCAATTACTTTATTTGTCCTTAATCAAAGCATAAAAGTCTCAATTAATAAAAGCGACCTATGCTGGAATTTTAAAAGAATGGCAAAACTTGAATTGAAACTTTCCTCACTTTGCCTATATTATCCCTAACCTATAACCATCAAAACCCTTCTCAAATGAATCAAAATTTTCAAAATTCTCATGCCTTAAAGAAACCCTCAAATTCTGATTTTCTTATTCCCTCTCAAAGAATTCTTCCACTCACCCTTGTTAAGCATGAAATACAAAACCTTAACAATCAAGCCCTAATTAACAAAAGAAACAATGCTGGAAAATTCTAAGGCATGGAAAAACTTGCATTTAAACTCACCTAATCATCCCTATACCTTTCCTAAACTATACTAACCATAACCTCTTTCAAACCTAGTCAAACTTGTCACAAAATCCACCTTATACCACTCACAACAATCTGATTTTTCTCTCTTTTCATTTCTTTTCTTATTCGTTCTTGAAAAACTCTTTAAACCATCATTATTAAGCAAAAAGAGCAAAACTCTCACAAAAGCCATGAATTAACAAAAGATACACATGCTGGAATTTTTTTTTCAAGAATGTAAAAACATGAAATAAGACCTACTTAACCTTATCCTAACCTTATCTCAACCATTAGCATCAAAACCTCTCTAAATAGCCAACAATTTTTGAAAATCTTCATGCCTATATGAAACCCACGCAAACCAGATTTTCTTCTTCCACTTTACTAACTCTTCTTCTTTTCTTATTCACTCTCAACTCATTCTAATCACCATTGTCAAGCAAGAAAAGCAAACTCTAACAATAAAACCATAAATTAAAAAAAGTTAACATGCTGACATTTTCAAGGAATGGAACAACTTCCATTTAAACTTACATAACCTTCCCTTTCCTTCATAGACACACTTAAAACCACCATATAGACACACTTCAAACCACCATATAGACACACTTCAAACCACCATCTTGAGCAAAAAATGCAAAACTCTCACATATTCACTACGCTAGAATTTTTTTTCTTCTGAACTTCTATAACTCCTCCTCTTTCTTAGTTCTTTCCTAAGTAAATCTTTATTCCACCCTTTGGAAGCAAGAAACAACTAAAACTTAACTAGAAAACTCAACAAATTTCGAGATCTTACGTTAAGATGAAACCCACGAAAAAAACTCATTTGCTTCCATCAAGTCTTCCTCTTCCTCTTTCTTCTTCAAGAAACCTTTAGAATCACCTAACTAAAGCAAGGAATCCACAAGCCCTAACTATCTTTTTCTCCTTCTTCTCCTTGGCTCATGGCCGAAACCCACTTCTCTCTCCTCTCTTCTTGACATTTTCGTATAGCTTCTTACAAGACTTAAGGAAAAACTATCTAGAAGACCTACCTCTTCTTCTCTTTTTCTTCTTCTTCAACCGAAAATCACCTTCCTCTTTTGCTTCTTTGGTGTTGCCGAAACTCCCCTCTCTTTTGTTCTTGATGTATTTTCGGTGGGAGGGCTTTTTAACTCACTAACCTAACACTTATTAATTCCTAACTTATTTCTCACTTAAAACCTAAACTAAAAAAAAACGACAACATCACCTAAGCCTTCTTTTCCTTCACTTTCGTGAGCCTTCTCTTACAAGTCTTAGGTTTTATCTGTTATTTAACTAACTAACTTAAAACCTAAGCTACCAATTTCGTGGACCTCCATTTAAACTTAAGCCCAAGCTCCCTTCTTTTAATCTTGTCTCCTTTTATTCTCATTTAATTGCACATGACATGGACCCTAGCCCAATGCTTCCATTCTTCTTCATTGAATTACAATATAAAAGATTATAAAGCCCAATTGTTTCCTTTCTTCATCATTTAAATGAAAATCTAATAGACCCTAGCCCACTTGGTTTCTTTCCTTTAAACCCTAATTCTTAACCTAACACTTTAACTCATACTTAAGCCCACTTCCACTTAAGCCCAAGCTTCTATCTTTCTTATTTAATGGCAATTGACATGGACCTTAGCCCATGCACTTCATTTACTCTTCATTTAAAAGACATGCCAAAGGGCTAAAAGCCCACTTTACTCACTTTAAGCCTTAAAACATATACTAACTTCCAAATGGGCTCTTTCAATTCAACTTATGGTTTTAAAGTCCAACACCTTATAAAACAAAAACTCTAAAATTCACTAAATTCTTCAATTTACTTTCTAAAATCCATACAAGCTCTAGTTAAATAATCCCCCAATTCAATTTAATCTCAATCACCTTAATTCATAGGACCCTCAATTCATATAATTTCTTTTAATACTCACAATGCATCACAAAATAATAATTTCTCAATATATCGAATTTTACTAAATCCCTTCATTTAATAATCATAACCTACACAATAAAATCCTCAATTTATTCCAACCAAATTAAAAATTCTCAAACTAAAACCTCAAAATAAAATTAGACAACTTATTCACCAGAGTAAAGGAATCGGGGCCCAACATTCACTCTTTGATTTCATTATCTATAACCAAGTCATCCTTGTACAATCATCAATAAAAGTAACAAACCAACGAGACCTACCAAATTTTGGATAGACCCCATACATCAGAGAGAATAACCATAAAGGTCAAGGGATTCTTATTTAGCAATGATATAAATGAATTTCGATGACATTTTTCAAGTTCACAAACATCACAACAGAAACTAGAGACATCAAAATTTTTGAAAAAAAAACTAGGAAATAATTTTTAGAGATACCCAAAAGATGTATTCTCCAAATGTCACTGCCACAATCAGAGTTTAACTTTATTTTTCTCTACCCTTGAGTCATACACAAAAAAATTGATGCCAATTTTCTAAACTCCTTGATGTTAAGTCCAAATAATACTGTCCTCTCCTAATACCACAACCAATCGTCTGCTTTGTTTGGATGTCCTTAAAGATTCAAAATTAGGCCAAAAGATGATAATGGAAGATAAGGCTATTGTTATTTGAGAAAAAAAAACAAGAGGTTATAATCCAAGGATGGAATAACCAAAGTAGAAACCAAATTTAGAGTATTAGTGAGAGTTAAAGACCCTTTCCCAATAATTGAAGCTTTATGACCATTGGCAGTAGTAACAAATTTTTGTGAGGATTCTGTGAGTTCATAACCTGTCTAGAATCAAAGGTAATATGATTTGTAGCACCTAAATTAATTATCCATTTACTATTAGAAACAAGTGTAAAAACATTAAAAGTCTTATCACCATTATTTGGAGTTGCTACTAATGCATAAGTCTTTTTAACATCATCACTATCATTGATTTTGTCCTCGACAACAACAATAGTTGGAATTTTTGAAATTCTTCTTTTAGGGTGCTTGATTATGGTCCTACCAATATGGATATCTTATAAGTTCATGCAAGCGATCTTTAGAATGTCCAATTTGGTTGCAATGAGTTCATTTATATGTAGACTTTTCACTGCTAATGATTGTATTTGATTTGTTTCCAACCACCATAGCAACATCTTCAATGTTTTCAAATTCTCCTTTCAACGTTTCACAACTTACTGCCTCTCACCAAATCAATGCATAACATTCTTCTAGAGTCAAAATTGATTGCTTCTTTAGAATCTCTCCATAAACCTGTTCAAAAATATCATCTAACCTTGCTAGGAATATATGCACCCTCATTCATCACTTCCATTATGGAAGGCTTTTGCTAGTGTGCTCCAGATTTCATGGACTATGGGTAATTGTAAGTATTGCTTCATAATCTCTGAACTCATAGACATCAACAACCATCTTTTAACATTTTAATTTTCAGCATAGAACTTCTCATACACATCTTCAGATTCTATAGGTGGCTTTGTTTTTCCATAGATATAAGAGAGTTTCCACCTTTTAGCAATATGCATCTCCATCAATAGGAACATATTTTTCACTCATCTTTAAAAGGTTTTGTACACTTTATACTAACTTGAAAGATGAGAAGAAAAAGAAGGAAAAATACTTTTGTTCATTATTGTTTTCTTAGAAGCGTACCAGTTATAATGTACAATAAGGGAAGAAATCTCAACAATTAATCCTACAACTATAATTTGGAGTTTAAGAATATATTTAAGTTGTACAATCCCAACAATTGTAGAGAAAAATCTCAACAATAATATATAAAGAAGACTTATTGCTTGTATAGTCTATCAGAAACATATTATTGCTGAAATTTAAAGTAACTTGAAGCATTTGTTATATATTTTACCTCATTAAAGACAAGAATGACAGTGGCTGATATGATTATAGTTCCCCAAGATGGAAAAAGAGTGTCAAGGAAGACTGGAAGAACCTAAACACTCGATTCACCATACAACTTTGATCTCTATGATGTAACCTTAAAAGGGTTTGTATTAGAAAAATAATAGAATTTGTTGTACCTCTATAGCTAAGGCATTAATGACAAGAAGTGTGCATAAGAGAAAATGTTGATTCTTAACAATGGGAAGAATCTTCTCCAAGGTCTTTCACTCCTGGGGCTCACCAGAGTGGATCAAAACCTCAAAGTCGACAATGTTGAGAGGTATGGGACCTAAAGTAAGACCAGACATGAGACCAACAAAGGAAACTTAAACTACATAAATGACTAGGTATGTCCAAAACATGGGTTTGCAATATGGCACATCATTTGCATCCATATTTGTTGGATCAGTTTCAAAGAATAAAAACTGTTTGTTTATATGTAGAAAAGGGGATGAAGGGAGTTGAGAGGATGGTGTGTATGTGTATATGTATGTGTGTGTGTGTTTATATATATATATATATGTATTAATATGATTTAAGCATAACTATAAAGGTAGAAATAACTGATAATGCCGTCACTTCATGACTTTCACTAAGATAACAAGATCACTTAAAATTAATAAAATATACAAATTGTATTTTTTATAACAGAGAATTAATAAAAATGTTAAGCCAGGTTTGCTTTTAAATGTTTGGGAAACTTTGAATTTTTTTGAACAAGTTAAAAAATTAGGTTTAAATTAAATTTTTGTAAAAACATTGGAGTCTAGTTTAACCTTTTTTCTTTTTTTAGATTGTACGTAATTTGGTATTATTGAGTTTTTAAAAATGAGTGAATTTTTAGATCTTAATCTTATTGTAATTGGTTTTCGTAATAATTGTAAAATCAATTCTAAAATTTAATATCAATAATAATCAAATAATTAAATTACATAATTAAAGATGTTATGACACTATTATTAGAAAATTAGGTTTAGATTTGGCTTCATTCATAGTGGAATAAAAATAATTTTTTTTGATTAATTTTTCGAAAGTCAAAATCATTTCAAAGTCTACCTGTAACAATATTGCATAAATAAGTTAAAAAAGAACTCTGTAAGTGGTACAAAGAGGGGTAAGTCAGAAGTGCTACCACCTTTAGATCCTACGTGTATTTTATAATAGGTTTGAACCTTGTAGTAATTTAACTTAAATAAAATTCTAATTTTAATTAAATTTTAACTAGATTTACAATTAATTCTAATTAAATTCAATATCTCATTCCTTACTTAATAAATATATTATATTTAACCTTCAAAATTTCTCAAGCTTTTATGATTAAGTTTAACTTCATTTAATCACCCTTTTTCTCCCTTCAACCATTTTTTGTATGCGACTCATTAGTTTCATAAATATGTTGGTGATAGATATACATTATAACTCTAAATTATATTATAAGTTTTCATAAATTAAACTCCTTTAATTTATCTTAATTAAATAATTTATTTACATAAATCAAATTTGGTATCTAGCAATGCATTATGATTACTTAAATATTGAGAATATCAAAGTGGTCTTAACTAACCTTTCTATGCATAATTTCTTATATAATTCAATATTTTTATCGTATAATACTCTGACTAGATATATAACATATAATTAGTGTTTTTCCCTAATCATATTGGCTTTCCACTATTAGCAATTAAATCTCTTAATGATATTTTAAAACTATTTTAAAAGTATCATTTCACTTAGCTAGGTATTTTTCGAATAAATACTAATCAAGAACAACAAAACATTATCTTTAATTATTTTAGGGCGATAAATCATATGTTAATCACTCAACTACCTTTATATATAATTTATGCTATATTTAATGACTATTGATTGAATTATCCTTGATAAAAGTAGGTCATAATTAGTATCAAAATAAAATAATCTTTATATGAAATACTTTCAAAATCTCTAGTTAAAAGATCACTTATATAATTATTACAATGAGAATTTCTATAAACATACAACTAATGTTTCAAATAAAAAATAGATCTAAGTGAAATAATTACTTATGCAATTATTACAATAAGAATTTCTATAAAAATACAAGTAATGTTTCAAATAATATTCTCAGGTCGAGTAAGCTCATTAGACTTATTCTCTAATAAATATCCTACATAACTTATGAGATTTACTATTTCCTTCATAAAGAAGAAGCATAATATGGACTAATCTTTTTGTACTTATAAATATCCGATCTTAATAGAAAAATAACTAGGAACAATTTAAAAATGGTATATAAATGTAATGTGAATCTCATAATTTCAAAGTCATTATAATTTCTTTTACAATATAAGTTTATCTCATGAGTTGTATCTTATATATTAATTAATTAAATAAATATGCATAAAAAAGAGAATGCCTCTAAACATTTATCTTATCAATTAATGCCTTTAAACATTTATCATATCAATTTTATCTTATATATTAATTAATTAAATAAATATGCATAAGATAAGTAAGGTCTTTAAATAACTATGATAATTATAACTAACTAATTCACTATAAATCATAAACCAATACAAACTCGTAATTGGTTGCCTCTATATAATTTGTTCTCTAATATGTTCCTTGCTGATAACTACAAATAGGTAGCAATGCAATTCATGGTACAAATTCAAGGTGCCTCGCCGTATTTTCCTATAAAACTTCCCATGCTTACCTCTTACTAAATAATTTTTCAATTAAACTATCAACTGACATTTTAATTAGTAAATTAACTACCTATTTATGTTCAAAATTAGTACATATTCTTATGGCACCTAAACTCATATTTTATTTATGACAATTTTATTACTAAAAATACAATATGATCTCTTTTCTTGCTTTATGTTTAAAGTGTTTAATAATCCGTCTTTTAACTTTATATAATAATTATGAATATCTATTATTCTCTTTAATTAATGAAAGTAGTTTTTTTTTATGTAACTTAATTTTCTTATTAATAATAACAAAATAATTGCATGTCCATGAGAGAGATGCAATTATTTTTAATAAAGAAAATAAAACTAAGCAAACAAAATAAATAAGTAATGAAATTGAACAGAGAATTTATGAAGTACTAGGAAATTATCAATATCGAGTAATTAGTATCTAGGTTCGAATCCCCTTAAACCTTTAGCAAATTGATCTTTTATCATACAATAAATTGTTGATATATTGAACCGTGGAGACTTCTATGATATGCTAATAGTTGACCTTGAGTCTACTAATAATTAATCCTAACGTCTCTAACTAAATTAGTCATG
Organism: Erythroxylum orinocense; assembly: GCA_025531955.1. Classification (NCBI taxonomy): domain Eukaryota; kingdom Viridiplantae; phylum Streptophyta; class Magnoliopsida; order Malpighiales; family Erythroxylaceae; genus Erythroxylum; species Erythroxylum orinocense. The sequence continues at coordinate 13,766,959 of JANZLX010000003.1, read as the reverse complement.
TTAAATCTAACCTAAATACTATCTGGGCGTTTAGTTACATATGATCGAATACAAAATCAAACATACATTGAAAGAAAAACAAATAGAAAACAAAGGGATCATAATTCTAAATCTCCTTTATTGTCTTCCATTGAGTATTTTTGCGATGTAGAGGTATAATCTTGTATTCCAATGGATCTGACAATAATTTCTTTTTGTTTTCTGCGTCTTTGGACCAAAATTACACCTAGAGAATGAGTTCCATGTCTAAAATCACCTCCTTACATCTGCTCTATGACTCCTATCGACTGCCTCCTCATTCATATGCCAAAATGTCTCTTTATAATAAATTTAGGGTTCTAAGCAGATGCACGATTTGATGCATGAATTCTCTAGATATCGAGAAAGTGCATGGTTATGGGAATGTGCATGGGTATATGCACAGTTGTGCATTCCTGTAGATTTTTCAATTCTTTGTTTTACGCAGCGTTTTCATTCGAATTCTTCTCCTTTAAGTCCATGAAGACAATTATACTTTGTAAACACACTTAGAGCAAATTGAGTACCAAATATACGATAAAAGTGTAAACTATTAAGCAAAATACATCAAAAATGGGTGGTAAAATATAGTCAAACATCCATCTATCAACTACTCTACCATCCAAGCACGATGCATCAATCGATGACATTTTGCCCCTTCAGTAGACTTTTTGGAATGATTAATCTACTATTGTCTCATCACAACACTTACCACAACAATCGTGTCTCTTGCACTTTCTTATGACACTGCTCGGAGTCTCTGGACAACATTCGAGACCCATTTCCTTCAACAAACCACAACTTAAGAATCACTCCTTCATCATTGTCTTCATACCACCAGAAAGGGTGATTCCACCATTATAGATTATCTGAAGACCATTGCAACTTTTCAGATAAAGATTTGACAGAAATAGGTGACCCAGTCTCATTCAATGACTTGATTCTCTTCACCATCAATAGGCTTCCTCCTGAATATGAGTCGTTCATCACTGCCATAGAGAATTGCGAATCACCTCTATCCTTCTCTAAGTTGCGAGCCAAACTTCTGCTTCGGGAACAACGTCTATGTCCCTCCATCAAATTCCAATAGAATTGGCTTTCATGGCTTAACAAGGCACTTGACTCTCCACTCATGATGGTGGCAAACAACCTTATTCCTCCAACCATCACACACAGAGCCTTAGGGGCATAAGGAAATAATACCTAAATAGGTCTTCTTTTAATTCCAAATGAGTTAGGCTGTTTAATAATTTCTCAAAACCTAGCCTAGATTAACCCACTTAGCTATCCCCTAGACCCAATCTCACTAGCCTAACCCATATCTCCAATAGACCAGGCCCTATGGTCTAACACAATTAAACAATTCCAATCCATATCCCAATTACACTTTTCGACCCAAATCCAATCATCGACCTCCAAAATGTCACATTTGCAAAAATCAATCAGCCACATAGTTGCTATTTGTCGCTTTCGCTACATGCAATCTAGAAATAATTTCTCCAATCCTCCCTCTTTTATAAATTCAACTAGCCTTCTCTACATTAAAAATAAATTACCCCTCCACCACCTTTCTCTACTTGCTCCCCCAGTGAAATCATCGAATGACTTCCAAATATTATTGCTTTCTCTCATATGACACCCAACACTAATATTCTCAACTCCATTCAACTATAACACTGTTCTGATCAAGTAGTTTTTGGTAATAGTACTACTCTACCTAATTTGGTAAATACAATTCCTGTTTAATTGAATTTAATCCCTCTGGTTATGTTATGAAGGACCTTTCCACCAAAATTCCAATTCTCGCGAGAAACATCCACATAATCATTACCCTCTCAAGGTTCTTGTCAATTTCTAAAATCCCTTGGCTTTTATTGCTCAACATACTTCTGCACACCTTTGGCATCAATGTCTTGATCATCCATTGTAACATCCTGTTATCCCGTGTTAGGGACTAGAACCCTAGAATAGTGTATGTAGAGTTTATCAAAAAATTAGAAAGTGCATTTCATGCTCATCCATAATATGACATACATACACACGTGAATATTGATTTTTGCATATTAAAATGATTGTACGCATTCATTGACATTTTTTAGGTATAATTGAGTTATAAATGTCATTATATTTAGAATCGTGATTTTTATATGTTGAAAATTGATTTGGAGAATATATTTACTGATTTAGAATTTTTGGTGGAATTTAGGAAAATTTTGAAATTTACAAGTATTTTTGGATTAGGAAAAATGCCAAGTAGCAAGTCAATTGATGAATGATAGTAGAAATAAGAGTCAAATGAAAATGGAAAATCTTATAGATTACTTTGAGATTTATTTACAAATGTCATTGAAAATTGGGAGACAATTAGAGTTGATTAGACTAGTTTAATATGAGAACATAGTTTATAGAAATTGGACATGTGGCAAGTGACAAGTTTCACTTGCCAAGTTTAGTTTTTATTATATGATTATTACTAGAAAGACCAAATTAATTGTTTTGTCTTGCTTTCTTCTTCTTCATCATGAATTTCTTCATCTTCTATAAGCTTCTTACTTCTAGTAATTTTCTCACCCTCACAACTCAAGCTTTGCTCTCACTTTTCGCTTTCTATTTTTCCTTTTTGGTTATCTTCTTCTCTGTCACTGAAATACATAACCCTAAAACCTTTGACTGCTGATGATTGTGTGATATTTGAAAGGTAGGGTTTACGAGATTTTGAAGAGTTTGGAGTTTTAAACAAATAAGTATCGTATGGTTCTTCATGATATGTAGAATGAAACATGCATCACGTTAATTAATAGTTAAGTGTTTATAAAATGAGGATGTATATTTACTAAACGTGATTGAGAATTTAGGGTGTGCCACATGTATTGCTTTTGCTTATTTGATGATCAATATTTCACAAGATGTTGTTGAAATAATTTTTTAGATAGAGAGATTATTGAAAATGTGCATGAAAAGAGTGCAAAAAATTCATGGAAAGATGATATATGTATGCTATGTTTTCACTATATTTGTGTGAATCTCTTTGGGCATCTTAGAAATGAACTAAAATGAGTCTGGAGTTAAGGAAAAAGGAGTAAGGTGATGTCTTGATACGGGAAGAATTAAAATCAGAAGTTAGAGATGAAATGAAGGTGATGAAGAAAATAAAGAAGTGCAGAAGATCAAAAAAATGCAGAAAATTTGAGGAATGCGTGTTTAATATGTTTCGTTTTTTATATCTGTGATTAATCATAGATTTTGATTTGTTTTTGTTGAGTTAAACTGAAATGGAAGTAGGAATGAAGAGGAAATAATAGAGACATAAGTTAGAAATGCTGAATTTAGTAAAAGAGATGAAGAAGAGATGAAAATCTGCAGTTTCATATGAATCTGCAGAAAATCATCTGTCACGATCGTGCACAAACACGATCATGACAGAGAGGGAGCCTCAAAGGAGCTGCAAGATCGTGACAGAGAGTAACCCTTAAAGGAGTTGCACGATCATGACAAAGAGTAACCCTCAGAGGAGTTGTACGATCGTGACTAAAGAGAACCTTAGAGGATTTGCACAATCGTGCACAAGCACGATCGTGACAGTGAGGAGATATCCAGAAGAGCACGATTTTGAGAGTGAAAAATCAGTTGGAATGGCATAATCGTGCATTAGCATGATCGTGACAGTGAGAATGCAAAAATATATAAGAGTTTTGAACATCCTTTGCTCTTTTGGCCATAACTTCTTCTCTCGACCTCCGAATGACTTGAAATTTGAACAAAAAATTTCTCACAATTTTTTTTCTTCTCCAATAAAATTTATATCCATGTGAATTTGTTAGGAAAGGATTGATTGATGAGTTTAGGATGAAAATGATGAAATGTGCTGGAATATTGTTAAATGGAGTGTTTTTACTGAACAAACATATGTATTTTGGCCATATCTTGATTTGTAAATATTCAAATGAGATGATTTTTGATTTAGATTAAACTAGAGACATATAGTTACAAATTTGATGAAGGAATAGAATTTTAATTATGTCTCTAAGAGTTTCAAAATTTGTCTTGAAGTTAAGTGGAGAGTACTGTTGCAGTTTGAGTATAGTCTGAATTATTTTATGTATAACTTGTATAATACTGAACCAAATTGTGAGAACTTGGTGTCAGCATTTGTTGAGAAGAAGGTGTTGCATAAATACTTCATTTTCTTTGTCATAATGATCATGCAAAATTGACCCAAAAAATTATTTTGAGAAAAGCTGGGATGATCGATTGAGTGATGAACTTAGAATAATTTTATATTATTGAGGTGTAAAACCTAAATTCAAATTAGACATATATTAATTTTGATTTATGAATGATCATGTGATGTGAATAAAGGAAACATACCTGGGATTGTCATTGAGCATGCATTGTACATAATCCATATATTCATATGTGCATAAATAACTACTTAAATAATTGTGAAAATTTGTGATATGTGTAAATGTATTCTGGAGCAAACTATGAGTAACTTAAATGGTTTCACTTAATAAATTGTTTGTCTTAAATGCTGTATAGAATTAATTTGTGAATGTGATTATATTGATTCCAGACATTGAATGTTTGAGACGTTTGATGCATGAATGAGATATTGGAAGTGCTCTTTATACGTGAATTTGACATAAATAAGTGTACTCTTCATAACTATTGAATGCTGGACTAAGGTCTGATGATAAATGTGAGCAAGAATGCGATAGTTATCATGACTATGTAATATTGAGCACTTTTGGTTAGTTGAATATATGTGATGCATTTCATTACATAAATGCATGAATAGATAATGACATTTGTGACCTAAGTAGCCATCAAAAAAGAGCTTAAAGCTTATAATGTGATTAAGAGCCAAAGGCTCGCTATGTATAATGAGCCATGTATCTCCAAGGGATAAGGGACAGTTATCAATGAGCCTGATATCCACAATCGATACGGGATAGTTATAGGCACTCAGACACAACAACGTAATAATCGGAAGTGAGTCTCATGAGCATGGCATATACATTTAATATGTATGTTTGAATGATTAAAATGTATTGTTGACTTGTATTTGAATGAGAACGTGAAATTGGTAAACAAAGTGTTATGTGATGCTATATGATGATAAATAAAATGATGTGAATTATGTGATTGTATATATTGATATGATGTATGAATTGAGTGAACCATCGAGGATGGTTACCTCACTGAGTTCGCAAAACTTACAAAAATTACAAAGTTGACATTTCAGGACCGAGAGAGGATACTAGTGACAGGGAGGCTCTAGAAGAAGCATAGTTCTTGTACTTTTGGATAGAAGAAATGACTCAAAGGTCGGTCAGCTAAGATTGAAGGATCTAGTTAGAAATTTTTGTATAATTCCTTATGTATGTAGTATGTTCTGTACTTAGTCTTGATAATGTATATATTTGGATGATTTTGTAAAGCTACAATGTATATCCGGTTTTTATGAGGAATTTTGGGTTTTAAAATATTATGATATTTATGCTTTGAATGTTGATGCCATGATTAAGTTAGAAACGTGACTGCTCTAGCATGCCACCCTTGCGGGGTATGTACTCAGATATCCTTTAGGAAGTCAAGGGTGTGTCCTGTGGGAGTGGGGTATTACATCTATGTTCTCAAATTTTTTCCAAACTATTTACATTTGATTCAGTGTCTCAAATCAATCTTCATTGTAATTCATATCTTCAAAGCAAAAGTTGTTTCTTTTCTTACATCTACTAGACTATGTACTGCACCTCTTTAACTTATCCATTGCAACATTTGGGGACCATCATCATTGTTATCATTTTATGGTTGAAGATATTTTACAATTTTTATTGATGATTTTAGTCTTTACACCCAAGTTTTTCCTCTAGATCATAAGTCTCGAGCATTACAAAAATTTGAAAATTTTAAATCCACTGTTGAGAACTTATTCTCAATAAAAATCAAAATGTTTCAATATGATGGAGCTTTTGAACTCATCAAAGGATCATTTGTTACTTTTCTCACCATTTACGACATTTCTTTTTATATTTCATGTCCTCATACCCCATTATAAAAATGGTATTGCTGAATGTAAAATTCATAGGAATCACTCTTCTTATTCACAACCCTCTTCTAAGAGATTTTGTACAAAGCCTTTTCCACTGTTGTTTACATTATAAATTTTCTACCATCATCTACCTTACATATCAATCTCCTCAGGAACTTTTATTCAACTCTTCTCCCGACCTTAATCATCTTCGTGTTTTTGGTTGCACATGCTATCTTTTCTTTGCTTATACTAAAACTGATAAACTCACACTCAAACCAAACTCCTCTTCCTCTTCTACCACTTCTTTATCTTTACTATTACAAATTCAATTATCATATGTTCCTCCACCATTGCCTACTTCTTCCTTCTCACCAGTCTTGACCACTTCTACCTTACCCATACCTCCTTTACCCTGTTCCCTGCCTATTCCACTTATTTCTCAACCATCATCTTCCTCTTCTCATCCAATGGTCACCTGCACTTGGGACAACACTCGACTTTTAAAATCTTTTTCCTTACCATATTACTTACAACACTATTATTCCTAAATTAATTAGTCCAGACCTTACTTCTTTCACTCAAGAAAACAAATTTCCTCACTGGTAATAAGCTATGCTTGATGAGTTCAAAGCTTTCTGTCACACCAATATTCGATCCCTTATTCCCCCTCCTCCAGGTGCAAATATTATTAGTTATAAGTGGGTATTCTGTACTGTTGGGGCCCTTTTTCAGAGTCCATCTCTGGAATCATTAAACGTGAGCATATGTTGGGCCCCAAGTCCTGTAACTTATCCCGAGGAGACCACTTGAGGCGGTCGGACTATGGTCGTGCAAGAGGAAAGTTGAAAATATTCAGTTTGAAATGAAAACTTCGCAGCCAGCAATGGCGGGTTCGTCACGATGAAACTATGGAAGTATTTCCAAGGACCTTTCAGGACAAGTTTACCGTAGCCAATATTTAGCTTCGCCCCAACGATGTCTCAAGGTCGAGCAAACAGACCCTTCGGGAGAAATGCGCTGCGAAGAAAAACCTAGATCAAACCCAAGTACTTTTCGGGACAAATACGTCACGGTGAAAGGCTAGCTTCGCTGTGGCGAAGTTACCAAAATCAAACGAAAATACCCTTCGGGAAAGGTTTGCAGCAACAAAACCTTTGAATCCAGACACCCAAACCCAATTATCAAACACCAAAACTTACACATTCACTTCCAAAACCACATATATAACTCAGCAAAAGATAGTTATGAAAAAATACACATGAAACTTCTCCAAATCTTAGTCTCTTGAGAAAGAAATGTGAAAGTTTGGAGATGTCATGAGCAAACACAAATATATTTCATTAACATCAAAAGGAAAGAGTTTTACAAAGCTTTAATGGGTATTTCAAGCTACAATACATCATTGGTCTCCTCATCCAAAAGTTCAAAATACACATGAGCAAATAAAACTTAAAATGCGGCTAAATCCTTGTGTTTTCCATAAACTTAAAATACAAAAAGATGCAAATTTGGAGTGATGCCTTGACTTCCGATCACTCAATCTCTTGCTTATCACCTAAAGATGGGAAAGAATGGGGGTGAGCTTAAAAGCTCATAGGTAACAAGTTTATAACAGAGTAACAAGCAAAACCATTGAAAATGTTCATTGTCATAATAAACTTGCAGTACATCCATAAAACACATATTTCTCAAATTCTCAACTTGTCAAACAATTATAAACAACATAAGCATGTATTCGACAAATTTGTCAACAAATCATAAACACATAAGCAACCAAAATGGTTTGGGTAGGTCTATGTGGGAGTTCTTGCGAATCTCTAATAATAACAGAATGGACTATCACAAACCCACATAATGGTTTTGCGTAGTTCATAAACATGAGGGATTCCATGAAGGAGCTCCATGTTACTAGTGGGTAGGCAGGAGAAGCCTTTAACATGGTCAACGTGCATGTGACATAACAGAATGGACCATCGCTAACCCATACAAACATGAATTTTAAGATTTGCAAACATATTGCCCAAAATGGCACATTTCGGAAACATGATTTAAGCATAATATATGTCAAATGCCATTTCCACCTTCATTTCATAAATCATCAACAAGATTTATGTGCCAAACATGTAGCAATTCTTAAAGCATTTAAGGAGCAATAAATGCAACATTTATAAAGCGATTCCAAAATCATTTAACTATATTAATTTGAAAAAAAACATTTATGGCTCATTAACTCAATTATAATCATGTAACCCACCTTGGATTCCTTACTTAAAACTTGCTCAAAGGTGCCTCTCCTCTTACTCCTTTTGCCCTTCTTGATTCCTTTTAACATTGGCAAACATTCCATTTAATAGGAATACAAATTGAGAATCGCATAAAACATATTCACTAAAATTGATTCGAGAATACTTAAACCCATGCATTTCCTAAGCTTCATGAACTAAAACACTTCCAAAAATTCAAGGACTAAAAATGAACTTACCTTGAATCTTTACCAAATAAGAGATTATTGGCTCAAATGGAAGCTCTTCTCTTCCTCTTTCTTTTTCTATTCTTGAACAATCTTAATATCTCTCTTAAAAAACTAAAAAAAGATGAAACCTAGCTCAAACTTCCTTCTTTTCTCTCCTTTCTCTCTTCTTTCTTTCTTCTCCACGACACACTCACTTCTTTCTCTCTTCCACTCACGTTTTTCTTCTTCATTTAAAAGCAAGACTACATTTCTTCCAATTCTACCCTTAATGAGTGTAAAAAGTTCACTTTGCCCTTTCTTTAATGCTATGGCTTTTAAACTTAAGTGACTTGCCAAAAATGCCCTTAAACACTCTTATTATTTAAATTCTAACATTTCTATTCTAAATTTTAATTTCTACTTATGCTTGCTAAATAAATGACTAATTTCTAAGAAAATAAAATCAAATAAAATAAATCAATAAATAAACGAATAATAAAAGAAAATAAAAGAAAAATTTGGGGTCCAACACGTTCAAAGCTTAATTATGATGGTTCCCTAGACTACTATAAAGTTCGAACGGTGGCTGAGGCTATGTTTGGTTAGGGGTTTATTAATGGCATGAAATGGAATGAAATATTATTCCATTGTTTGGGAGGAGGGTTTATAATGGAATGAAATAGAATGAGATGGAAGAGGAGAGTTTCATATTACATTCATTCCTTCCTAAACAGTAAAAATAAAAAACCTCCGATTTGGGAAGTTTAGGATGGAGTGTAAAATGATAAATAACTTTATGTTATATTACATTATAAACCCTTCATCCAATCAACATTTTACTGTATTACATTATGAACTGTTCCATTTCTCTCAAATAGCAATTTTCTAAAATTACATCCATTTACATTCCATTCCATTCTAAATCTTTCCATTCCATTAAAAATAATACGTCCAACCAAACATAGCCTAAAGGCTCACCTAGTATTAATTATACTGATACATTTAGTCCACTTGTCAAACCAACTACCATTCCCCTCATACTTACACTTGCCTTAGCTAAAAACTGGTCCATTTATTAACTTGATGTTAACAATACTTTCTCCATGGAAACTTACAAAAACCTATTTTTATGCAACAACCACCTAGTTTTACTACCCTCTTCATCTTTATTATGTTTTTCATCTATATAAAGCTCTTTGTGGTCTTAAGCAAGTTCCTAGAGCTTGGTTTAATTGTTTAATTCATACACTTACTGACCTTGGGTTCACTTCCTCTAAAGTTGATACATCTCTTTTTATTCACTTAGCATCAACTTACACCACCTTTCTCCACACCAACTTTCTCCTTAATTTATTCAAATTGATGTTCTTCACCTTATTTTCACCATAAAAGATCTATAACCTCTTCATTACTTTCTTATCATTGAAGCCATATTTATATCCACTGGCCTTCTTCTCACACAATCTAAATACACTGGTGAACCTCTTCAACGCATATATCTTGACTCTTCCATACCTATCTCCACACCAATTACCCACTCTCTACCACTTTCCAAAAATCATGGCTTCCTCTTTCTAATCCTGCTGAATACTGTAGTATTGTTAGAGCACTTCAATACCTTTGTCTAACTAGACCTGACATCCAATTTAATGTTAACAAAGTCTCACAATTCTTACAATGCCCTATTGATGTTCACTGGATAACGATTAAATGCATTCTTTAGTATCTTTGATCTACCCTGTCCTATGGCCTACATGTAACCAAACCTTCTACCTTAACTATCACTGCTTTCTTTGATGCTGATTGGGCTAAATGTCTTGACGATCTCGATCTACTTCTGGTTATTACATTTTCTTTGGATCCTTTTTAATTTATTAAAATTTAAGAAATAACCTATTATGGATAGATCCAACACTAAAGTAGAAGACAGGAGCGTTGCTCTAGTTGTCGCTGAACTATGTCGGCTTAATTATCTACACGGTGAACTTGGATTCTCTAACATTAATCCACTTTTGTATTATGACAACATAGGCACTACCTTTCTTGCTACAGATCCCATCTCTCTTGCTTATACCAAACATATTAAAATTGATATACATTTTGTTCATGATTTAGTTATGAAGAAATTTTTGTTCATACGTCATTTATTGACTTCTTACCAAACCATTAGGTTCTACTCCATTTTTTTGTTACGTCACAAGCTCAATGTTCTCTCGAACATTAACTTACGGGGGATGATAATAACATATCCTAAATCTTTTAAGTTGTAATTACATTAGATAAACTCATCCTTATATTAACTTAACTTAGATAACGTCATATATAACTTGATGATTTTTTTAGATTGAATCAATTACAAATTAATTCATCTTATCTCAATCAATATATAAATATAGCATACATTGTAAAGTGAATATCATTACAAAATCAGTACATTATATTCTACTTTCAACTTCTCAGCTTTTTTTTCCTTTCAAAGAAAGAGTCCAAAGAAATTATAAGAAAAATGATGTAGATTTAGGAAATAAATTAATAAAATATACATAAATAATCCTTGCAAATGTAGGTTTCAACTGTTAGCTGAAGGTTTATATTTAACGATTTTGATGATAACTATATAATATTTCAAAATTCAAATTAGATTTATTTCCTTATATAGATAACGATATTTTTTTAAAATGAAACAAAATCGTAGGAAAATTGCTTCCTTTCTTGTAGGAACTTTCTTAGTAAACTTTCTAGGAGGATTTTACCTTTTCAAACAATTAGCTTCGAAATTTTTTGTTTCAGTAGGGATGATATTAAAAATCCAAAGTCAACTCGGAATTAAGATGAAGGAACAACTAGTTAAAGAAATTGACTATTTAAAGAAGAGCAGCAATACTTGTGAAGTAACGAACACATATAAACTTTCGAAACATTTAAGCAGGATCTATATTCTTGAGATTCATGTTATTCTTATTTTGCCTTAGAAAGTGAAATCACTCTATCAAGAGAGAAATTGTTATTTGAGAACTTACTTTTGATTTTATATTTTTTTGTGAGCTTTTAGAAGCTTGTTATACATTTTGAGTGTAGAAGGTTAAAGAACCTTGAAAAATCTGTACTTGTAAGCTTGGAGAGGCTCATCAAATTTTATACTGAAAATTTTATAGTGAAATACTCAAGTTGGATACTTGAGGACTAGATATAGGCTTGGTTGTTAGCCTAACCAGTATAAATCTACTGTGTCATTCTTTCTCTTTTCCTAACTTTTAAATTTCTACGTTATAAGTTTGTATTTTCAAGAGGCTCTTTCAGTTTTCAATAGGCTCCTTCTATTTCTATGAGGTTCTTTTCGCTTTAAGCGTCAACATGCTCATATCAATTAACATGCTTATTTTCATTTGAGCTCTAGCAAGTTCTTATCGATTAACAGGCCCCTTTTCTTTTTGAGCGTGAATAGGATCCTTTCGATTAATAGACTTCTTCCGTAATTTAAATAACTAACAGGATCCTTTCTTTTTAAATGTTAACAGGTTACTTTTAAAGTTTAATAAGACCTTTCCATTTATCAACCCATTTTGTTTAAGAAGGATTTTAAAGATTTAAAATACCTTGTAAAAGTTTTTACACACAATTCACCCCCTCTTATGTATGTTTGCTTTATCATCAACTTGGGAGTTAATCTCATTATACATTAGCTTTTTTATGATAAGTAGGGATTGGACACTAAGTTCTAAAGTTTGGTTGATCATGAAGATTAAAACATCTAGGCCTTGTTTGGTGAATGGCTTATCAACAATAAATTAACTGATTGACCATGTTTAGCTGATTAACCATGTTAAACAATTGATCATTGTGTTTGGTAATCAACTGATTGGGTTAGCTGATTAAACCCAATCAGTTGATTTTTAAAAGCTCAGAAGTACTAGTGTTTAAGCTTCAGTTAATCAAAAGTGATAGATTATGCCCTCTAAAGAATACTCACAGACAGTGACAAAGCCTTTTTTTTTTGTTCGTTGCCTATTCCCAATCTTATAGGTTCCATGCAACTTTAGTGTAATTATTGGTGAAGCTTTCTTTTTCTTTTTTTGCAATAATTATTAATCTTGGGCCTATGTTACTCATCTATCATTAATTTAAGAATGAGAAAGGAGGAAAAAGAAGTACTTATTATTATTATTATTATTATTACTACTACTACTACTACTACTACTACTACTACTACTACTACTACTACTACTACT
>JANZLX010000003.1:13730760-13744390 GCA_025531955.1 Erythroxylum orinocense | reverse complement strand
GCGAGTGAAGAGGCCCACGTTCTCTGCACGCCTCTACCTCGCGGGCGCGACAATGCTAACCCGCGGGCGCGAAGGTCTATGCTCTTGAAATTATTTTTTTTAAATTGTGTTTTAAGATCTACAAGAGGGCCCACACTCAGTATGTATTCGTATGAACGATAAAAAGGTAAAAAGATAGAATAAGCTGTCTATAAAAGTAAGTCACGAAGTTCAAGTCGAATTGTAAGATCCAAGGTTCCGGGAATGGGCCCCAGTCGGGCTCACCTCTTGGGACAGTCGGGCTCCAGAATTGGGGTCCGACATCTGTCATATCAAGCAAGGCTAGTTAAAAATAAGGTTAAGGTTCCGAGAGTGGGTCACCACAGGGCTCACGTCTCGGGACAGTTGGGTTCCGAAAATGGGATCCAACACTTAGCCTCTTTAGGCTATCTGCACTTCTTTCAACTTAAAGGTTTTTCGAGCTTTGTTACAGATAAAATAGCTCTAGATTTTTTTGCACAATAATTTCTAGCAAGAATTGCTAAGCTTTTAATTTTGCTAACTTTTGCAATCTTCGACTCCGACTCATATTTATAAGCTTCGTCTATAACTGCTTCTTGAAAACTGCTTCTTGATATTTCAAGAATCTGTTATTTAGTTGAGTTCTATAACTAACTCAAGCTGATACATAATTCTATGTGGTATCAGATTTTCCGTCTGCTTTCTATCACCAGTTTGTTTCTTTCGCCTTTACGCCTTGCGTCTAACTTCCTATTGTCTCATTTTTGCTTTGCGCGTGCTTCCGTCTGTTTTTTCATTTTGATTCCGTCTGCTTTTCATTTTGCTTCCGTCTGCATTTTTTGCGTGATTATTATTTGTTCTCTATCAAAATTATTTACGTAAAGTCATTTTGACTTAACAGGAATTGTAATAAATATAACAATAATTACAATATCCAATAATAAATTTAAAAATGTTATAATTTTGAAAACCTTAATTTAAAAAATAAAAATGAAAAAGTTCTAAGATCACCAAAATTGAAAATAAATAAATAAAGATGTTTAATGTAACGGAAAGGGGAAACAACCTTAACAGCTTTTATAATTTTATTATGAAAGCATCAATTTAAAAAGATAACTCTTAATGAAGAAACATTTTGAAAACTTCCAAATTTGAAACCCAAAATGATAATTTTCATTTTTTTTATGCAATCTAACAAGTTTTTTTTATAAAATTGGGGATGAAGTTTTTTTAAAAGAGAATTGTTTTAAGAGTTTTGAAGATATAAAATATGAGAATATAAGAAAAGAGGCAGAGGATATATTAAGCCAAGAGGACAAGTCGACTCGATGGTTAACCATTGTTAAGTTTGGTTCCTTGGTTGTTAGGTTACTTATTCTTTTAACATTTTTAAGGCTTTGCTTGACATTATTTATTTAAGAAAACAAAATTTGTCAATATATCCATACTTACAACAAAAATGACATACTACATACTATATTATATGAGTGCTCATGATGCATATGTACATTTCGTGGACCTCTTTGTGTATATGTATAATATGGTATCTTCATTTGGACATCAAAATTTTTGAGTATTCTTTTAGGGTAGTGAAATATCCTATGATTATTTGTATGATACCTAATATGAATGAAAGCTTGATGTTTTGTTCTTTCAATCCTAAAAGGGTGTGAGTAGGTTTACATACTAACGTAAAAATATATGCCTATTGTTCCCTTAATAGTGGTTAACTCTATGCCTAACTTGTGAGATATATATAAAAGCATGATGCTTGCTTTTATAATTAATCTTAGTGGATATGGAGTGCATATGGTTAGATGTTGATGCTCTATACTTATTTACCATATTAGGCAATAGTTCTTCACTATTCAAATACTTTTCCTTTAGAAAAAGACGAGGTTTTGGAATTGCCTTCACTTTTATGGTTATGTCATATTCTATACTTATCACTGTAAGTCTTTTGATCTACTAACATATTCTCTAGTTTTTCACTTCCTTTTATAGACTTGGACAATGGGCTTTAAGGGAATCAACCTCCCTTTTTAGTATTTTATTCTCATTCCTCAATGCATCTAAGTCATGATTGTTTTCATTAATCACATTTTTTGGATGCTTTAGTGCTATACAATTCACTTTTCATTCTTATTCATACATGCATTCAACTATTTTTGCACTTCCTTGAGTTTGGAAGATAAGTTCTTCCTTTTTTATTTGTACTTTCTAAACTTTCAAATAATTTATCATATGTCATGTTATCTTATCATCCTTTATAGGGGTAAAGCACATATGAGTTATCTCTTCTTCTGAATGCTCATTTTCAGATTCACTTGTGCCATCACAAGTTTGATGTATTAAATTATTTCTTCTTATCCTTCTTATAGTTTATTTCATACTTCTCATTATCTTTGAGTAGACAACATTATGACTTTATGTGGTCGAGTTTTCTATATTTAAAGAAAATAATGTTAGAGACTTTATATTTTAAATTAATTTTACCCTCTTTAAAGTTCTTTTTTTCATAGAATTTATTCAAAAATTTCTTGAATTTTCTAATGATTAAGACAATGACTTCATCATTGTTTTTAAAGTTAACGTCTCTTCCTCTTCAATCTATTCTTCCTTTGAGACTTTGAAGGCTAAATTAATTTTCTTTAGGATCATAATTTCTTCGTATAGCTCTTAGAACCTTATTTCGTATATGAGGAGAAATCTAATGATTTCCTCTATGATAGTACTGTTGTTAAATCCTTGAATTCTTATATGGCTATTACTTTAGCTTGTTGCATACTTGAAAGTGACCTAATTAACTTGTTCACCATTTTAACATTAGCATAGATTTGATGATATTAATAAATATAGCATGCATACTATATATGCTTTCATCATTCTTCATTTGAAACAATTAATCTGAATGTGTTAGCATGCTTATTTTGCTCTCCTTTACTTGCTTGGTTCCCTCATATGTAACTTTTAAAGTATGCTAAATTTTATAAGCCATATCATACATAAAGACTCTAATAAATTCATTTCTTCCTAATGCATAAAAAAGGACATGTATGGATAAAATCTCTTTTCTTAATGTTCCCATTTTTTCTTTAATTTAGGTAAATTTTTATTATCTATAATTTTCATAGGAATAAAGAGACCATTTGAAACTATTTCTTACAAGTCTACATTTTTGGTCATTAAAAAGAATCTCATCCTTATTTTTCGATAAAGGTAATGATTGCGATCAAAGATAAGTTTTCTACTAATGCTTTGTACCTCTTGATTGAATAATGAGGATATTGCTCTTAAATATGCCATTACGATCCTTTTTATAGGATTTCATTAGGAATGCTAGACTAATAGATTAACTCTGATACTACTTGTTAGTCCTGAACGACAACCAAGAGAGGTAGTGAAATGGGTGCTTATAAAATTTTAAAAGTTTTCTAACTAAAGTACTCAATTAACAACAAACAATGTAAATGAGGATGAGGAATTTTTTTAATATAAATTATTCAAACAATTAAGCAACAATTCAAAGAGGATAGGAATGAGAGAATGTAAACTAATTTATAGTGATTTGGAAAACCCTTGCTTACAAAGAAACTTCTTAAAATTTCACTATAATTCTTTTATCAAGACGAAGAATAACCTTTGTAAAATTCTTGTTAATAAATAGGAACCATTTTTATAGTCTTCTTCCAAGGAGAAGTGGAACCTTAAACAAAATTGGAACACTCTAAGTACGTTATCCAACACCTTAACAAAGAACTACAAATTAAAATTGTCTCTATTATTCACTTTACAACCTCAAAAAGGCTTACTTAAAGAAATGTGAGATAATAATATACTCAAATGATCGAAAACCACTTAGACATGTGTGTAAAAGACACCTCAATTCTTCTTAATGATAAAAACAACAAGAAAACACCTATTTATAGTTTTTTAGGACACCTACTAGCTATTAGAGATAAAAACTAGTCATTATAACGACTATATGCAATGTACTTGTCAACTAGTATACATTAAAGGCACAAAATCTATTTGTTGGACTAGTATCCATTAAAAACATCAAATTCACTCGGTTATGGACTGGTATGTATTAAAGGCATTAGATTAACTAGTTAGTGTACTAGTGTACCAGTATACCTTAAAAATATCCAAATTCACTAGTTTTTGGTACACTAGTCACCTAATAGTGATATTGGTTAACCAATATGGCATATTGTTTAAATAATACATCTACCAATATTACAACATATTAGTCTCTAATGGCATCCAAGAGGGGGAAGGGGTGAATTAGGTGTTTAAAAAATTCAACAACTTTTCTAATTAATGTACTCAATTAATAACAATCAATATAAATAAAGATAAGGAACTTGCTTAATATAAATCAATTGAACAATTGAACGATAAATTAAAAATGACAGGAAAGAGGGAATGCAAACTGATTTATAATGTTTCTGTAAATAAACCATGTCTACCTTAACTCTCAAGACTCTTTTTAGAATTCCACTATGTTTCTTCTTTCAAAGTGAATAATATCCTTTATACAATATTTCTCAGTACAGAGAAACGCTTCTTACAATCTTCTTCCAAGAAGAAGAGGAACCTCAATTTACTTAAAACACCCCCAGTTATAATAATATATTCTCCAAAGTAAATATTATAACTCAAAGTTCCTTACTTATTCACTTGATAACTCTAAAATGGCTTACTCACACAAATATGACACATTGATGCTCAAATGATTGAAAAACCCTTTGAATTATGTGTATACAAAACTAAAAAGCTTCTTGATGCTAAAAGTAATGGGAAACACCTATTTATAGTGATTTGGGTACCTTCCTAGATATTAGAGTCAAGTACTACTCATTACAATGGCTATAATGGTCGATCGATATGTATTAAAAGCTCTAGATTTTCTAGTCAGTAAAATACTGATTAATCAATACACATATTGGTTAATTAATATGACACATTGTTCAACTAATACATCGACCAATGTTGCCACAAACTCTTGATACATTAAATATAACAACTTTAACCTAGATTAGTCAACCATTAACACCTATATTAGTCAACCATTAACCCATATAGGTTGACTAATCACCCTAAAAACATGATTTTAACACCTTTAAATGCTCAAACTTAATTTGATTAATGCAAATATAAATTAATCCCTTCCTGAAATGTTCCCAAAGTTTATTTTAAAGAAAAAAAAAGACTTTTATATGAAAACCAAAAGTTTCATTGCCTTTTGATGAATGAAAAGATTCATGTAATAAAGTTAAATGAAATTTTTATGCATGTTGAGCCTTTTGGATAAAAAGTTAGATTACAAATAATAATACAAAATAGAAAATGATCTTGATGAGCCTTAATCTTTATTTCGTTAGTTGGAAAATTCATAATCTAAACCTAAACAATCGTTACCAAGAATTTATACTTAAAGTTACAGATAAACACATGTTATCTTATATTTCTAAATTATGAACAAACAATTACCTCATACTAAAAATTACTTACGATAGATTTGAATGGATATTCTTTTGAGTTTAGAATCTATTAGAGGCTTCTCATCTTTCCCATTTACTTGGTTCAATAATTGTCCATTTGGAAACGTATTTGATGACTAAATTCTCCATATTTTATATAAATGTTTTCAAGACTTTCTTTTTCATAAAAAGGGCTACATTCAATATGATAAAATGTATAAAATCCTTAATAATACTCAATTTAATAGTTACTATCTATTACACTCTAAGGTAATCAATATGTTTTAGGAATGTAATAAGCTTGGTTCCTTGGTTGTTAGGTTCTTTATTCCTTTTAACTCGCATTTTCAAGGGTTTGCTTGATGTTATTTGTTTAAGAAAACAAAATCTATCAATATGTCCTTACCTACCACAAAAATTACATATCATGTTTTATGAGTAATGATGATGCATATATGCATTTCTTGGACCTATTTGTGTGTGTATATAATATGGAATCTTCCTCTGGACATTAAAGTTATTAAATGTTCTCCTAGGGTAATGAAATACCATAAGTGTATATGTGTGATCCCTACTATAAATGAAACCTAAATGTTTGCTTCTTTGAGGTTTAAAAGGGTATAAGCAAGTTTGTATGTTATTGTAGCAGTTATGCCTATTCTTTCCATGATAGTATTAAATTCTATGCTTAGTTTATGAGCCACATATAAAATCATGATGCTTGCTTTTAGGATTAGTCCTAATGGACGGGGAATATACATACATATGCTTAGATATGGATATGGATATTCCATACTAAATTTTCATATTAGTTAATGGTTCTTCAACTATGCAAATATTTTCCCTTGATAAATATGGTTTTAGAATTATCTTCAATTTTATGGTTATATCCTATTCCATGCCTACCATTAGAATTGTTTTGAGCTCCTAGCATGTTGTTTAGTTTTTCACTCCTTTTAGTAAACTTGGACAATAAGTCCTTAACGGAATCTACGTCCTTTTTCAATGTTTTATTCTCACACATTAGTGCACATAAATCATGACTGTCATGAATAATCACATTTTTTGATGCTTTAATGATATTCAATTTACTTTTTATCCTTTTATTCTCATTCATGCATGCATCTAGGTTCTTTAGAGCCTCTTTAAGCTTTGAGTTTATATTTTTCTTTTATATGCTCGTGATTTCAAGGCTTTTAATTAATTCATCATATATCAAATCAACATCATGATCATTATCACAAGAATTAGGTTTAGATGTTACCTTATCATTTTCTATAGAAGTAAAGCGCATATGAGCTATCTCTTCTTCTGAATGCTAGTTTTTATATTCTTTTGTGTCATCCTAAGTTGATGCTTTAAGTGCTTTCTTCTTGTCCTTTTCATTCTTCTTATAGTTTCACTCATACTTCTCATTATCTTTAAGCTAAAGACATTGTGACTTTATATAGAAGAGTTTTTTACATTCAAAGAAAACAATATTATAGGATTTATGTTTTAAATCATTTTTTCCTTTCTTATAGTCCTCTCTTTTAGAGGATTTCTTCTTTAAGTTCTTGAATTTTCTAGTGATTAAACCAATGTTGTCTTTGTTGCTTTCATTAATCGATGTCTCTTCCTCTTTATTTAATTTTTCCTTTGAGACTTTAAATGATAAATTATTTTTATTTAGGAGCATCATTTCTTCTTATGCCTCTTAGAGCCTCATTTCCTACATTTGGAGAGATCTAACAATTCCTTCAATGGTAGTGCTATTAGATCTTTGGATTCTTATATAGCCATCGCTTTAGCTTCCCACGTATTTAGAAGTGACCTAAATATTTTTCTTACCATTTAAACATTAGTATATGCCTTTCCAAGACCTTTGAGGGCATTAAAAATATCAATAAATCTATTATACATGTTAAATATGCTTTCATCGTACTTTATTTGAAATAATTCATATTGATGTGTTAGTGTGCTTAGTTTGCTCTTTTTTACTTGATTGGTTCCCTCATGTGTAACTGCTAAAGGATGCCTTTTTTTTTTTTCATAGAGACCCCATTGGATTCATTTCTTCTTAATGTGAAAAAAAGGATATGCTTGGCTTACTATTCAAGGAAAATAATCTCTTATCTTAAGGTTCCCATTCTTCCTTTGATTTGAGCATTTGATAGTACTTCCTACAGGCCTACACTTTTAGCCACTAAGAATAATCTCACCCTATTTTTCCATTAAAGGTAATCATTTCCATCAAAGAAAGATAGTCTACTAATGCCTTATCCTTCTTGGTTGAATGATGATGATGATGTTCCTAAATATGCCATTAAAATTTTTTCTATGGAATTTGTTAGAACCGGTAGTCTAATAGACCCGTTCTAATACCACTTGTTAGTTCTTAAGGCACTTAAGGGGGAGAGGGTGAATTGAGTGTTTAAAAAATTCAATAACATTTCTAATTAATGTACTTAATTAATGACAATCAATTTAAATAAAGGTGGGGCATTTGTAATATAAATCAATTAAAAATTAAAAAATAAATTAAAAATGGTAGGGAAGAGAGAAGACAAACTAGTTTATAGTGATTCAGTAAATAACCCTTGCTTACATCCACTTCTAAGAACCTTCTTAGAATTCCAATATAATTTTTCTTTCAACGCGAAGAATAACGTTTATACAATCTTTCTATAAATAGGAACCCTTCTTACAATCTTCTTCTAAGGTGAAGAGGAACCTTATTCTCATGTGGAACACCCTTAAGTATAATAATACATTCCCCAAATTAAATATTACAACTCAAAGTTTCTCACTTGTTCACTTGATAACTCTAAAATGACTTACTCACACAAATATGACATAATAATGCTCAAATGATTGAAAAGCTATTTGAATGATGTGTATACAACACCAAAAATCTTCTTGAAGTGAAAATCAATAAGAAAACTCCTAGTTATCGTGTTTTGTGATCTTTTTTACCTATTAGAGCCAAGAACTAATTGTTATAATGGCTATATCCAATGTATTAATCGACTAGTATGCACTAAAAGATTTATATTCACTAGTTACTAGAACACTAGTCGACCAATATACATACTAGTCGACCAATAAGACATAATGTTTGGCTAATAATTTAACCAATATTGCTACAAACTTTCGATACATCAAATTTAATAAGCTTAACTTCTATTGGTCAACCACTAACCTATATAGGTCAACTAATCACCTTAAAAACTTTCTTTTAACGCCTTCAAATATCAAAATCAATTTGATTATGCAAGTAAGAAGTAAACCCTTCCCAAAATATTCTTAAAATCATGTTTTAAATATCAAAAGGCTTTTAAATAAAAACCAAAAGCTTCAATTCCTTTTGATAAATGAAGGGACTCATGTAATAAAGTTAAATAAAATATTTATGCATGGAGAGTCTTTTCATTACAAGAAAAATGGGGTTTAGTGACGAAAATTACCAACAGAATACCTTCACATTCCATTGGTAAGTTAAGTTAGCGACAAAATTTACTAAAGGAATAAGTTGTCGGAGAAATGATAGTAGGTAATGATTAGCAACGGAGTACAAATTTTTTGTCACTAAGTTACTGACAAATATTTTCTATTCCGTCGCTATATTTACCGATATATTTTGGTCATCCTTTGGTAAATTCTTACTGATAAATTTTGTTTTTCTGTTGGTAAATTTACTAATATTGTTTTTAAAAATTTTTCCTGCGTTTAATTTTGTTTGATAATCTTATGATTGATATGTAATTTATACAATTATCAATTATCTGTTGCTAATATTTTGATTTGTTTCTACATTTAATTTGTTAAATGTAGAAAGTTGATTGACGATATAAAGTAAAAATGATCTTAATTGATAACAAAAAATTATTATCTATAATAATAAGTATTTAATTCATACAAAATGATTACAATTGTGCTATTCATTTAGTGAATACGAATGCTCTAAATGTTACGATGAGGTGCTACCTTTCCCCTTCAACTCATTCATCTTATTACGAAGCTAGGCTTTGTATTCCATCGACTGTTGCAACTGAGTTGTCAGTGCCTATACTGTGCTCCGAAGCTCATGAACTTCATTGGATGCAGACCATCTACTAGATACTATTGTATTAGATATGGAGGATTGTGAATAACATGTCTTCGCAAATGAATCTAGGTCGAAGATCCTTCCATGACGATCCCTACCACCTATTGCATGAAGATATGTTTGACTCTTATCAACATCTACAGACTGTTAAGACTATCGTTGAATGCTTTCTTGTATTCTATCTTATCAAAAGGCAATGTTTATGTTAATAAGTGATAATTATTAAGCATTAATAATAAAGCATAAATTTCATATACATTTAGTTCTCTACATTTGGTATTGACAAAGGTCATACTGTCATGCTTCTTAGTGTAAGTGTGCCAAAAGAGTTGATGGGGGTGTAGGCTTCCTGCCCATAAACTTTCCTGCATTAGAATTAAATGTTATAAGTGAACTATAATTTACAAAAATTTCGGCAAAAGTTCCTTTATTTTTATGATATTTACTCCTGTTGAACAAAGAAAGTAACTCAACAACATAATCATAGATAGCACTATACATTTATAACATTATCATTCTCCATAATACACATTTTTTCATTCCAAAATTCGCACATCAAATTAAATTGAAATACATCAAAGTAAAAAAAAAAAATCAGAATATAAGTGTAAAGTGTAGATACTTGCAAGTCTCTCTACATGCTCATGGTGGGTAATAGATCCTCTAGTTTGTATGGGAAGACTCTCTCCCGCCAATCCTCCACGTTTGTTAGTAGAATTACGGTCTAAAATAGACATTACCTTAAGTGATGTTTAATATTGTTGCCAATGACTCCATATTTCTTTAGAAATATAAGGAGGTCGTACACTAGTATTGTGATCGCGCCAACAAAGTCTCTATAACATGTACAAGCTCGTCTCTCCCATATTTTATAAATAACAGTGTCAAATTCAAAATCCCAAAAAAATTATTTCTAAAAAAAGAAAAAACATACGATAAGTTTTTATAGCCTACAATATTTAACTAATTAATGCATGAAAATTAATTAAAAAAAATATTTTTATAATTCAAACTCCTTATAATAAAAATCCTTTGTCGCCTGAGAGATATTCTTCTATATATAACCCTCAAGATTAATCTCCTCCTTGACCTTGGATGTCATGTTTCTTGAGCACGGTCCAGACGAAATCAACCTAACATAAAAACAAGTTGATATCATTTTTAAATTTAAACTTATAACTTAATTATAAAAATATGATGTTTCATGCATTTTCACTTATAGATTGTTGACAATTGTGATGTAAGTTCTTCTATTAACTCCCTTAACTCTAGGCTGAATGCTGCCTCCTTTATCCACATTATTTACCCTTGATATCTCTGTCAGTATAGGGATGGTGGATGGTGTAAAGCTGTTAGATAGTGTAGTAGCAGGTACGGAAGTTGATGCCTTATCTGTTACAGCTGCAAATTGTGATGCTTCACCTAGAAAGTAACTGGCTCCAAATCATGGTTTGAACCTTGGTCTCATCACATCATATTTTCTCTTTGGTGGCATATTTTAACATGAAATTCATATTTTATTGAATATTCCAGAAATATAACAAATTCCAATTTCAAACTCATATAGAAAGACCCCAAATTGTTAACATCAATAAAGTTCATTTGCTCATAGCTATTTTACTTCGAGATAGTATATCAATATAAAATTGTGATAATTAGGCTAAAAACAACATAGAATATGGTAGGGATGTTTGAATATGGTTAAGCTTTAAAACAAAACATATAAGAACAAATTTGGGAGCATACATAATGAAACAAAATTGAATCTTTTCAAGTTCAATTTTTGTTTAAGACTTTCCCAACCCTAAAAACCACAACTTTCTAAATGGTTCCATTTTATGGTACCTTGGACATCAAATTATAGAAATACAAGTGACATAACATTTCAAAAGCACTAATTACTTCATTTACAAGCTCTCTGTAATTCATTAAAGTCCTGATGCTAAAATAATTTTGTAAGGAAAAAGAACTAAGAGGATTTACACTTAAATTTGTAAGTTTAATTGTTAATTTACACACACAATATTAGTATATCCAAAGTTACCATTACTATTTTGAAGCAAAGAGTTAATTTGGATACTTTATTTTATATTCTTGGTAACTGATACATTATCACAAATTCCACACAAGGAAAAAGAAGAGATACTAATCAATAAAAGCAACAAGGAGCAATAGAGCACCACACAGTTTATGGATTCGTCCAGAAGGTGAGTTCTTGTGGAAACAAATATTCCTACTAGTGAGCTGCTTCTCATCAAATGTCTCTTTTGACACATCATAACATAAGTTTCATCAATCACTTGTAACCAGACTAAGTATTGAGGCATATTTTGCAAAAACAATATTAAATAGAAATGTTTGCTCAACATCTCATAAATAGACAAGAACAATAGAAAAAGAAAGAAATTTTCACACCCATCTCCCTCTTATCAATTCAAGTGTGCTAATTTTTTTTGGTTTTCTTTCACTTTTTCTCCTAATCTCCTTCTTAATTGCAATCTAACCCACTTAGGTTTAGGAACTTTGTAGTTAAGTCGTTTTCTGTATTGATGAGCAAAAAGTTGAATAGTGTAGGTCAGTCTACTGACTTTTATTATGACCTAAGAAAAACAAGGAATGAGTGGCTCTTCTCCTAAGATTTCTATCGTTTTAAGAATTAGATCATAGTAGTTGTAACTCAATATTTGTTACCACTTCTGATGTTGTCTGCATGCAAATAAATAAATTTTTACACATTTGTCTATACCTTGGAATCTCATAACAAAGGCCCCAATTAGCTTAACAGATATTATTAATTAAGACAAATGTTTTTGAAACCCATTTAACTAATGTTATTGATGTCTTAATGTTTTTTAAATGAATTGAATGACTTTACTAAAACCAAAACCATACGAAGGAGAAGACTAACTTTTAATTTAATGAATCAATTAAAAAATTTTAAAAATAATTTCCAATATAAATCTTAAGCAGGAGAATTATAAAATATTAACCTATATAAAATGAATTAGGACAATGGAAGATGAGAATGCACATACAAAAGTCACATTGAAAGTAAATAACGCTGAAGGATGGCAAACATAATCTCCATTGCATTAGATTTAACCTACGATTATACATTTATAGAACCACCACCTCATAATCACAACTTTTGATTCTCTGAGTTGTGTGTTAATAAGATTTAGTAACAGCACCTGAAGTAGATGTGGCAAGGACGTACGGTGGCATGAGAGACAGAAGAAGGGGCTTTAGTAGTGATAGAGATGAGGACACTGGGA
Organism: Erythroxylum orinocense; assembly: GCA_025531955.1. Classification (NCBI taxonomy): domain Eukaryota; kingdom Viridiplantae; phylum Streptophyta; class Magnoliopsida; order Malpighiales; family Erythroxylaceae; genus Erythroxylum; species Erythroxylum orinocense. The sequence continues at coordinate 13,731,542 of JANZLX010000003.1, read as the reverse complement.
CATTGAGGACTGTGGCACGATGAGGATGCATGGTGGGACGGAGAGGACGATGATGAAAAAAGAGAGAAAAACAAATTAGCTGCGATCGAGGAGGGGGAAGGGGGCTGCGGTAGTTTTAGGTTAAACGAAAACGACACAATTTGGTGTTAAACCAAATGACGTCATTTTTCTTTTATTAAAAACGTTGAAGTTGAAGTAAACGATGACGTTTACCTCTAAAATTTACTAGCAGAATTTATTGACAGAAATGTATTCCGTCGGTAAAGCTAAAACTTATTTATTCCGCTAAGCATTCCCGCCTTCTTTATCGACGGGAATTTTCTCCCGTCGCTATATTCCATCGAAAAAAATTGCCAGGATAATTTCCCTCCATATTTAACGATGGATATTTTTTTCGTTTCAAAATGAAATTTTTTTCGACAATGTTTTTGACAACACATAATTTTTTATCGGTAATTTGCTACAGTTTCGTTTCCATCACTAATTATTAATTTTCTTTTAGTGTTTGGATCATAAAATTAACAAATTTAGATTAAAAATAATATAAAATGTAAAATGATCTTAATGAGCCTTGATTCTCTTTTTTCTTGTTTTGATCTTCATTTCGTTGGCTGTAAACCTCAACTTCACTTGTTCAACTTCATACACTACCTTCTTACATTTATGGTTTCATTTTTCTTAATATTTCTTTTCATCAAAATAATAAACACATTAGTAGTAATTATGTTTTATTATTATCAAAACATCAATTTGAAGCACTCTTGATTCAATACAACAAATTC
>JANZLX010000003.1:13716340-13729219 GCA_025531955.1 Erythroxylum orinocense | reverse complement strand
CTCCGTGATATATGTGAGTGCACGTCGAGCTATGCTCCGTGATATATATGTGTGTACGTGAGCTATGCTCCGTAATTTTGTTCTGACTGAGCCCTTGAGCCAGTAATTATATGTGAATGTGAAGGGCTTTCATTCACAACAATAACAACGAATGTGAGTCTCATATGCATAAGAAATTGTATATATATTATCTGCTTTGGAAATGATTAAATGTTATGCTCTATTGTGCTAGTTGCTGAATTATAAATGTATGTCGTAATGATTAAATTGTGTACTATGTGAAATTGATATGATTCGGTGAATTCATCGATGATAGTTCACTCATCGAGTTCGCAAATCTCAACAAAATTGTAATGTGGCTTTTCAGGTTCAGAGGAGTTACCCAATTAGATTAATTGGAGTTTAGCCACTGAGGTCTATTTTGGATTAAGGGTTGGGATCAGATTGCACCTGCATATGTCTTCAGTGATTTTATCTTTGATTTATATTCCGCAAAATTGTACAAAGTATTTGTAAATGATTCGGTAATGAAATGATTTTTATGGTTTCAAGTGCTATATATATTTAAGAAATGGGCCCAAATTATTGTTGAATACTAATGTTTGTAACTATTGTAGCTTGCTAATGGAAATGTTTTTGAAAGCAATGGGCCCTATATGATTAGTCATTTTCCGTTTACATGTATCTTGTTTTAAAGAAACAAAAGATTTTTTTAAATGAATTTTTAACTGATTGTTAGTTCTAGCATGCCACTCTTGCGAGATACGTACTCGGATATCACCATAGATACCGGGTATGTGTCTTACGGGAGTTGGGTGCTACAACAAATGTAACTTTAAAGCTAGAAACTATCATCCAATGACCCATTCCTACTAATGTTAAGAAACTCGTAGGCTTTTTAGGGATGGTTGGTTGTTATTGATGGTTTATTAAACATTATATCATCCTTCGTAAATGTTTAAGCCAATTTCTTAAAAAGGATACTTTTGAATGGAAAGATGAGGTAGGAAGAGCTTTTTAAAATTTGAAGGATGCCTTAACCCATGCCCCAATATTATCTTTACCTAATTTCTCTAGATAGTTTGTTGCATGCATTACTTGTATAGGAGCACTGCTAAGTCAAGATACCCATCACATAACATTTGTTAGCATAACTATTTTAACTAGACATTAAGGATTGTCTACATACAAAAAGGAATTCTTAACAGTTATTATGAAGGTCATGCATTAGAACAATATCTCAATAGGATACCTTTTCTCTTCTATAAAATTCATACTCCATTATAACAAATGTGGGTTCCTAAATTATTTGGCTATGATTTTAAGATTAGGTATAAGAAGGTTAAGGAAAACCTTATTACTGATGTCTTTTTCTTGGACATCATGTGTTGACATTTGTGCTTTAATTCTCTACCAAGTATAAGCCAACCTATTGGAAGAACTTAAGGATAGCTAGGAGGAAAATTCAACCATTAAAGACTAGATACATAATTTATCTGAAGGAAGTATAAGATTAAGCTCTTATCAATAGGCATATAGAATCCTAAGATGGAAGGTGGAAAATGGTGGTTGGGTATAACAGTGACTTAAGAATATTCATAGTATCAATGATGCATGAAGGGTCTATAAGAGGGAACTTAGGTGTTATGGGAACCACTAACAAGTTACAGACCCTATTCCATTAGAAGGCCATCTAAAAAGATGTTCGGAATAATGTTAAAAGTTATCACATTTGTCAACTGAAAAAATATGAGACTTTCCCACCTACATAACTACTTTAGCTACTCCCCATTCCTAAGGAGTGTTGGATAAACATCCATATGAACTTTATTAAGGTCCCTACCATATCCAACCACTTTTTAGTAATCTTAGTAATCATCGACATGTTCAATAAATATGTACAATTTTCAACTTAGATACACCTATATTCGATGGAGAGGGTGGCCAATACTTTACTCTCCCATGTACGCAAATTACATGGCATGCTTAGGACAATCACAAGCAATACCAACCCTATGTTCATAAGTCAATTTTGGTAAGAGTTTTATAAATTACAAGGAATGGGGCTTCACTTCTCCTTTGACTATCACCTCCAACTAATGGTTAAGGAAAATTCCTCAAGCGCTTTTTGGAAACTTACCTTAGGTGCATGACAATTGACTTCCCAAGTAAGTGGTTTAGGTGGCTTTCTTTGATGGAGTTATGGTACAATACAACATACCAACATAACACTCTTCAATCAACAATACTCTATTCTCAGTGTTATATGGCTATCCCTCTCCTATACATATTCCTTTTCTAGATAAAGACTCAAAGTTAATGGTGGTTAACAACATTTTACGAGATAGAGATAACCAAATTCCACCTACAAAGAACTTAAGATAGAATGTGTCAATAGGAAAATAAGAAATGCATTGAGAGGGCTTTCAGGGAAGGGGATATAATATTTGTCAAACTTCAACCTTGTAGATAAGATTCATTTGCTAGAAGATCTAACTTGAAGTTATCTCCTCGATTTTATGGTTCTTTTAAGACATAGACAAGGTGGGAATGATTGCCTATAAACTGAAACTCCTATTAGAGGCCCTTATACAGAATGTATTTCATGTGTCACAACTAAAAACACATATAACCTCAACTATGATGGTCTCAACTATGATGGTCTCACTGGCATACTCAAGTTAAATGCTGGCGAAATGATACCTGTGGTCATCTTAAAGAGGAGAATGAATAAGAAGCATAACAAACCTGCCATCCAAGTTTATATCAAAATTTCAAGATTTGAGCAGTACATGACGTAGAAATTTTTGGTGCAACCTACACCAGAGCAATCCATAATTGAACCTTGTGGGCAAGTTATTTTTTTTAAGGGGATGAGATTGATATGTTTAAAAACAAAGAAGAGGGAAAACGATTATATAGACCTATTGAACCTTATGGACAAGTTTTTTTTTTTAGGGGATGGGATTGATATGTCTAAAAACAAAGAAGAGGAAAAATGATTTTATAGAGCTACTGAACTTGTAAAAAGATGAGGATGCACACTTTGTTAGTATGCGCACTCTTTCTATGTTATTATTTTCCTTTTCTTTTACATTTCCAACGTTACTTTTAGCCACATACATATGTATATTTATCACTATTGGCTAATGAGGGGCATAACAAATTGTCAATATTCTATATCTTGTTTTCTCTCCAATTCTCTTTCCTTTAAATATGTCTTTGTTAGCTCTCTTTCTTCCTCACTTATCTTCAAGAATTTGCTTCCATATCAAATTTCGTCAAGATTAAAAAGAACAAGAACATTTTCCCAGTCTCTTGGAGTGAGGATTTTGGATATAATTATCAAATATTTCTTCCCACCATTGTTGTTATTTTCTCCCTACTTCCCATCTTCCCTGATGTTAGGAATGTTAATAGTTTCTCTTAAATTGTTTCAATGAAAAATGAATCGTGGAGTTAGAAGTGTCATCTTATCCTAAATGAGTTTGTCTTAGCTAAATTATACGTGGGAAGATTTTTGCATGATTCCACTTTGTCTATATTAATCAAGTGATGGTGTATTACACTTAAATGCTTCGTTTTATGATAGTAAGGGTGAGGATTATATGGTCATTTGACTATTTTTCTAATTGCTACAATCTAAATCATAAATGATCTTCCATTTTGTGATCTAAGTTATGTTAATCTCACTTCAAAAAGAGACATAAAGATGAAGTAAGTTATATACAAAGATATGACTCATAATTCATTTTCTTAAGGTTTTAGGTTAAGATATAATGCCTTAGTTATATATGAATCTGGTCTAATTTCTCGCCAGACCTCCTTAAAACCCTTTTTACTGGTATTATAGCTAGGTTGGAGAAGTTCGATGAATGTGTGATTTATAGAGTGACTCAAATAGCTTCACTTGAGTTATAAGTTGAGGGAAAGCTAGTTCGATATAGATGGATCCACTTGCAAGCGAGAGATGTTGGAAATTTACAAGTAGAATAATTCACGTCCGAAAGAGACATAAGGATGAAGTAAGTTATATATAAAGATATGACTTATAATCCATTGCGTTAAGATTTTGGGTTGAGATATAATGTCCTGGTTTACTAATGGTTTCTTGAATTCATTCCAATTTCTTCCCATGCCTCTTCAAAACCCTTCAAGTTGAACATTTTTTTAGATTCATAAAAAGAAAAGAAGTTGGTATTAGCTTTGAAAATTACTTCATTTAACTCCTTTAACCCGTTAGATAATATTGGTGTTCGTCCTTCACCTAATTTGATATTTAAAGATCATAATCTTTGATTACAATTTTGAATAGTTAGGGATGGCAATGGGTCGAGCCAAAGTGAATTGAACCCAAGCTCGACTTGATCAATTTTTAGTAAACCTGAGCTTGGGCCTAAGCATAAGCTTAAACTTGGCTCGATTTGACCAGGACAATTTTTTAAAATTAAAAGTGAAAAATAACGTTGATTTGCTTTAGAGGTCTGAACTCGAGCCTGGGGCTTGAGACTCATTCAAGGGCCTAACCCGATAACTTCAAGTAAGGCCTGGACCGTTGCCATCCCTATGAATAATCAAGTTTTAGGCTAAGTGGACCACTTAGTTGACAATCCTCTTGAAACTCGATAAAAATCAAAGTTTTTTGTTGCCACTTGAAATGATTCCAATTTCTTCTTTTTTTTGTGTGTTTTATTTGAAGAGTCTACGCAGGTGCACTTTGAGGTCTCGAGACATCAAGATGGAGATGCTAGTTTTCCATCCGTAAAAAAAGGTTTGTATACATCTACAGATAACCATACTCCGATCAAGTATAATCAGCATCAAACAGGCTCTTGCCCCTGGATCTCCTTAGATGTGTAACTGTTCAAACAGAAATGCTTACTGGTTTATTCTGTTATATGTGGAAAAACAAAGTAGATTAGTGACACATCGCTCACGTCATTTTCAACACATTTTCGACATAAAATTGGAGTAATAAACACCATTAATCTTTGTGGGATAGCGACTAGTTCCTTTTGCGTCCCTTTTCCTGATTCCTGAGGCCATATTCTTTTCTCATCTTTCTCGCAAGGCTTCAGAATTGTGAGATCTGCATATATGGGACCCTTTAAAGAATAATAATTGATGAAGAACCTTTGCTTAAATGACTTTTGATTCACCGGACCTTCGCCTACTGACCTAACCCGGGCCATTCAGCATCATCCTAGAATCTCCTTTACCTGTTATGGAATATAATAAAGCAAGAAAGTAGGCCTCAAGTACAGCAGCTGTTTAAAGAGAAAGGTACTTCAATAACTCTTCCTTCTTTCCTTTGTTTTCAAACATTCATTTGGACTTGTACATGGTTTTTATTCCTTTCTTTGAACATCAACAAAGAGCATGCCTCTAAGGAGTTACAGTTCTAGGACAGAAAGTTGATGCTTGCTTAAGAAGAACTTGTCACTAAAGTGGACCCACCATTTACTGGTCCATTTCTAGTATTTAACTTGAGAGCTTTTATCCAAGGATTTGATTATCTAACAACATGATCAGGAGACCTTTTCACTCATATCAATGTACATTATCCATCCTGCAGCTGCTACTCTTGTGCCTGAGTCAACCAAATCTCTATCTTTTTGTAATAACAAAGAGAAATACACTTTCTGGTATACTTAAAATACAAAATGTAACTACCTTCGTACTCTCATTTTATTAAGATCTTCTTGTTCCCTGTTTAAAACAATTTTATTTTTTTTACAGAGATTTGTAGCAGACCAACTGAATGTTTGGCAACATGTTTGGAGATCAATCATTGGCTTTTGATTCCAGTGATCAAAGCTCTTGACCGCAACCCGATAAATCAGAAGATGGACTTGCTTCAATTGACTTTGCCGAATTCTTGTTGGCCATTTTAACTTGTCTTTTCTCTTTTCTGGGTGTAAATTTCTTTTATAAGTTTCAGCATGGAAATGGATTACAGGACTAAAGTGAACATCCCCTTTGGCCTTTGGAATATATTTCTTTATTGGACTTTTTATGAAGGAGTATAGTTGATTGGTTTCATACTCTGTAAGTACGCAGCCATAAAATATGTGAACCTTTTATGTTATTGGTGCGGTGAATTAATCTGATATACACTCGAGCAGCCAATCCAGTTCCTTCATGTAGCGAAGTACCACCCGTTGTTAGATGTGTTGCCCAGCATCACAACTACCATAAGATGCTGTTTCTGTTTCGGCATGTTTGTTGTGTTGCTTTGTATCAACATCCATCATTAATTGCTGGCTTAGCTTGTTACTTACTTTATCTTACCATAACGTTGATAGGCTACTTTAGTTAGTTTTCTAGAAAGATAAATCAATGCATTCACTTGAAGAATTAAAAAGCAAGTTCCATGATTATCTCTAAGGCATGATGAGGAAAGGGAATCAATTAATAAACAAGGAAACTTGGAGACTCAAATGCTAATGGAAGTGGGAAATTTCACATATGTTTGATTTCCTGAAAAGAAGATGCAACATTGAGTGAGCACATAGGAAAGCAAAGCTTATCTTCATTTGTATAGGAAGGCTGATTTGATTCACTTTTTCAAGAATGCTTCTTTCTATGGAAATACTGTATGGTAACTTAATGTCCTACAATCTAAGGTTAGATTCTTTGATTCCTCCAACACTACAAAGAACAAAAGGAATCTGCCAATGCCACTACACCCTCCTCAAAAAAAGAAAGCAAAACTCATATGGTTATCTCTTTCAATCAACCAAAAGAAATATCCATTAATAACATTTCAGATCAACTCGTTAAAAAAAAAAATTTCTTCAAAGTTTCTCCTAGTGTTAAGAAAAGTTGCACCCATTATTCATCATGGTGGGGCTTACCGAACACTCAGCAGGGAATCAGGTACATAGAGAGAGATGGGAAAACAGCGAGATAAAAACAAACCATACACTTTTTCCTCTTTTCTCTCCTTTTGAGAGGCCCTAAATTGAACTGTGTTGCTTTCTCTGTTTTTGCTGCATCATAGATTCTCTCCTATCCCTCTTTCAAGTCAAAGAAGAAAGAAGAAAATTTAAGGGGGAAAAAAAAGGAAAAGTTAGTATGAAATGGGAAGGTTAAGAGAAAGGAAGAGCCACAGCTCATAGCATATATTCCCCTCCCAACATAACCCCACTTATGTTTCCAGATATGGAGTGAGAACATAGGACACCCCAACTACTCCATATTTATAAAGAGAACTACTCAACTCAGCTGCCACAATTTCAAAGCATTAGCTAAAAAAAGAATCACAAACTCACAACTCGCATTTATGTTCCAATCTTCCACTTGTCTGTTTTCCTTAAAACGCAAATGGGTATGCAAAACCAGAACATGAATTTGGTCTTATCCACCGATGCAAAGCCTAGGCTGAAATGGACTACAGAGCTCCACCAAAGGTTTGTTGAAGGTGTCAATCAACTTGGAGGAGCAGACAGTTGAGTACAAGATTTCTCTCATCTCCTTTTTCATTGATCATCTTTTTCTATGGGAAAACATCTGTAATATTCAGCGTATTTTTGTTTTCTCGTTTTTCGCTTTAACAGAGGCAACACCAAAGAGCCTGATGAGGGTCATGGGAATTCCTGGGCTTACCTTGTACCATTTGAAGAGCCATTTACAGGCATTCTGTCTTTATATTGCTTTCATCAGTTTCCGTAAGCTTTTATCTCCATTCGAAAGTATATCTTTTATCGTATTTCTGCTTCTTGCTGCAGAAGTATAGGCTAGGGAAGAGCCAGCCGTCACAGACCAGCGTTGATAACAAGCAAGAAGGTAACATTACGAAAAAAGACTTTTAACTTCATCGCGATTGCTTTTCTCATACATGTCACATAATGATGCTTATGCTTGCGATTGATACAGATTATGAAGAGATTCAAGGTAGTGGTGATCATTTCAGTAGCGGAATCGATGATGGAAATCGCGATCCAATTAACGAGTAATAATCATCTATGCTCTCCTCTTTCAAATTTTGGTTAATGTTTTCACGAACTTTTCAACTAATTTTACGTGCCGTGCATAGCAGAAGTTTGCAGATCACTGAGGCATTCGAAATGCAGATGGAAGTGCAGAGAAAACTTCATGAACAGATTGAGGTATGACCAGGAAAACAATCCAATTTATATTAGATGTTAATTGGTATATATCTAGCAGTTCACATCGTTCCAATTTCAGGTGCAAAAGCATTTGCAGCTGAGAATAGAAGCTCAAGGGAAGTACCTACAATCAGTATTGAAGAAAGCACAAGAAACACTGGCTGGTTGTAACTATTCTTCTGTTGGTATAGAGCTTGCACAAGTTGAACTCTCTCGGTTAGTCTCAATGGCTAAGACAGAGTGTCCAAGTACCCCAATCTCAGAATTAACAGAAATGGAAGGTTCAAGCTTGAAGAACACAGAAGGGAAAAATTTACGAAGCACAGTGTGTTCAGTTGAAAGTTCCTTAACATCATCTGATAGCTCTGGAAGGAAAGAAGAGACACAACAAAAAAATGATGTTGGTGACACTCACAAGGTCAACTCAGTTGCTGTTGAGCTTCCTTTAATGGACATTCACCCACAAGGCAAGTTATTTCTAAGTGGTGGTTTAAGCAATCAAGTCAAGAAGAGAAGTGGCAGTCCCATTTCTGATAGCACGTGCGTAGAGCAATCAGTGGCTAAGAGATTAAAAAGTGGTGACCAATTGAGAAAACCTTCTATGCTGGCTAGATTTGATCTGAATAGGCAATATCCAAATGACATTGAACCAAGTTGAAAAGCATTATACTTGAACATTAAGGGGATTGAACAAACCAATGGGCAGTTCTAGACTTATGGGACATTTATACAGGAAGGGCTTAGTGCTTATAGTCTATGCGTTAAAGTTGATTCCCAGAGCAAGTCTCTTGTTTATAAACTATGTACATTGGTTTAACTATGGACCGCCAGAAACTGTTGGAAGTATATCCGTATATAAAGATGGTATAATGTATATGGTTTAATTCTTTTCTATCATCTGTCTGTCTTTATCAGCTGCATTGGCACTGGAAGTACCCGCCATTGATAAGGAAAATGCCTCTTCCGGTTTCCAAGTTTACCTAAGGACCCCGTTAGGAAAGGAAAGGTGATAGTTCCCAGCAATAGGTTCTTTCATGATTTTTAAAGCTGTATTGAAATACCAAGAAGAGTGCACAGTCAATTGAGGAATCACCTTACCAAGATATACCAAAAATGTATTTTAGCGTAGAAAACAGCACCTAAAACAACAATTATGTAGAAGATTATCAAGACCAAACCAAATTTAACCTGAAACGTAAAGAAAAAAGAAGTTTTCTATAGGAGGACAATGTTATGATGCTGGCGAAATCATGGCGTCCCAACAAACCTTGGCAAAAAGGATTTGCTAGTGCTAATTGTATTAATACGCAAGGAGCCCATCAATACATGTGCCGCTTAGGCCTGCAACCTACAATCATTAGACGAACCACGTAATAAAAATTTGTTGCTGCCAACGTTTCTCTCTTCTTAAGCAAAGCCTTTATGGACTTCGAAATGGGAAGTGCTTTCCTCGAACTTTGTCCTCTTAAATAAGCGTCATGACAAGGAAATTGGCAATGCAGGAGATGAATATTTTGCACGTTATTCGTAGTTATGCTTTCCTCGTAGTTTTCTCTTCTATACTCGGCAGCTTGTCACCATCTGCAATAGAGATACAAGGTATGCTGTTTGAACACTTCACTCTATAAAGTGATTGCTTTCGTTTGGAATCCTAATCTAAAACCATTAATTTTCTTTATTTGATGTAGGGAAAAGCCTACCATTTATGACTTCAGATGTTGAAGAGATTTCAGGCAAGTCCTTTGATTATATTGTTGTTGGAGGAGGCACCGCTGGCTGTCCCTTGGCAGCAACTCTTTCTCAGAGGTTCTCTGTGTTGTTGGTAGAACGAGGAGGTTCACCTTACGGAAACCCCCTCGTAACAGAGAAGTTGTACTATGGTTATCCACTACTACAAACCGACGAATTTTCATCAGTAGCTCAAAGCTTCGTCTCTAGGGATGGGGTTATGGGCCATAGAGGCCGAGTACTTGGAGGATCATCAGGCATCAATGGCGGATTTTATAGTAGAGCTAGTGGGGAGTTTGTGACTAGTGTTGGATGGGACAAAAAATTGGTGAAGGAATCTTATGAATGGGTTGAGTCCAAAGTTGTCTTCATGCCGGAGTTGACAACATGGCAATCCGTTGTCGAGTTTGGCCTTCTTGAAGCAGGATTTCTACCTTACAATGGATTCAGCTGGGAACATGTTGAAGGGACAAAGATCGGGGCAACTATCTTTGACGAATTTGGAACCAGACACACCTCAGCTGATCTTTTATCAATGGGGAATCCAGAGAATATTACTATCCTTTTTAATGCGACTGTGGAAAATGTTATCCTCCATGGTGACTGTATGTAAACACCATTGAGCTTCCATAACATTTTGTATGTGTACAATCTCTTGACAACCATTCTTCTATAATCCTGCAGGTAAAGGAAACAAGAGCATTGTTCGGGGTATTAAATTCATCAGCAGCCACGGCAGTATCAATCAAACCTATGAAGCTTACCTTAACCAACCCAACAACCGAAGATCGTGGGGTGATGTTATTTTGTCAGCAGGAGCATTAGGCAGTCCCCAAATTTTACTATTAAGCGGAATAGGGCCCAAAAACCATCTAAAGAATCTTGGCATACCTCTTATGTTGGAACTAAAAGAGGTTGGACAAGAGATGAAAGACAATCCTTGCATTGCCACTTTAGTAGATGCCAAAGCAGAATATCGGTTTCCAGATTCACCCCAAGTTGCAGGTATTGCAAAAGACTTCAAATTCATAATTGAGGGAGGAATCATACCAATAAGCTTGAACAAAACGAGGATTCCAATTGCAGTCAAGCTTGCATTTCCAGAATCCAAAGGGGAACTAGAACTTAGCAGCAAAGACCCTAGGCAAAACCCTTTGGTACAATTCAACTATCTAGCAAAAGAAAAGGACCTAGAGGGGTGTGTAGAGATGGTTCAATTGCTTCATCGAGTTGCAAGGTCTCAATCTGTCACTTTCTTCCTGGGTACAGAACACCAAGATAATCTGATGTCCAGTGTTAACGATCTGAGAAGTTTCTGCAAGAAGAATGTGAGGACTTACTATCATTATCATGGTGGTTGCATTGTCGGTTCAGTAGTAGATCCTGACTACAAAGTATACGGGGTGAAGGGATTGAGGGTGATAGATGGATCAACCTTCTCGAAATCTCCTGGTACAAACCCTATGGCTACCCTTTTGATGCTAGGAAGGTATCAAGGAATCAAGATTATCCAAGAAAGGGAAAGCCAAATTCAGAGCCAACAACCATAGTAAACTTCCAGAATCAATCTATGAGCATATATAAGGTCATCCCTATCAGGGAAAATTCCGTTGTTGAATGTGTAACAAAGATATACGCTTCAACATAACAGAATTAGCATCTTCGTTAGTTATAACAATCTATGATTTCAATTCCCTGAGATGATACCAAAAGCCAACATAAAAATCCATCCCACGTTTCCTCGCCATCTCTCCCATAGTTAAGTCTAAGTATATTAATTCTGTTGTTTATTTTGTCACCGTAGAAAGGAACGTTGTTGTTTTAAAAAACTGTAGCAGAGAACACTCCTTGTTTATTTTGTAACACAGCAGAAAATTAAAAGAACGTTGTGGTTGTCTTTTCCGACACTGCAAAAACAGGGAGGAAACTTTTCTATTCATTAAAAAAAACAGCATACAATACTTTCGTACAACATATCCAACAACAAATAAACATAACTGTAGTGAACTGCCAACATAACTGACATACATAACTGACACATTAATAACTGTTATTTTAGCAAAACCAACTGACATCTACAGCGTTTAATCCAATACGTTAACTAATTCAAGTGAAAGAATAGCAAAGAATAAAAATAACAAGACAAATGTAACATGTAAATAATTGAAGGAAAAGTACTTATTGCGAATAGTTTCTATACAAACCACTACAAACTGGACAAGAAAAAAGGAAACAATTTCCTAAAGAATAAAATTTCCTAACCCTCTGTCCCGTGATCAGCAATTGGGCTTGAAGAAGATACATTGTTAGAAGAATCATTAGAAACCCCGTTTCTCCTAACTAAAAAACTAATCCAAATCTCTCTTCCAAGTTCCCTCCTTTCTGCTTCATCTTTCTTCCACAATTCCTCATGATTTAGGAATCTTATAACTGCAAACAGGGCACGATCCATGTTCCTCAACCACTTCTCTATACAATTCATGTGAAACCTATTCTTGCGGGGCATTTCCTTAGCCACAACACCAAGTTCCCACTCTTCTAAACATATAACACACTCACCATCTTTACCATCAGTCTCTCCAATCTCCACACGAGACACGAGACATGGCCTCTACTGACTCCTTTGAAGCTGTTGGCTGACCATTCTTTGTAGCCAAGTCTCCAAGCAGGAGTCCCAGGTTTGATCTCCTTCAATCACCACCATCCCTTGACTAAAAGGGTTGAAAAAGATTATTATTTCACTCGGGGTGGTCCTTTCTTGTGCTTGCTCAACTGGGTCTTGCGGGTTTGGGTTTTGGTTATTTCCTACGGTAATGGTGGCCGTATATGGCGAGAAAGGGGCACCAACTATTACGAAAATATAGACTGCTTATGACAAAAAGAAGAAGAAGACAGGAACGACATCGAATACTACACGTCTACGAATAAGCAAAATGCGGCGTGGGAAGCAACGGTCTCAACCGAAGTGATGTGAGCAGGCGTCAGGATCATCAAGTAGATGGCGTACATGACGGGGGCTAATTTAATGATCCATCACTTA
>JANZLX010000003.1:13621325-13632819 GCA_025531955.1 Erythroxylum orinocense | reverse complement strand
AAGGTTTAAGAAATAAGTTTTTGAAAAATTTGCTAAATGGCAAATGTTTTGAGAAATGGATTTTGCTTATTTTTCAAGTATAAATATGTTATCCACGAGCTGTCTAACGCATCCCCTTTCATCCCCATCTCTAGGTATCGAGCAGGAGATTGGAGGAAGGGAAGTCAAGATGTCCTTTGATTTTGTTTGTTTTGTATTTTGCGAAATTTTGAAATGTAAAGAAATTATGAATTTATGTTTGGAATTAAGTTTGTGTATGAGGTATGGATATGTAGATGATTGATGTATTTCATGTATGGAATTGAGTTTACGTATGATTATGAATTTGGATTATGTAAGTAAATTATGGATTTATGTATTGAGTTGAGGTTCAAAGCTTGTGTATGATGATGGGATGTGATTTGGGATTGAGAATTATTGAAGTGTTAGGTATAGAAATGCATTTATTTGTTGTTTGGATTTCCGGACGGAAGGTCCGATGATTTGGAGTTTATTTGGGAAATTTAGAAGTGTGTTTTTTTTATTTACAGAAATTTTTGGGTTTCTGAAAATACAGCCGTTATGCTGCCGAAATTTCATTAAATTGTGTATGGCTAGTTTGGGAATAAGATATGTGTGATTGTTTATATGGCAAAGGAAAATTAGAATAAGAGTTTTAAAGCTGAGTTTAAGATATGCATGATTAAGAGAAATCTAGTAATATGAGATTATGGAATATTATGGCAAAGGAAATTGAGATTCGAATGGATGATTGTCCAAATGAAAAATTTGATCGGAAAATTGAATATGGATTAGTTTTGTTTTTGAATAAGATTGAATAAAGATGAAATGGAATAAGTGTTATGAAAAAAAAATTTATACCGATTTTGGAATTGGATTAGTCTTAGGGTTCCAAAGCGAAGCTTTGTGAAAATTTTGTTACCCGGATGTCGGAATTCAGTTTTTGGCCTTAAACGATTTGAACACTTTGTTTGCTTCGATTTCGATTTCTTTTTCGATTCGCTTCGCTTCGAATTCCGTTCCTTTGATTTTCGCATTTGTTTCCGAAATTTGTTATCCGATTTTCTGATTCGATTTCGTTTCCGTTTTTCATTTCTGCCTCCGCTTTATGATCTCCGATCGATTCGGAATGATTCGTATTCTTTTTATTTCCACTTTTCTGATTGGGGTCCGGTCCCGAGATCGAGTCCTAACAAGTTTTCCGAATTACATCTGACTTTAAAATAGGTAGATAAAAAATCATATCAATTATATCTTATATGACTCCTAGATCTGTTAGGAGACAACTCTTTACCAAAATATATCACATATATATTATTCCTAGCCCTGCCTTCAAATTTATAAGACATAAGTTTGCTCATCCAAATCTTACAAATCTACTTAAATAGAACTCAATGATTTAAGATAAAACATATTAGGGTTAAACAGGCCTTGATTTTGCTTAACATACCTTATAATTAGAAGTCTAGTTTTGTACTTAAATAATGAAAGACAACTATCATATTCTTAACGTGTATTTAATATTTAATTGAGAAATTTAAAATCTAAAAAATTTAGGTCTCATAAAAAAATAATGTTATCTCATTATATTAATAACTTCTACCATAATCAAATTATGAAATAATTTTTTTAAAATATCTGCTTGATTCTAATTATTAAATTGGTAGATAATTTAATTTAATAATTTAAATCCTTGAAAAATTAAAATAATTTCCAAAATATTCATAATAAAAATAATCCTTTAAAAACAATTGTCAAATAACTAGAAAATATTTTTACAAATTTATTAGGAATTTAAAAAAATTTAATGTAACTTAAATCAATTTAGTTAAAAGGAAGGCTTAAAAATACATAATATTAAAACAAAAAAATGAGTAGGGAGTAGGGAGTAGGAATATTAATAGGCCAGCTCGGCCTGAGGCCCAATTGGAACCCAAGCAGCGAGCTTGAACCTGAGCCTAACCAGGCCAGAGGTGGCTTGAGCCCAAGTTTCACCCAACTTGGCCCATCCAATTTTTTTAAATAACAGTTCAAAACTACATCATTTTGTCAAAACTACATCGTTTTTATCAAAACGACATTGTTTTGGTTATAATGCTCGAGGTTAGCCTGGCTTGGGCAACCCAAATTCTTGCTCAATCCAAGGCTTGATTGGGTCCAAAAAACAAGGAGGGCCCAAGCCTAGTTCGAGGCTCTATTGGGCCCAAAAAATTAGGTATAAGGCTTAGCTTTAGGTTTAGCCAACCTAAGCATGGCCCATTAACTTCAAGTCAAGCCTGGCTGGGTCAGGCCTAGTTACCATGCTTAGTAAGGACTGTCACACACCAAAACAATTTATGTAAGGTGAGTTTCATTGCGTGCGCCTTAGCGTTGACTACAGTAAGCACTGGCAACCAATTTATATAAGGTTAAAATTTTTTATTTAAGTTAAAATTTAAAAGATTGTTTAGTTAAGTTGAACTAATTTGCAATTTAGTATAAGTATTTAGAGACCTTGTTCATTAATAAATGATATAGTTAGGTGGATAATGAACCCTTTTTATTAACATAATGGAATTGTTAAAATTTTACGTAATTGAAACTTGCTTACATTAAGAGTGAATGAGAATGATTTTTTTAGGACATACAAAATTCTAAATTTAGGGGTATTTGATTTGTATGAAATAAGCTTAAATTTTCCTTAGTATTTTTCTATGTTTTCTATCCTAATTACCATTATTTAATTGGTTTATTTCTTATTTTAGGTAATTATTAAAGAGTTTCTTAAGAAATGTTGTAGCAAGAATTAGAGGATTTAAAAGTAAGAGTATAAAGAAACACCATTTTTGGTTTAGCATGGCCTAGTGTAGAACAGGATGTAACTTGTGTTCCTCTTAGATATCCTAAGATGAAGAAGTAGTCTAATAAGTTAGCCAATTAGGAGGTTGTGTGGCAAAGAAAAATGTTTTTAAAAGATACATAACTTTGGACACATATTTGTTAGACCTTGTATCCACCTCAAGAAAAAAAAAGGTAAATGGCCAAGGATATGAGTTTGTCAAAGCCCATGTTGATATCTAAAAAAAACAAAGATACACAACAATGTCCCAATCCATGTTTGTGGCAAAAAACCTGTAAAAAAAGGGTAGGTTTTTTAAGGTTTTCTTTTGATTTTCATCTTCAATTCCTCCCAGGTTAGCAATTATATATCAAATGAGAGCCCTAGAGCACATCTAATAATTGTTTTCAAGATAAAGAGAGATAGCAAGTCACTCTAAGGAAGCAAAACACATCAGAGAATTAAAATCATCATCAAGCGATACCTTAGCATGAATTCTTCCTTTCTTTTGAATGTTATTTTATTTAATTCAAGAATGATTATAGGCTAAATACTTTTATATATAGATTAAATGGAAACAATAAAACTAGCACATATTATGTTTCTTTCTTATGAAGAAAGTAATTGATCTCATAAATTAAAGTATAGAGATGCTTAAACTAATGTGTGGGTGATTATTAGAAAATAAGTTACTAAACTAATCCGATTATGAGAATTTTGGATGGAATATTACTTATGTGTCTATGGATTATCTCATAATGATGGTTGTATAATTGATCCTTAAACTTGAGATTACCAAGGTATTTGGTGTAGGAATTACTATATTTTGATGCTACTTATGAATCATCCTAGGATAACTTAGTCGATAGTAATTTGATACAATATAAACCATATGTAAATAGTTGAGTAAGTCAATATATGATTCATCACTCTAAAGTAATTGGAGAGAATATTCTACTGTTCTTGATTAATAATCATTTATGGAATTCTCTGGCCAGAGTGAATTGATATTTGAAAAAGGAGTTTTCAAAATTCAATTATAAATCAATTACTAATTAGCAAGCATGAACATGATTAGATGATAAGAGTAGACAATGTATCCATACTCTGTCCAATTAGAATATTAAATGACAAAATGGGTAAATTATACATTATAGCCATGCATGGACAAGTTAAGTCAATCACATTGACATTCCTGATATTTGGGTATTCATGACATGTTCCTAGATGTCAATCATAATTTATGATTATGAATTATTTAATTGAAGAATTAAAGATAAATTAAAAGAATTTTTGATTCATCTAATTTAAATTGTGAATTAGAATTATAATTTATAATCATTGCCAATTTACTAGGAATCTAATGAGTCACAAATCAAAGAGCAATTTGTGAAAGAAAAATCAATTTAATTAAGTTGGACTTAATTATAAAGTTTGAGAAACTTTGGGGATCAAATATGAAATATTTTATTTTATTAAAATTAAATTAACTAGAATTAGAATTTGATTTTAATTATAATAAAAGAGATTTAATTTTAATTAAAAATTGTTATGATTTTTTCTGTTTAAAGGGAAGAGATTTTTGGAAGCTAGCATTTTCTTTTTGTCTTCTTCCTCTCAAATCAGTTTGAGAATTGCTCTGTGGATGCCATCAGAGGCTGGACACTTGAATAATTCATGATTGATCAATCGAAAAAAGTTTCAAAGATTTTTCAACAAAAAAGCGAATAAGGTACAATTTCTAAATCGTTTTATGTTTATTCAAGTTTATTCAATGATCGTGATACGCTTGAAATCAGTAAAAAATTTTGTTTTTCGCTACACATTTGATTCGATCATAGTTAGATTCCAACAGTGGTATCAGAGCCTCATTTAATTGTTTATCTTGAATTAGAGGCTTGATTGTTATTGATTTGTTAAAAAAAATTTAAAGTTTTACAGACTGTTCTTCTTTATTCATAATTGACAAGAATGAGGTTTATTCGTTTCGGTGCATATTGTTTTTGTGTTACGAAATCTTACTTACATATGCTTTGAAAAGCTTGTGTGTTTTCTACCTCTATTTTGTTTCTGAAAATTGTTTCCATGATTTTTTTTTTGTTTTTGGAATATTGAAGAATGCTCACATATGATGTGTTATGCACATGTGTATATTATGGTTTCTGAAACTTATTTCTGCATTTACGCACTGCCTAGTTTTATGCACGATTGCATCTAGAATTCCTTTCTGCATTTTATGGTTCTGGAATGCCCATGTATAGATTCTAAATCAAATGGATATATGTCTATTGATTTAAGAATTTTTTACGTATAATGCCTAGTTATTGTTCTGGTGTCAGAAGCATAGTGACAACATTAATTGGCATCGCCACTGGAGAAGTCGATGGTCGTTAATCACCCATCTGATGGCACAGGTAATGCCATGGATGGCGCCACTTGGGCAATCCTAAGAAGCCAATAGTAAGAAGCAGAAATGTGGGTTGGTGGCTTGCGACGTGGGTGTTGGTTGAGGTAGAAATGGGAGGGACCGATTCCAGAAGACGATGGACGCTTGTGGAGAAGACAATGGGAGATGTTACTCTTCACATTTTCACTCCCCTCTACGGTTCTGTTCTCTCTTCTGTTGCCCTCTCACGCCCCTCTCATTGTAGCTTTGATGTGACCAATAAACTTTGGAGTTTTTGGTCCAAGCTACTGTTCACCTAAAAACAAATCAAACCATAGGTTTTATGACATTAATGCATCATAAATCATATTTAATGAACAATAACTTCCAATCAATGCATCTAACTACCAAGTCATGCATTAAATTCATAATCAAAGCTTAAAACATACACTTACCTAATCAAGCTTTTCCCTCTT
The DNA here is from genome assembly GCA_025531955.1 of Erythroxylum orinocense. Taxonomy (NCBI): domain Eukaryota; kingdom Viridiplantae; phylum Streptophyta; class Magnoliopsida; order Malpighiales; family Erythroxylaceae; genus Erythroxylum; species Erythroxylum orinocense. The sequence continues at coordinate 13,627,139 of JANZLX010000003.1, read as the reverse complement.
CAATACTCCAACTACTCTACTTTCTCCACTTTCTAAGTCTCATGCACGGTTATCATCATGAAAAGAAGGTAGGGGCTTAAGCTTGCAAGTATGAGGGAAGCACTTAAGGTAGGAGAAGAGTGAGTTAATTAAAGCCAATGAAGAAATCAATAAAGAAGAAGGAGATGGGAGGGTTTCGGATGGATGAAGGCATTAAGCAATAAAACTTGAGCTTTTGATTCTTTCAACTAGGAAAACCGAGAAAGGAAGCAAGCAAACATTTAATGAAATGGAGATGTGTCACTAGGACACTTGTCCAAAGAAAAGGAAAAGACAAAATAAGAAAAAGACAAACTTTTAATAAGATTAAACCCTAATGAAATAAATATTTGACCCGTTCAACTCCAATGGCCCTAATTTCAATCCCAAAATCATGTACCTAATATTGTAGTGCCATTGGACAAAAATTTTTGATACCGAAAATCAATCGATTCGCCACTTGGCGATTTTTCCCAGTCCGGGAATTTTCCCCGAAAAATTCCAAAAAAATTCCTAAAATTTCCTTAAAATATAAAACACATAAAATCACTCCAAATAATTTTTTTTGAAACATAAATACCACATTATTTACAATAGAATTTCATTTAGGCACAAATACCGGGAATGTCATGAATGCATGTACAGTTATTTTTCATATGCAAAAATTTCACTGTTCACAAATACCAGGATGCATGAAAATTTCTAATTAGTCTCAATCACTCTCATCCTTGTCCAAATTACTATTCTACCCTTCCCGTCGGGGGTGGGATGTTACAATAATAACCGGTGGGATCACGTTTGATGTAGTAGTTTCTACTTGACTTTCGTGAATATCCACTTTTCGCGGTTCTCCACTCCCACTTATTGTACCATTCTCAATTAACCAAGTGTTACTAGACTCAACTATTCTTGTACTATGATTAGGACAATAAAATCTATAGCCCTTTGAATTTTTGGGATAGCCGATGAAATAACTACTAACGGTTCTCGCATCAAGATTCTTTTCATATAGATTATACAGCCTTACTTCTGCCGGACAACCCCAAATGTGAAAGTGTCGTAAACTAGGTTTCCTTCCTGTCCACAGTTCATAAGGTGTTTTAGGAACTGCTTTACTAGGAATCCTCTTAAGCAGATACGTAGCGGTCTTTAATGCATGCATCCACAATGATAAAGGTACAATATTACAACTTAACATACAACCCAAGAAGGAACTTCAAAAGGACCACAAATGTCAATGTGTATTAATTCAAGTTATTCACTACTTCTTGTGGCTGGATTCCTTGATATATATTTGATTTGCTTACTTTTAATGTAATCCACACATATATCTTAGTCAGCAAAATCCAGTTGAGGTAAGATTTCATTTTTCACTAACCTCTGTACCCTTTTCTTGGATATATGACCTAATCTTTTATACCACAAAAAAGCAGAACATTCATTATGTGCACTACGTTTATTTCCTATAACATGGTCAACATGAATAAGAGATTCAACAAAATCAACATCAAGATTGAAATGATGTAAACAATCAATTAAAATACCAGAACCATAATAGTACTTGTGTTTATATAAAGAAAACACATGGTTTCCAATCTTAAAGTTAAAACCATCATCATCCAACTTTGCAAGAGAAACTAAATTCCTAGCACATTTAGGAACAAAAAGAAATTTTTTTAGATCCAGGTGACACCCAATGTCAAAGATCAATCTGTATGTCCCAATGCCCTCTATTCGTGCCTTCATTTTGTTCCCCGTATACAAGAATTTTTTATTTCTGTTTATGGTCTAAATTGAAAGGAATTCCTGTTTAACATGTGACACATGAATAGTTGCACCAGAATCGAACCATTAGGTATTATTAGGCACTTCAATAAGATTTTATTTAAAACACCAAAACATTATATTATGCATAGCAAACATATGCGTAACTTTTATACATATAAATCTAAATTAATTAATTGATTACTTTACTTAATTAATGAATTATGAGTTATGACCCAAAATTAAAATACCTTAAGTAGGATCAATATTCAAACCCATAAAATTATTATTATTATTATTTGTTTTTTAAAAATAAAAAATTAAAGCAACGGGCGCATACTGTGCTGATCCAGCCTGGCAGGAGGCACGTGCCTCATCTTCCTCACTAACTCTGGTTTCGTTTATGGTTTTTTATTTTAAAAATTCTTTTCATATCGTTGCTCTTCATACCGAAAACCATGCTAAGCCTTATCTTTTCAAGCATGGCATTATAATCACACAAGAGCATCTCTTGCCAACATTATAATTACACAAGAGCATCTACGTTTGGTTTTTGTATTTTAGATTCTCTCTCTACTGTCTATTACTCTTACTTTAAACCATCCATCCATATTTTGTTTTGGTTAAACATTGAGAATGGAGTTCAATTAACATTCGAAAATCATCAAAATGTGTGGTTCATTGTTATTTCTGTTACTATATCTGTGTGTCTATTTCTGTATTCCTTTCATGGTAGTGCAACCTTTCATGGAGATAGAAAACACAACAATATAAAAACGATTAGAAAAATAATAATGCAGAAACAATACACGGTAGAAAACAAATAATGCAACATCGTGGATCTGATACCAATTGTTAGACATTTAGGGATCGATTTATGTAGACATACTTGAATCTATGATAGTTTTTGTAAGGAGATTTATTCCCTCTCTTCTCCTATTCTTCTTTGTTGTGTTTCTTCAAATGGTACAGATTACACATTTACAAGTTTCTAAAACTTATATATCCTTTCACCAACCATCATGTTGGTTCATTTTAAAAGAGAGAGGGAAGGGTCTTTGACCCATTTGAGATCCCTTTATTTAATACCCAATAATTATTATCTTGGGTTCTTTTCATGGGACTCAAATCTGTAAGTCACATGGGCCATAAAATAATCTAACAAAGTTCTGTGCTTAGCTCGAAAGACATTTGAACAAACTGTCATTACTAGAAATCTACTTGATAGGTTTCTTCTTGAACGATCTTAAATTATAGTTGAGCTTAGAGTCAAGATGATGACTCCCTAAACACTTCAACAAGCTTATATATTCGCCAAGAAATAAGAAGCGATAGTAATAGTTAACGTGCTTGTATACTTTGAAAAGGAGAAAAACTGTTGGGCAAAAGGAGGGGAGGAACACTTTCTATGTACAAAAGTGCAAATCAAACATTCACTCTAATCAAGAGCAATCTAGAGGCAATATTACTTCCTACACCAGGGAACTGAGGAAGCATTAATAAACCCAATTATAGCCAAAATTTGCAGGGAAAAAAGGCAACAAATAGTAAATAATTCGATGATAAGAGAGTAAGAGGACTATGTTTTTGGTGTCACTAGAAGCACACTTCAAGCCATAAATGTAAGAAAAGACAGTTCGTACTATATATGGTGGTGGATAAAGAAACAATCAAAAGGCAACAAGTGAACGAGGAGCAGAAGGAAGGGGTACCATTTAGTTCCAATGTATCCTTAGAAGTGATGTAGGGTCTAAAAGGCCAAAGGGAGTTTAAACAAATAAGGCTCATAAGAAATCACCAAAAGAAAAACTCACACATCCTCATTGATAGCAGAAGTACTAATAACTTTTTAGATGAAAAACTGCTTAGGAAAGGAAATGTAAAAGTGGTGGAAATACCACCCTTGGACATTACAGTGGAAGGCGGTTTAAAATTGAGTAGTAGGCAAATATATAGGAATTTAACTTGGAAAATGCAAGGGTTACAATTCAGCACTGATGCATTAATCCTTAAGTTGGGAGGATGTAACATGGTCTTAGGAGTCTAATGGTTCTTAACCCTGGACTATATACTATGTAAATTCAAAGAGCGCACCATAGAATTTCAATGGGAGAGCAGAATAACGAAGCTAACAGACAACCCAAAGGAAAGAGTTGGAGAAGTAAAGGTCTCCACAAACTGATAAAAAAATTCAAGTAAAGTGCTCCGAAATCCATTTTAGATTAATGAAAATCCATTTTAAATGTGTTTTATTGTTTGTTCTTTATTCTCTCTACTATTCTAGGTCATCAATTGGTGTTTCCTAAACCTTCTTACTTTTTCTTAATTTTGCTTTGTATAGTTCAAAAATTAGGATTTTTGGTGGTATACATTCACCAACACAGACGTATGAGATGACCATTATTGGACCCCAAATTTTTCTTAGAAGTTAGAACTATTAAATGAGAAAATTTACAAATGAATGAAAATTTTTTGAATTTGAAATGATAGACAAGAGTAAAGTAGTGAATGAGAAATGTGGATAGATTTATGTTTTGCTTTTGGTGTTTTTGGTGGATAAGAGATTTTAAGATGGGAAGAATAAAGGTAAAAGTTAGAAGTAAAAGGAAAGCAAAAATGAAGTTGAATATGTGTAGTAAGTTGATGAAGGATATGTATATATGTGTATGTTCTGTTATTAGTATTCGTGATTAATCATGGACTATATTTTCTTTATAGATGATATTGGTTTAAAATGGAGTTGAGAATGAGGAGTAAATGAAGTAGAAAAGGTGATCTTGGTATGAGTTGTGTTAAGGAAAGATTTTTTAAGCAAAATGGGTAGTTGATCTGGAAAATGTTCACTAAGTATGTTTCAGTCTTTTAGCCACAAATTTTTCTCTAGTTATCCAAATGGGATGATTCTTGAATTGGATTAAAATAAAAACATATGGCTACATTTCTTATGAAGACATTGAATTTAAATTTTGTCTTTAAGAATCTCAAAATTTGTCATGAAGTTGAGAACTGGGTGCAGTACATTGGTGGATGAATGTAAGTTCGTGTTCTGACTTTAGGGAAACTTCTGGATTGATCTAGATAGATTTTGGCAAAGTTGTCTTCTAGGAAGTTGTAGGTCTTTCTTTCATCTTTCCAACGGTATATAGTAATGATAATTTTGGACATTGGAGTTGAAAGTTATGGTGCTTATAAGGGAAGATGTTTAGGGGTATAGATAGTATCGTCTATGATGATGCCACATCGTCTGTGATGACGTCATATTGTCTGTGATGACGTCATATTGTCTATGTTGATGTCATATGATTTGGTGAAAATGTATCTTCTGCTTTTTTGCTTCTTCTGCTTTTTGCTTCTTCTATTTTTTGCTTCTTCTGCTTTCTGCTTCTTCTACGTTTTGTTTCTTCTGCTTTTTGCTCCTTCTGCTTTTTGCTTCTTTTGCTTTTTGCTTCTTCTGCCTTTTCGTCTAGTTTCATATGACCTATCGTCTGGTCCATTTTTGACCCTTCAAACGATGGAATCTATCTTCAAGGTCTTCATGAAAGTTGTATATCTTGAAATCCTGTTTCAAACCATACAAAGAATACCTTAATCTGATATCTATAGGGAAAGTTATGGTAATTTTTCCAATTCATCTGACCCTTCGTCTGGTCCATTTTTTACCCCTCAAATGATAGAATTTGTCTTCAAGATCTTCATAAACGTTGTATATCTTGATGGATTCTTTCAAACCGTCTAAGAACGAGCTTGATTTGACATCTATGGAGAAAGTTATGCTAATTGTTCCAAATCAGGTACAATATGATTGAGAACAAAACTCTGTTTGATCCTTTCAGCCATAACCTTGTTATTCGACCTCCAAATGAAGTGATTCTTGGACCAATAGTTTCTTAACACATATCTATATCTCTTCATATAATTTGATAGCATTTGGTATTGATTCGAAAAGATTGTTTGAATCAAAGTAAGGCTATCGACTAGAAGAGTATGAATTGGATGCTTCATTGAACATACTTTGGTATTTTGATGATTTTT
>JANZLX010000003.1:13587379-13601324 GCA_025531955.1 Erythroxylum orinocense | reverse complement strand
TAATAAATTTTTATTTCTTAGTATTTTTTCAAACCAACCACTATGAATGGTAATGGTAATCATTTCTTCATCTTAACCTACCATCATAATTATAATGATAATATTCATTCTCATTCCTTACTATATTCATTCTCATTCCTATTACCATTTCTCTGTACGAACCAACCGCCCCCTTAGATTTTTTATGATATCATTCATACTAATTATATTGCCTTTATGAACCGTCAAGTAAATCTTACTTGGTTGATAAAGGCTATCTGAAAAGAGAAGGATATTTAACACCTTACACAAAGACAAGGTACTATCAATTGGAGTTTCGTGGTGCAAATGCAAGGGGATCTCGATAAGTTTTTAATCGAGCTCATTCATCATTGAGAAGTTGTACTGAGAGGGCTTTCAATGCTCATCATTGATAAGTTGTACTGAGAGGGCTTTCAATGTTCTCAAGCTTGATGGAAGATATTGGTGAAAATGCCTAAGTATTCATTGATAGATCAAAATAAAATAATTTGTGCAGCTTTTACGTTGCAGAATAATTGTGGGATTCCACATCGGTTAGAGAGGGGAACGAAGTATACCTTATAAAGGTACAGATACCTCTCCCTTACAAAGGTGTTTTCCATGGTCTAATGTATTGGATCCCATCAAAACTTCGAGGTTAAATATGCTTGGATGAGAGTAGTTCTAAGATAAGTGACCTCCAGGGAAGGCCTTGGGAAAAGCAAAACCATAAGGGCTTGGCTGAGCCAAGGCCCAAAGCGGACAATATTTGTAAGCGGGTGATCTGGGATGTTACAAGTGGTATCAGAGCCAGTACCCAAACTGTTGTACCAGCTGCTAGGCTAGACCCCAAATAGGGTTGGGCCTTAAAGGGTGGAGAGTGTGAGATCTCACATCGGTTGGAGAGGGGAATGAAGTACAGCTTATAAGGGTACAAATACCTTTCCCTTACAGACGCGTTTTTCATGGCCTAATAGACCAGATCCCATCAGAACTCCGAGGTTAAATGTGCTTGGGTGAGAGTAGTTTTGGGATGGTTGACTTCCTGAGAAGGCCTTGAGAAAAGCAAAACCGTGAGGGCTTGACTGGTCCAAGGCCCAAAGTAGACAATATCTGTAAGCAGGTGATTTGGGTTGTTACAGGTGGTATCAGAGCCGGTACCCAAACCGTTTTGCCAGCTAGGCTGGACCCTGAAGAGGGTAGGGCCCTAAGGGAGGTGAACAGTGTTAGATCCCACATCGGTTAGAAAGGGGAACGAAGTATGCCTTATAAGGGTACGGATACCTCTCCCTTACAGACGTGTTTTCTATAGCCTAAGGCATCGGATCTTATCGAAACTCCGAGGTTAAACATGCTTGGGCGAGAGTAGTTCTAGGATGGATGACCTCCTGGGAAAACTTCAGGAAAAGCAAAACTATGAGGGCTTGGTTGAGCCAAGGCCTAAAGCGGACAATATCTATAAGAGGGTGATCTGAGATGCTACAATAATATATTAGAAGAAGTATAATTGGCAACCCAAATTTTAACATCATCGATCAATATCATGAATTTATAACTCTATATGTATTTTAAGATGTTGAAGTTAACTCTACACAAAAAAAAAAACGTTGAAGAACAGAGAAGTCGAGAGACGACAACTATTCGTGATAACATTGCTTCTAGTTTAATCTCAGTTAGACGTTATTCTTATATTATTATAAACCTTAGTTTTAAATGATGGTGTTGACTACTTTTTCTCTATTTGAATTGTGTTGTTAAACTTCATTTGGATTGTTATTTTATTTTTGGATGTATCATTATCTATGAAATTTCTGGTTGATTTATGTTCATGATTTTGTTGTTATTGTTGTTGTTTTTATTATATGTGCTATGTTTTCTTATTAGAGTTATAAACTTAATTTTTGTAAACATAAATATCTAAAATCTAAATTCTTATTAGAATATTCAAATAAGATATAATACTCATGCCTTTATAAATTTTTTTAAAGTCACATCCTCATATGTTATTTTACAGATAAACAACTAATACTGAATTTTATCAAATATCTTTAATAAATAATTGATGTTATCTACTGGTCAAATCAGCTGATATAATCCACTGTCAACTAACTATTGATAGAATTAGCTAACAACTAATACAATCTACTGATTGTCAAATAAGGCCTATGTTTAGGGGATTTAAGAAAACTAAATGCGTGATTCCTAGCACATCACTTCCTCCACTAGGTTTATATTCTTGCGACCAATTTGTATATCTACCATAAAGATATAGCAATTGTCCTAACGAAGCTCAATTTGATTGCAGCTTCATGGTGGGTAGTTGATAAATTTGAGCTTAGTATTGTGTTCTCCGATGGATGTATACAATAAGACCTCCCAGAGTTCTCTTTTGTAATTTTTGGTCTATTTTTTAATTGGCAATTTTTTGATATTAGTGTAAATGACACGTGACTAGCTTGAAACAATTCAAAAGGAAACTATAGAGGGAACCCGTTTTCACAAAAAAAATGAAGTGGAAAAATAGTTGTCGAGTTGAATCAAACTCGACTATAATTATAGATTTATATCAATGACATAAGTTTGGTTACAACTTGGATGTTTTGTTAGGTTGAGACAATTTTGGCAACCGGAAATCAATATGGTTGTATTGAAAAGTTTAAAATCTAACTAAAATATTGAATAATTCAAACTTTTAGTCGAAGGATTGAATTTTTTAATATTGCTTTTGGTTAGTGCTTTTTATAGCCTGAGAGGAAGTAATCGTGTAAGTCAGAAGCTACCTAATAAAGAAGGAAAATATATAGGGGTGTCTTTGTTATAATTTACCAAGAATTCTGTTACAACTTTATAGAGCAGTGGAGTTATTATACTGCACTGAAAGAACTAAGCCTTTGGCTCGACCTCCATGAACCTCACATTACTCGCCGTTGCATAGCTATTCTTTGATCAGAGATGGTTTATGATTTGTTTGACAGAAGCGTACGTGCCCACTATAGCAACGAAAGCCCCTACTACTATTGTCATCAGAACAATGACCAACTCCAATCCAAAACTTGGAGCAGCTTTGTTGATCCTAAGGTAGCAAAGGCATGGAAAAATCACTGACACAGTGACACTTAAAAATGCACCAATGAATGCCATAACGTACGCAAAAAAGGGAACAGTCAAGGCCACAACTACTGTGCTGATCAGAATGGTGGTTCTGATGAGAATGCTGAATAGTTTGTTGTTGCGGAATAGAACTTTATCCTCAATTGATTCAGCGATTGGCGTAATTATAACTGCATACTTGGTCAGGGGGATCAATAGAGTAGTATATATGGCTATTTTTGTAACAATTTTGTTGATGGGAAGATTTAAGGTCACCTGAGATTTGACACGTTCACCATACATAAGGTACCCTAAAATCGCCGTGGAGCCATAAGAAAAGGTGCTAACTATATAGCAGACAAGTAAAACCTGCAACAAAAGATAGATAAGTAATCTTTTTTTAACTCTGTATGAACTTGACCTAACTCAACACTGTATCCTTGTACCTTGGAGAAATGGATTTTATCTTTCATGGAATTGCACAAGGTGGGGAAAATTGCATGGCCGCAATAACAAAAGACGTACATGCTTATGGCAGTAGGCAATCCTCCCCAATTCAAAAGCAATCTTTTCTCTCCAAATCCCACGCCATCAACTGCACCAGCCCATACAACACAAAATACCAGCATGATTGAAGCCAGGACCCCACCAGCAGAAACATATGCCAGAACATCTAAACTCCTTAACCAAGTGGTTGGCAGAATTACAAGTGCTGTCAGCAGAACAAATCCTTTCTTGCCTCCTAACTTTACGATCCCAAATTTAAAAACCATTTTTGGAAACAGTTTGTCTAGATTGTCACCTTCTAGTATAAGATACTCTACGGCTACTAAATATAGCTCAAGATACATGAAAATGGATACTAGAACCCTTCCTTTGTTTCCAAAAGCTCTCTCTCCCACATCAGGATAGGATTTAATAGCTGGGTCAGTATCCATGCAGCGTCTTAGAAGCAATCCTGTGTAGCAACATACAACTGCTGCTACGATAAGTAGAATTAAGCTTAGCCAACCTCCTTCAGAAAGGGCAAATGATATTGAAAGTATGCCAATACCTGCACATGAAATTGTTAGGAATATAACATATCAAAAGTACAATTGACGGTTATAAACAGTATGCTCATGTTAGTATATAGAAGTTTGAGGAATTGGTGCTTGTTAAAGCATAAATGTTTGAAACATAGTTCCTGAAAGGCCAATAGTAAGGAAGAGGGAGATCAGACATTACATTAATTGGCCAGCTAGAGGAAATTTTCCATCTCCTTTTTTGGTTTACTAAAACTAGGATAGAAATAAAGAAGCAACCTGATAGAGCATTCAGGCCATTGAAACAAGTTCTAACGAAGGTGGTGCCTTTCACAGGTTCCTGGGCCTTTGAGACCTGGTTTTGGCTATCCATTTCTCCTATTCTTGAGCATTCCATCTTTTTTTGCCCACTACACAAAATAGCTGGTACATATAGGAGAGGGTGGGGCAACGTTTGCCTTACAATGATGAAGTGTACATTTCATTAAAAAAGTATAGGATTCTATATTTTGGTGGTGTGTAGTCTCAATGACTATTGGAAGTGACTAGTGTTGTTAGGATCATCAAAGCCACAATTTTTTTTTTTATTTCCATTGCTATATAAATTATCCACTATAATTGTCTCCCTTGTTGATTTTGTTTAAAAGTGCAAATGATGACTAGATAACCATTCTAATTAGGGGGTGTTGTTTGCTTTCATTTTCAGACAAGTCCGGAAAGAACACGCCTCTCGTGTACCCTTCCACTTATTGCATAATTGTATGTGAGGTGTGAAAACTGTTTGGTAACTTTGGCCAAGGTCCATTAAGTTCTACACTAAAATCTGATAAAGCTTTGTGGGACTTAGTTAAAGTAGACAGTTTTTGCAGCTATATCAATGGACTATCATTAAACCTTTCATTCAAATGGTACTTCCAACGTCTGTTATTGTAGCCTCTCTTTTAGGTTTTAGACCCTACAGCATATCCATACAACTACTGATGTCATGGAGGAGTCTTTCATGCACGAACCAACTATGACACGTTTGACCAACCTTGAACTATAAGGAACTTTGCATGATATTCGAATATATAACTCCTGTCTGTATTAATGCAGAGCTTTAGTAGCACGAAGAACTTTGAATTGAGTGCACTGAAAACAGAAAAATAAAGATACAAGCATTTCCAAATTTGCCGATATTGCAGAAATTATGCTAAACACGAATAGAACGTTAAGTACAAAACCCCGAACCATACTTTGGTCATCATTTAAAAGTTCCATACTTTTTGATCATCTTTTAAATGTTCCATATATATCTATATATACATAATCTTAGTTACTACATGTGCTGTAGTTCGACTGCTTTTTGCGCAGGAAGTTGCAATGCTTCGTTCTATCACAGTAAGGCAGAAATGGTCATATAAAATTAGTGTTATATGAAGTAGCTATCATTTTAGTGATTGTTAAAATTAGTGTTACTTATGTCACTTTTATATACCTTAAATTGTTTGTTGATACGCAAATTACAACATTAAACTTAAAGATCATGAATGACACTAAAATAATGGTCATATACTTAGTTCAATTGATTAGAATTAGTGGTCATGCATGTTAGTGAATATATAAAATCAATTAAGTTAGCTTCACACAACATCTTAAGCTATTGTGGTAAAATGGTCACTTAACATGGTATCAGAGCCTTTGTAACCAAGTGGTCGTAAGTTCAAATCCTATCACCCACCTATTATTCAGCACAAGGTAGAGTAAGCCTGTGCAAGTTTCAAGCTCAAAGGGCTTTCACTTGAGGAGGTGTGTTAGTGAATATATAAAACCAATTAAGTTGGCCTCATACAATAGATTAAACTATTGTGGTGAAATGATCACTTAACAATGCATATAAGATATTGTTCATTGTGTGTTGTTTTGTTAACAAGCCCAGAAACTCAGGGATTTCTACATTTTAACAAATTCTAATGAATTAATCTTTCTTTCCACATTGTCCGAATTGGATTCACGCTCATGGATAGAAACTATGCTCCTTTTTCTTTTTACATTTTTTGACCAGCGAATGTCAAGCATTCAATCTCTTTATCAATTAATGCGAGTGCTTTCAAAGACCTAGCTGAGTTTGATGCTATAAATCAGCACAAGCTAGCTAGATTGTGATAGGAACTTGTCTACGAGACTTCGATGGCTCATATCAGACTTAAAGCTATTGGAATGAACCATGTCTATAACTCCAAGACATCATAATCTTGAGCAGTAGCATCTCTCTGTTAGAGGAAATAGCAGAAAAATAAAATTGAACGGTTTATCTAAAACACAAGGCGTTGTGAAAATCACTACCTTAAGTCGAAAATTTTCCTTCTACGATGCAGCAAGATAACGGGATCTGACCTCAGGATTAACACTTTCTCTACCAACTTCGGTGCATTCCAAAGTGCGGAGTAGGAACTATTTCCGAAAATTAATTAAAGCAGACAAAAGCAAAATAGAAAAGACAAGAAGATATGTGTATAAAAGGTGTTTTTATATAGAAGATGTGTGTCTTATATAGGAAAATGAGCAGAATTGTGACTGTGGGAGAGAGCAAAAAGAACAAAGTGTGTGTCGTAAATAAGACAGACAAGCTATTTATGCAGAAAAAACAAATAACCTTTTGGGTGTATTAAAGAATAATAATAAAGATGAGAAATGGTTCGAACATTTGGATATAATAAAGACTAATAATATCCATGATGGTTGTTCAAGAATAACAGCTACAATGATATTCGTTATTGTGTAATAAAAGTGGGGTATAACTGACAAGTTTTTAGAATAATCAATATCAACAATTCCTTACTTGGTCCAAAACTTGAGAAATAAACTGTAACAGTTTAGAAGAAAAATAAGCGAACAATTAGGTGAACTAAATCTTGAACCTGATATCTAAGAAATTTCTGAGACAGAACCTACAAGAGAAATAAACAGTCTCAAAATGCTCTGGTCTCATAATCACTCTAGAGAGATAGCCCAAATACTCTCAATGGAGGGTGGCTAGTCCCTCACAATCACATTGGTGAGTCCATCAAGTGTGTATTGCTCACACCACCCAAATTTAGGCTATAGAACTCATTAAGGATTAAACAATCAAACCTCAACAAACACAACAAAGTCATAATAAGGGATGATATTCAATAACTGAATGTCTTATTATTATTTCATAAACAATGTACAAGTAAGTAGTTACCACATAACTTCGTTTGACACGTTGAACTTGATTTCTCATGTCGGGTGTCCATTATGAGGTTACTATACAGTTGGGCTCAACCACATCCCTTTAACATGTTCTAAAACTAGTTTTCTACTTAAAGCTTTTGCAAATGGATCCATTAAATTTCTTTCTAACTTGACATATTCTAGAGAAATTACACCATGTCTAATTAAAGTACAGATAATTTTATGTCTTAATTTGTTATGTCTACTTTGCCACTAGATGTCTTGTTCTTGGCAACATGAATGGCAGCTTGTGAATCACAATGAAGGAACACACAGAAGGAATTGGTTTTTTCCAAAGTGAGATATCTGCTAAGAGATTCCTTTGCCACTCAACTTCCCATCCTGCCAATTCCAAAGCCATAAACTCAGCCTCCATTGTTGATCTCGCAATACTTGTTTGCTTGGATGATTTCCAAGATGATGCAGCTCCTACTAAGGTAAAAATATAACCACTGGTAGTGTATATCATCACTCTTCGCAAACTAGTTAGCATCAAAATACCCATTCCAATACAAGAGGATGACCACCAAAAGATAATGCATAAAGCATAATATCTTTTAAATACCTCAATAAACAAATAAATGCATTTCAATGCTCTTGGCTAGGATTATGAGTATACCTACTAAGTCTACTCATGCAGTATGCAATATCAGGACGAGAATAGTTCATTAGGAACATCACACTACCAAGAACTTTAACATACCCAGCTTGGTTTACACTGTCACCAAGATTTTTCTTTAAGGCAACACTAGCGTCATAGAGAGTTTTGACTGGATCAAGTTTATAGTAACCAAACTTCTTCAAAATTTTCTCAACATAATGAGTTTGATTCAACATAAAACTAGAGTCAATCCTATCAACTTTGATTCCCAAAATAAAGTCCACAAGTCCATGATCTTTCATATCAAAAGAAGACTAGCAAACTCTTGGTAGTATCAATGACAGATAAACTAGTACCAAAAATAAGAATACCATTCATATAAAGAGTTATGATTACACAACCATTGGCATCAGATTTCATATAAATGCAATAAATAGCATCACAAGAGTTGAAACTATGTTTGAAAATCTCACTTTCAAATTTTCCATACCATTGTTTGGAAGCTTGTTTAAGTCCATACAAAGACTTAACCAACTTACACACCTTTTGCTCTTGACCATGCACTATAAACCCTAGGGTTGGACTATATAAATTTCCTCATCTAAATCACCATTTAAGAAAGTTGTCTTAACATCCATTTGGTGCATATGAATCGTAAATACTGAAGCAATAGCAAATAACATCCTTTTAGATGCAATTTTAGTAACAGGAAAGTAAGTGTTAAAAAAGTCCAATCCTTCTTTTTCTTTAAAGCCTTTAACCACAACTCTTGCCTTGAACCTCTCAATGGTTCCTTTAGCTCTCTCTTTTTTTTTTTTTTGAAAATCCACTTACACTTCAAAGACTTACACCTTTAAAGCAGATCAACTAAAACCCAAGTTTTATTAAACATGATTGACTCTAACTCACTATCTATGGCTTCCTACCAAAATGTAGCATCCACATATCTCATTTCTTCTTCATAAGTTTTGGGATTTTTCTCAATAATATAAGTCACTATAAAACTGTCATCTATCTTCTTGAGTTTTTTCACCACAAAGGAAGTAATAAAGTCAGAACCAAAACTAATGGGTACTTTAGCTCTTTTACTTCTCCATAGTTCAATATTTTCCTCTTCCTCTACTTCATCAAAAAAAGAAGAACTATGGATAGACTCTCTAAGAATTTGCACACTCACTTTTATAAGAAATATACATCTCTTAACTCTATAATTGGTCTATAAGTGTTAGATCCTTCTTCTTTAACTATAAATCTATAGGTAGCACTATTAGAGGCATATCCCACAAAAATTGAATAAATGATCTTAGGCTTAATTTTTTTCCTCTTATGTTCAGGTAGAGCAACCTTAGCAAGACATCCCCTCACTTTCAAAAACGCAAGTTAGGTGGATAACCTTTCCAAATTTCATAAAGGTTTTGATCTAGTTTCTTATGAAGGACTCTGTTTAGAACATAACAAGCTAAAAGAATAACTTCCCCCCTCCCCCCTCCCCCGCATAAAATTAGGTAAACCAAAGGAAATCAATATTGCATTCATCATATCCTTAAGTGTCGGCTTTTTCCTCTCGTCTATTCCATTTTGTTCAAATGTGTAAGGGGTTGAAAGCTCATGAATAATCCCAACTTTTTTATAATAACCAGTAAGGAAATCAGTACTATACTTGTCACCTCGATTAGACTTTAATCTCTTAATTATCCTTTCTAATTAGTTTTCAACCTCAGCTTTATATTCCATAAACATTTCCTCTGCATTAGTTTTAATTTTCAATAAGTAAATCTTAGTAAATCTAGAACAATCATCCACTAAGGCAATATAATATCTCATGCCTCCTTTACTCATATAAATCTTAAGATCACCTAAATATGTGTGCAACAAGTCCAACAATTGTGACTCTCTCTCAATCACTGGCACAAAAAGTTTTTTAGAGTGTTTAGCCTCAACACAAATTTGACATTTTTCCATTTCATTAGTGATATGGTTAGGTAACAAGTTTAAGCTTTTCATCTTTTTAATTGACCTCACATTCACATGCCCAAGCCTAGAGTGTCATAGGTATAAAGACTCAATAATATAGGTAGAAGAAGTAGGTGCATTCATTTCAACGTCAAGTATAAATAAACCCCCATTACAAAATCCTTTTCCAATAAAGTTCCCATTCTTAGTCAAAACTAGCTTATCAGCATCAAAGGTCAGTTTAACACCTACTTTGTTAAGCAATGCACCAGAAATCAAGTTTCTACGTACATTAGGAGCAAATAAAATATTTTATAATGCCAACACTTTTCTAAAAGTGAGTTTGGGAGTAACTTTGCCAACTCCTTGGACAGGAACTCTACTAGAGTTGCCCATGTATAAGAATTCACCATCAGTAGCATCATTCAACTCCTTAAATAGGTCCTTGTTGGTGCAGATGTGAAGTGTGGCTCCTGTGTCAACTACCCACTTGACCAAATTTCTAACAAGGTTGACTTCAAACAATATAGCAGTAATGATTGCCTCATCATCACTACCTTCAACCATATTAGCTTGAGGCTTACCAAGCTCTTCTGGTTACCTCGTTGGTACCCTATCTGGTTTCCTTTCCCAAACTATCACAGTTGTTGTCCTTGTCCTTTCTTTTCATAGTTGATTCTAGCTTGACAATTGGCAACAGGATGGCCTGACTTGTGACATCGTCAGCAGTCACCATCAATCCTCTTTTGCTTAAACCAACCCTACTTGTTGTTGAAAAACTTGTTTTGTCCACCATTTTTCTTAGAGTTATTAGCATTTCAATGTTCTACCATATAAGCCTTAACAGTAGGAAAAAAAATTAGTGTTTTGATCTTATCTTGTGCACGGTTGGCATCCTCAATCTTTATATGTCCTATCAACTCCTGAAGCTTCAAGTCTTTCTTTTTATGTCTCAACTGGTTTTTATACTCATTTCATGAGGCAGGTAGTTTATCAATAAGAACATTAGCTTGAAACAAATTATATATGTTCATACCCTCAGCAAGGATTTCAACAACTAGATTTTCATACTCATTTAGTTAGTCCATAATAGGCTTATCTTCAACAACGGTAAATTTTAACCACCTAGAAACTACTTATTTCTTAGTACTGACATCATCCATCCCATATTTCACTTTTAAAACATCTCAAATTTTCATAGCAGTTTTGTACTTGCAGTAGATATCAAGCAAAGGGTTTATCATATGGTTAAACAACACATCTTTAATGGTATAGTATCCTTAGTAGTCTTAGGGGTCAGTATTATCACAAGGAATCTCTTGAAATAGTACATAATTGATTTTGTATTGTTGAAAGTAAAACAAAATTTTCTCAAACCATCGTTTAAAATATCTCCTGTCTAGAGGTTCTAATCTAGTTAGGTTAGGTATAATTTTTGGGGCTACAGTGATAGGGGCAAAACCTATGTGGAGAATAGTAAATGCAGAACCTACGTTGGACTTATTTGTGGAAGACATATTAAACCCAAAAGCAGAAATATCTCACACGAAATAATCACATAATATCAAGAAACAACATCGTGTTTCGACTTCTACCAAAATAAATGTGTAGTAACAAAATCGTAGTAATTTCCAACAAACAGTAGCAAAGCAATAATAATAATTTTCTGACTTATATTGTTAGAGGAAATAACAGAAAAATAAAATTGGAATGACTTATCTAAAATGCAAGGCGTCGTGAAAATCACTGTTTTAAGTCAAAAATTTCCCCTTTAAGGTGTAGCAGGACAATAGGATCCTACCTTAAGATTAACGCTTTCTCCACCAGCTTCGGTACACTCCAAAGGGCGGAGTAGGAACTATCTCCAAAAATGAATAAAAGTATACAAAAGCAAAATAGAAAAGACAAGAAGACATGTGTATAAAAGGTGTTTTTTAAGTAGAAGATACGTATAAGAAAATGAGCATAATCATGACTATGGGAGAGAGCAAAAAAAACAAAGCGTGTGTCGTAAACAAGATGGATAAGTTATTTATATAGGAAAAACAAATGACCGTTTAGGTGTATTAAAGAATAATAATAAAGATGGGTAACGTTTTGGACATTTGAATATAATAAAGACTAATAATATCCATGATGGTTGTTCAAGAATAACAGCTATGATGATATACGTTATTGTGTAATAAAAATGGGGTATAACTGACAAGTTTTTGGAACAATCAATACCAACACTCTCTAGTTAGGGGTCACATTCAAAGAGTAATTTATCATTTATTCAAACATGAAAAGAAAACTATACAATATGTTAATCTTATCTAGTGCCTGAAACACATGGTTCACAAACTCTAATTATGTGAGATGAAAAGAAGCCAATATAGTGTAGGTTATTTTCTCATTTATGAGAAGTTATGCATTCTATACACACCATCCTCTTTGATCTTAGGACTAAGACTTTCATAGATAACAAGAAAAATAGGGTTATGCAATTTTATGAATGTTAAACAAATAACTCACCCTCTGCATATAACATTATGTCCTTAGAACATTAAAGTA
Organism: Erythroxylum orinocense; assembly: GCA_025531955.1. Taxonomy (NCBI): domain Eukaryota; kingdom Viridiplantae; phylum Streptophyta; class Magnoliopsida; order Malpighiales; family Erythroxylaceae; genus Erythroxylum; species Erythroxylum orinocense. The sequence goes on along the minus strand of JANZLX010000003.1, from coordinate 13,588,865 downwards.
AAATGAATGTTCCATAAAATGTGTACTAGTATTTTTCTTCCAATTAAAAGGCTTCTGGCTACATGTAAGATAGTTGTTTAATTTTAATTAAATGTAATTAGAAAAGAACGCAATTTTCAAAAAAAAATTCGGAAAGAACACAACAAGTGAAACTGAGAAGAAGTATTAAGAGGAGAACATATAAACTATTGTTTATTCCCACGTTAATTTAGGATATCACTTTTGGTATCAATAAATATTTTCTCTATAAATCTCTATCTTCTTCCAATTTAATATTCTTTAAAAGAAATTAAGCATGTGAGCCTCTCCTTGGAGATGATTATCAACTACTATTTCTTCGTTTAAGTTATGTGAAAAAAATTTTCTCCCATGTTTAGCATAAGGTTCTTATTTTGAATTCTTTTTAAGTTTCATATGATTGGGATACGTAGAATAAATGATTTATAATTTTAAATAAGTTAAACTATGAAGCTCTCTTTTTTATATATACAAACTCACACAAATTTTAAGTTATCTGAATTAAACTTTTCTATAATTTAATTTCCTATTTGATAATTACTTTTTAATTTACGAGCATATAATTTGAATTTACTTTATCACTTATTACAATTTTCCTAAGATGTTAAGTTCTTTTTGCCTCTATAGTTTCTCATTAGATTGGTGGAAACCTGTATGACTTTTAGACTTAGAGGAGGAAGCCAATTCTCACTTATAAGACTAAAATTTTACTCTTCCATAGTATAGCCATACACGTCATTCTCATAATGAGAAGGATTTTCACAGGTTTCTATTTCTTTCAAACCCACCAAACCTATAAATTAAACAAGAACAATCACATGTAGTTAATTTAAATAATAAGTTATTCTTTAGAGAATCATTAATTATGTTAGTCCATTACAATGTAATCATGTCAAAATATGATTGATAGTTCCCTTTTTTTTCAAAGTTGAAGTAATTGGTTCGATAAGACTAAAAAACTCTATGAGTCAGAAACTTGCTTGCTCTAAGATGTTTCATCCAAATGGATGGATGAGAAAGCTTTGAGTTCTTGCTATCTTCCCAAGTCAATTAGTAGACCTAGAAAGCAAGTTCGTCCTAACAAGAGTATTAAAGTAGTTTATTCAGAAGAACTCACTTTGTTACGTCACACTATACAAAATATTTAGGTAATTAATGTAGAATACTTAGGTAATAATGCATAATATTTGAGTAATTAATTGTAATTAATTTCTTGATTATTTCTTTTATTCATTTAATTAGATAAAGTTTTTGGGTATATATTTCATACAAAATAATAATTTATATAACTTCTCTTAAAATATTCTACTTCCATAGTATCAGAACTACCCCTTAGTTAATTTTTTTTGTTATCATTGTCTTACACTATCCCACTCGCATTTGTGTTATTTTGCATCTATTTTATCTCGTATTTGCACTAAATTGTATTTGTGTTTTCCTTCACTGTTTTAAACTTATTGTGTATATA
>JANZLX010000003.1:13573061-13587279 GCA_025531955.1 Erythroxylum orinocense | reverse complement strand
AATCAATTAAAATAAGTTCTTGAAATCAAAATAAATTATTCCACATATATAATATATTGTACAATTTATTTGCATTTTACAAGTATTCTCTATATAAAAAACTTTATCATAAATATACATCGCATTAATATGCATGCGGGCTAATATAATAATAATAACAAAATTAATCAATTTTTAAATTTAATTTAATATTTTTCTATAATTTATAAATTAATTAATCAAAATTTAAGATTTTATCTTATACATTTTATTTAAAAATAAAAATAAAACAAAACAAAATGTGTCACATGAGTGACTTAACTGTCACGCCGGTGACACAATTTTTAAAATTAAATTTTATTTAAACATTTTAAAATTTAAATAATAAAAAACACAAATTGATTTTTTGATAATATAATAATATTAAAATTAACAAAATTTTAATTTTAATTTAATATTTTCTATAATTTATAAATTAATTAAACAATTTTAATAAATTATAAATTATAAAATTTTAATTTTTATCTTATAAATCTTATTAACAAATAAAAATAAAAATAAAAAACAAAATGTGTCACATGACTTAAGAATTACCCCTGTAACACAAATTTTAAAATTAAATTTTATTTAAAAAATTTTAAATTAAAATAATAAATAAAAAAATTATTTTTTGCTAATATAATAATAATAAAATTAATCAATATTTTAATTTAATATAATATTTTTCTATAATTTATAAATTAATGAAAAAATTCAATAAATTAATCCATTTTTAAAATTTAAAATTTTTATCATAAAAATTTTATTTAAAAAATAAAAATGAAAATGAAAAATTTTGTCACAACCTGTGACTCAAATTTTTTTTTTAATTTTATTCAAAAATTAAAATAATGAAATAATAAAAAATAGAAAAATTTATCATAGACATGACTTAACTGTCACAAAATTTGTTTTTGTTTTTATTTTAATTTTTAATAAAATTAATAATAACATAATTAAATTAAATTTTAATTTAATTTTTTATTAAAATATTAATAGTATAATTACAACTAAAATGATAAAAAAAATAAAAAATAAAAAGACTCGTGGGCATGACTTAAGTGTCAGTCGTGAGCCTTATATTTAAGTGACTGTAGCTTAATCAGAAATTTATTAACTAAACAGAATTAAATAAAATAAAATTTGACAGAAGATCATCTCTCCCCATTAATAGTTGACAGTACTCGATCCTTTAAATATGTGACCTGAGCTTAGTTTGAAATTTTGTTAGACTTACTTGAAACCAAACTAAGATGAGACCACGTCGTCCTCTAAACTAAAATTTAACCTAAAGTACAATTAACTCAAACTTTACTCGGCCTAATATACTAGTCTTAGATGTTCTCCCAACTTAAATTATAGCTTTTTTCATCTTACTTTAAATTTCTCTCAACATGAATCTAACTTTAACATTGAAATCTTTGTAATTGAGACATCTCTAACATTTTACATTCATATCATTTATATAATTTGTAGCTTTTATGGTGTCTTATTGTGTTCAATAAATTTCAGCCGTTTATTTATGTGGATCCCATAAAATAAATGTCTAAAATTTTATAAGACAAAATAAGATAGAGTAAAGTTGGACAAAAGATTTGATCTCGCGCTTTATCTTTGGCATTTCCAAAGTCTTCACCCTTTTTTCAAAAAAGAAAATTGAATGACATGATTTGGACTTGCACAATTCATTGATTTGCCGGAGCCGACCCTCATGATCGCTAAAAAAGTGAAAATGACTGGAATACCCAGTCGAAGCTCTTAACGAGTTAGTTTTATTTTATGTAAGCAAAGGAATGGGGTAATTGGAAACAAAAATGAGTTTAACAAGAAATTAATAGCCACACTTAACAGTAACACTACGCATAATTTCCATAATTTAACAATAAAGTAATAATTAATTCATACAGTAAAGGGAATGCTTTGGGCATTTTGGATGACAGCCAAGCCAACCCAAAATCATTCCCTATAGGTCCCACTGACACGCGGCATATCGATCCAAACCGCGTCAAACTTAAACTCCCCTAAATCCCAGAAATCCCAATTCTTCCTCTTAATTCTATTCTATTCTATACATAAAAATTTAAAAAGAAGAACAAACAAGATAGAGCGGAGTTTCCTGCTCGTTTTCCTCTTTCCTCGCTGCAATCGGTAACCAACAGCAAAAGCCACAACCTTTTCAAGTCCCAAGGTTGGATGACTCCTTTTCTTTGTCTTGGTTCATCTTTGCTTTTACGTTTATGGGTAGTTTTAATCAATAGTTCAAGTTTCTAGCATATTTTGTTACTTTTTGGTCATTACAGCGATTTATTAATCTGTTTCTTCTCCTGAAAGGTAAATCTCTTGGTGTTCTTGGGTTCCTACGGAAGTTCAGAGTTGGGGAAGAGAATGAGTGATCGCTTGGTTTTGCACGTTGACCGGCTGGTGACGCCGGAATTGTCGTCGTTGGGTTCGGTACGGACGGAGACAGAAGGGGCTGCCGGACCCTCTTGCTCTAGGGAAACTGAGGAAAGGAAAGATTTTTCGGAGGCGGAAGAGGCGCCTTTGATTTCGGGGACGGAGTGTCGCATTTGTCAGGAGGAGGACTTGGTTAGCAACCTAGAGATTCCATGTGGCTGCAGTGGTAGTCTCAAGGTTTTGACTTTTATAGTTTATATTTTCAAATTTTAGATTTTAGTTAAGCTAAATGCTTCTTTAGGTGTGTTTTTGGATCTTGGTCAATCTGTTAAGGTCAGTTACGAGGTGGCTCCATTCTAGCAGTGGAGGGATGTGGCTGTTCCCTATATTAGTTAATGCAAACAAGGTCATGAGGTCTGTTTTAATTGACGCAGTATGTTAAAACTAGGATTAGTTAATACTTTTTGATGATGGGTTGTAGAAGAATTCGTTGCTACCTTGAATGCTGCAAGTATTTTTGAATTTTATTTTCAAATTATTCTTACATTTTATCTTATGGAAACGTTATTGATGAGATATTTACAATTCACATACATGGGAACTAGTTTGTAAGTTTTTTTTCTTGAAGAAGACATAAGTCCTCTGTTATCATGTCCGTTCATTGCCCAGTGGTCCTTCCCTTTTTGCTATCTTCATCTGCGTGAATTTTGGTTGTTGTTGTTTAATGGTTGTGATATACTTTTTGCAGTATGCTCATAGAAAATGTGTCCAGCATTGGTGCAATGAAAAGGGAGATACCACATGTGAGATCTGCCATCAGGTATATTCAACTACCAAAGTTGGCCTATAGTTTTCAGGCATGGTGCTGAATACTTGGTATTTGATAGGAGGCCATTTGTCTTTCTTTTCTGCGTGAATTACACACATAAACCTATGGCATGCTGAGAAACTTTTCACTTTGAAGTGAAACTCCTGGAAAAGTGATGTATGGATGTTTCTGAAACCTGATTTTACATAAGTTATAAGCTGATATTGCATAACCTATCATCTCTCTTTAATTTTCTGGAAAACATCTTTGAATAACTAAATGGTACAGTGGGAAAAATATTGTTCACCAAATTATGAATCTCAAGATGCATTTTTGGATTATTTCCCAGAACAGTAAAGTTCATGCATCTAATTACTAGCTGATCATTTTTTGGATTTATCTTATTCACGTATCTTGATATTTGTGCCTTCATGTATTTTGAGTGGTTGGATTGTATTACTTCTTACTTCTTTGTTGACCTTTTGCATTAAATTCTTGTTTATGACTATCTGAATCGTGTTTCCTGAGATTAGTAGTGAGTGTTTTGTTTATAATTTGATAAACGAGGTAGATGGTTGTGGTCATGATTTTGCAAAAGCATGTCTGTAAACTCAGAGAAATTGGTTTCACTTTATTTTCATACGCTTCTTTTGGTTCCTCTCTTGAAATTCATTGTTTAATCCATCTTTCTTTCATTTGATTTACAGCCTTATCGACCTGGTTATACTGCCCCACCACGGCCACCACAGTTCGAAGACACTGTTATTGACCTTGGGTAGGGTGCAGTTCTTCATCTGTTCATAATTTGTCTATGATACTGATTTGCTGTTTTTTAAGGACAAGTGTGTGATCGTAGGCTACTTTAAATGTTTTACACAAAGCAGAAATGTCCATTTGGCCACTGAGATATATCTTGCTTATTGGATTTTATGTGATTTACTTACAATTGGTGATATGATGTTTTCTTCATGATTCTTCTGCAGTGGAGGCTGGACAATCAATGGAACCCCTGTGGATCTGCATGATCCTCGGATTTTGGCCATTGCGGAGTCAGAACAGCATTTTTTGGAAAATGAGTATGATGAGTATGCTTCTTCAAATGCCAGTGGAGCTGCATTTTGTCGTTCAGCAGCTCTTATTGTAAGCTCTTAAATTTTAAACTCCTCTCGTAAGTAAGTGCAGGAACCTAAACTATTGAACATTATACTGCATGCAGTTCATATGCAACTTTTGATTGGAGGGGCTTTTGCGTATGATTTCTTGTTTGATGGAGCAATCGACATCATCCATTTACTTTACTAAATAGTAAATACTGAAGATATAATCAGTGGAAAGTAGATATGGAAAATAAGAAACTGAATGACCTTCAGTTATTGGTTAGCATTTGAATGCTATTACCTTTACATATCTCAGTTATTTTCATCAGAATATTATGTAAGTTTTGTGATAGCTGAAAATTGTTACTGGTTAAAAATAAAAAGTATATTCGTAGTTCCTCTTTTTTTCTTTGAGGTAGTGCAACTGAGGTTTGATTTTAATGTGAAAATGCACATTGTTGCAGTTACTAGCCCTTCTGCTCTTACGGCATGCATTGACTGTAACAGATGCTGATTCAGATGATGATGTGTCTACATTCTTCTCTGTAGGTGATTTATGGTCATTTTATCGCGTTTCCACAAGTTTGGAGTATTACATCATGGCTTTTCTTATTAAGAACATAATGCGCTATGTTTACATTCACATTTCATCTCTGGCAGCTTTTCTTATTAAGAGCAGCTGGCTTTCTTTTGCCCTGCTACATTATGGCTTGGGCCATCAGCATCTTGCAGCGTCGAAGGCAAAGACAGGTAAATGTCATTTTCACTCATTATATTCTTATTCTTGCATATTTATTGATCTGCCTATGTAATCTTCTCATCAAATTTGTGTATTCCTTCTAAAATATGTACCATAATTTGATGCAACAGGAGGCTGCAGCATTGGCAGCTGCACGAGTTGCTTTTGTGGTACAGGCTGGACAGCACAGGGGTTTGCAGTTCACAATAGCACCAGGACCTACTGCAACTCCACATCAAGAGCCTGTTTAATCGATGCAAACATGGAATCCTACATCATAAGCCATATGGCAAAGTGATCAGGGAAAATGATATCAAAGAATTATCGATAAGTGAAGTTAAATCAGCAAAGCCCAAATGACTGAGCAGCTAGATGCTTTCAATTGGGATGTATCGTGTCTTCCAGTTCCACATCTGTGTATATTATTTTTAACATCCTCACTAGGAGCTACAAGGAGATTGACGTGTATCTGATGTGGAATCATCTGTCATCTTTCACCTGAATTTGACACTAGCGTATTTACTACAATATCGATCTCCCAACCATCTCATTTGACAGTTGTTTAATCTTGCCAAGAATTTAATTAATACGAGGACATCGTGTTTGTGCAAAGTTCCTTGACAGGTGAGCTAGTGAAGTACCCTAGAACTTTCTTTCCCCTTGAGTTGCCAGTATCATCTCCAGATATTGATTCTAGTTAATGATCTTTCATTTTGTTTAGAGCACCATAGCTTTATTAACAATAAATTCCCTTCTTCATAATTCGGTTCTGAACCGGCCAGCCGTGTAAATAAGTTGGACCAGGTTTGGTCGTTACACGGTCAGACCTGTTGTCATCTCTATCTTCTAGGCACACCATAGATTTATAGATAATAAGCCTGTTGTCATCTCCATCTTCTAGACAGACCAAAGATTTATAAACACTAAACGATCCTATTGATAGACTATCAATGTATTTGAGGTAGAACCATAAGGGAAAGAGATACAAGTGCAGGAGATGGTAGTAAATAGAAGGATGTATTTTTAATAAAAACTTCATTCTGGCTGCAAAACATATTTAAAAGAAATATTAAAAAACCGTGATGAGCACATAATTTAATTTTAGTAATGTGAATTGAACACTTTCAATCATAAGAGTTGTCCCATAAGAAAGTAAAAGTACTAAGTTAAAACTTTATAGAGACAAAACCTTGATTGTCCCATGATGACATTGCGCACCTTGTGACATGATTTAGGCAATTGACTGCCCTTCCCATCATATAGGGATTTAGTACAAGAGAATGATTGGTGTCAGGAAATGCAATCTTTGGTTACAGTGTCTGAAGTTTTAGGAGAGAAATGATCAGCACAAACATCCTTCCTAAGCTGTACGCGAGTCCAATGCATTAGTCCCCGTGTAGGTGCCACTCAAAATGAAGGTGCAGTGCGTTACGAATTACAAATTGCGACTAAAGCACCAAAGCATATATTCTTGCATGTTCTTAAAAGTAGAACAGAGAAGCATCTCTTGGATCGCCCTTTTACATATTTTTCAACATTCAGTTTGCAGCTCATTTTTGACATGACACCCGCCTTTATAAACCATATACTAATTCCTAACCCAACAAGTTCATTAAGAAACAGATACAAATTATTAACGTGTTTTTCCCGACCATTGTGTCCTGATTACAATGAGACACTGCGGCTTTTTGTTTTCAAAATATCTTGGGAATGCTGTTGAAAACAAGGAACAATACTGGCATCTTAATGCCTCGTAGCTAGTCAATTCCTCAAAACAAATATGTGTGAAATCTCTGTGAATCATCATTTTCACCAATGAGCCTCGGTTCATTAGCCAGAAGCTTTTTACTGACATTAAAATATGACACAAGATTAATATTTTTCTCTCTTAAAAATCTATCGTACATATCGTCATCATACACCTTTTTTTGTACATATCGTCATCATACAGCTGTTTTTAAACAGACTGATTATGATTAGTTTCACTTTCAATGGAAGAGGAGAATGGCCGAAGAAGGAGAAATATGATATGTAGCTGTTACAACTTACAAGCTCAGCCTGCTACTTTATCTTTATCATGCTTTGATTCTTCTTTAGCTCTTTTCTTCTTTGGCCTGTTTTATATTGGTAGCTTAGTCCTTTTCCATAGTGGCTAGGGAGTAATTTGCTCTCAAAACATTCATTTCACTTGTGAATGCAAGTGCATAAGAAAAGTTGCCAACTTTAAGAGACCAGCCTCGAGAGTCCAGAATCTACAAGGTTTTTAGCTGTTACTCGACAATTTTAGCTATAAACAAATACGAATCAACGTTTGCTTTCCTTTGGTTACTGATATTCCGAAGCATTTTAATGGAAATAACTTTTCTTTTTTTTTTCGGTAATTCTCCTGGTATCAAACGTCACAAGGACAGCCGACTAAATCCAGAGTCAAGCCTATTTAGGACCCTTTCAGGCGGCTCAGTTCTCTCTCACGAGAATTTAAGACGACTCCATATCCAAGACTCAAACTTGGACTTTGGCTAAGGATGGACAGCCCCTTATCACTCCCCCACAGCCGTCGTGGGTACTGCAGACAACCTTTAATGTAAGATGAAGCGTCTCCAAACAAAGACATTAATATTAGCAAGTACAAATCTGTACCAGCACAATTTGAGGAGAAATATCCTCTCATTCAATTTCCTTTCCTAATTTTGGGGAAAAGAAATCCTCTCTTCCAATTACTTTATTCCAATTATGTTTACGCTCTATTATTGAGGTCAAAAATAGGATTAGAATAGAGTAATTAGAAGTTATGTGTGGAATGAGGACATAGTCATGATGGCAAGTAACTTGTGTGAGAAGCTTTTAATTGTTATCCTGTGAGAGAAGCTATTTCCTTTCAAGAGATTGGTTCTAGTGGACAAGGAGAAGATAAACAAAGCATAACTGGGTCATAATATTTTTAAAGTTAGTCCTCCAATCAGTTCCCTACCCTAAAAAGCGACTAGGAAAAGAAATGAAGTGCTCAATGGCCGTTTCAAGCGTTTGACTGGTCAATGACCCCAACTACTCCTGCTGGAAAGTGACAAACAATATGGATTTTATTTCTCAGGTTTGAGATAAAATGACCAATAGCTATCCTGTCAGGGATGATATGTCACGTTTCAAAAACTCTTAAAGAACCTATAGACTACAGTCTCATCCTTAATTTGACACTCTGTAATTAGTTTTGTATTTTTCTGCACATTCTTTATGCATGCGTTTGAATGTGATGGTGTGATATTATCAACTAAAGATGGAGGAATGATTGAATCAGGTACATATCATGGCAATAATAAATTGCTTGAATATAAGTGAACTTTGTTCGAAATGAAAAGAAAGGAAAAAAGAATAGGAGCAACAGCAACAGGAAGTTATCTTTTCCTTATAATGTGTTTGCTTGCATGCACAGACTAGACATTAGAAAGATAAACCCACTTGCCTTGTGAAAGGATTTAAATTTGAAAGCTAGTTAGGGAGAATAAGGATAGAAAGAAACAACGCATTTACCGTTTTCCACTTTAAATGGAGGATAGAAAGCAGAGAATAAGCACATTCACAACACATTCAAGTTGAGGTTAAACCACCGTTAAATGAATTGGCAGTTTTTGATAAAAGTTGAAAGAACATATGCTTTAGAATGTTCCAAATTACCTGTGAATAATATTATAACAGCATATGCAGCAGCAGCAAGAGTAAAGGAAAAAGAAATAAAGGGAAAGACAGTCCTAAAAAATAAACGGAAAAATTTTACACCAGCAGAAGATTATTGAAACAGGATTAAGAAGTTGGCAACCAAAATAAGAGCAAAGAAAAGCATAAAGAAACACAAGAAGACAAGTACTGTTCTTTTTGTTGCATAGAGAATAGAGCTAAAGTGGAGAGGAGAACTTAGAATGGTATAAAGCGATCGTTTGTTTGTTTTTTTTTTGGATAAAATTCTTTACCGTCTAATTTGATTCTTTAATATTAGAATAGAAGACATTGGCCATGCTAGCTATCTTCTAGTCCTCCTAAAACTTAAAGAAACAAAACCCACCTTTCCTTAATCCCAAAGGAATTATGCACATACATAGAGTATCTTTCTACCTAGAAAACATATTTTTAACTACCAACAGCAAACCTGTTAAATCCTAGAAAGTAAAGTTTCTCCATGTCCACCTAAGCTCAAATTTTGGCAGACAGTCTCACCTAATAATTATAGGCTTGATAACGTAGTATGTTGATAGATTTAGAAAGTGCAATAATCTCCTGACCATGTCCAACTAGGCATCGGTTTGGTGATTTGGCACCACAGGTAAGCGTGGAAGAGACCGGTTGCCTGTTAATGTTTTGAATAGACAAAAGCAGTAAGCCAGTAACAAATGAGAGAGATGTTGGGGAACAAATGAAAAAAAGATGCTTGGCTTCTCAGGGGTATTGCTCCAACCCCTTTATTCATCCTTGTCAGACTCTTCAATCACAGCCTGTTTTAGATTGCAGGCTTATGATTTGGGGTGAATCTGAAATTCCTCTAGGACTTCTGGGACCCCCTGATCTGCTTTTCTTCTTTAAAAGACTACACCAAATCTAACAGGAAATAAATACAAGACTCATGTCTACATGGATGGGACCTGAAAATAGGAGGATCATATTAGACCTGTTTATCCACTCTGAACAGAAAGAGAACGTATCCTGTTCTTCTTGTTTGCTTCAGAGCAGAAACAATGGTTTTGAACAGTTCTCGTAGGTTACTCTTCCTTCTTATCTGTATTGGGTCTTTAGCACTTCAACCTGATAGAGCTTATTGCCTAACAAACGTAGACCTTGTTCTGAGACACTCTGTTAAAGCTCAACAGACGATGGCGCATAAGCCGCGTATTCTTCAAGATAAAGCCATGCAGAAAATGAAGGCAGAGAAGCAAGCAACAAATTCAAACAAGTCATTCGATCCTAATCAATCAAGCAAAAGAAGAGTAAGAAGAGGAGCGGATCCTATCCATAACAAGTCAGACCACAACTGAATTCTTTCTCATCAACAAAACCGTACAGCAAGAACAAGTAAGTTGAGACTAAACAAAGAAAGAGAAAGATTCGAGCAATGCACAAAAATTGGAACTGTAGTTGCATCTCAAAGAGAAATCTAGAAATGATGGTTTGGTTGGTTTTTGTTTCGTTTTCTTCTTCTATGTTTTTCAAGGTTTTTTATTGTCTGTACAATAACATGTAAAAACTAATCTAGACTGTCATTGAAAATTTAGCCAGACACACACACTCATCTCTGATTAGGTATTTAAATTAACCTTCAAGGAGGAGAATGGTATAGAAGATGATGTCAGCTTCCCGAAACAGAATAGAATAATTTTTTCAACTTGACAGTTTCAATCTGCCTGGCCTTGGTAACATGATTTCCTGTAGGTCGCAGCATATTCGTTTGTAATTCTTTCTCCATTCTCAAACACAATTCTCTTCAACAAGTTCCGTACTTGGAAGAACAATCTTCTAATCTTCTTGTTTCCGTTGCCTAATCTTTCCTGGAAAAGGTGTAATTTGGAGACAGATGTTTGCAACCTACCAGAGTTTGATAATTATGCCGTGCATAATTGCAATAATTATAAACATTAAAGTGCCACGACAATATAACTAGTAATCTCGTGTATAGAACCCCGATAACATCTTACCTGCGAAGTTGGAATACGAAGATCTGTTAAGCTTGCCCTACAATTCCAAAGAGTTGGAAATAGTTATTTGATGGATTTCCTTGTTGCTTAACTTCACGAGTTTAAATTATAGTAGTGGAGAGGCCTTTGCCTGGTATAATTATACCATTTTATATATAAAAATGACGAGCAATGTTGTCTGGAAGGCAAAAGAACATATATTTTATAGTTACACCAAAGAGTTGTTACGTTCATGTTGGACTGAAACAATCATCTTTATCGGTCGTTCCTTAAAAATGAAGCAGGATGTCTTGGGTCTCTGGAGCAAAATAAAGTCAACTAATCGGTTGGCAAATTCTGATGGAAGCCAGCAAAGTCCAGACACGCTGACTCTCGTAATTACGTAGCAACAATTTCTTGCAGAAAAGCCATAAATAACATCTTTTGAAAACTATACTTATACCGTATAGCCAATCAGTTTGTTGCGGTTTAGTGACAAAATAATTTAAGGATATTCTTTATTTTACTTATATATAATAAAATTAATGAGATAAATATACATTACAAATAAAATTATGATGTGATTATAATTATGAGATTCATTTCATTTATATATTATCTCTAAATTGTTTTTAGTCATTTTTCGGTTAAGATTGGAAATTAATAGAACATAAAAAGACTATCACACGTTATGTTTTTCTTTATGAAGGAAGTTATACGATTTCATAGACTAAAGTATGAAGATACTTAAACAAATATGTGTGCGTTTGTTAAATAACAAGTTCACTGAACTGACCCCTATATAAGAAATCCACTTAGGACATTACTTGTATACCTATGAAAATTCTTATTGTGATGATTGTATAAGTGATCCGTTGACTTGAAATCTCTAAAGTTATTTTGTATAGGGATTTTTATGTTTTGATACTACTTATAACATCTTCTAGTCAAGGAGAACTCAGTCGGTAGTCATTAGATGCAGCATGAAGTATATGGAGGTAGTTGAGTGATAAAGATAGGATTCATTACCCTAAACTATGTTTTTGATTAGTGTTGATTAAGGAAATCCATGGCCAAAGTAGAACGACGTTTTATAAATAATTTACAAATGCAATTAATTAATTAAATCAATAGCTAATGATGAAAAACTAATATGATTAGATGCAAAATAGAGTAGACATTAATTCAATGTTTTATGTCTAATAAAACAAATTATATGATGAAAGGATTGAATTATATAAAAAACATCATGCACGAAAAAGGTTAGACAAAACCATTTTGACATTCCTAAATATTTGGATGATCATCATGTATTGCTAAATGCCAATCTCGATCTATGAATATAAAAGTTCGGGGACCAAAATAAAAATATAAGTTTTGTTCATTCCCAAATTTTGGTTTTAATTGCAATTTTAAAAAAATTTGGAGGGTATAATGGTAATTTCACATAAGCTAAGGGCAAAAAGGTAACTTCACCATATTTGGTCAAAGAAGAGTCAATATTATAGACCATTTTTCCTTGTATTGTCGTCCACCCCACCATTAAAGACTAAAAACATTTTCTTTTAATTGAAAGAAAGGAGAAGAGAGGTGGAGAAGAACCCATTCGACCATCACTAAAATTCTACTATTTCTTTTTATTCTCCAACCCAAATCAAAGTGTTATAAGTTAATATGGGATCAAGGAACCCAAATCTATCATTAGATTTGAGAAATTCTCAAAGGATTTTAAGATATCACTAAAGGAAAGTTTAGGTAAATTTTGTCTCATCTCTCTCTGCATTATAATTTTGAGTTTGGTGTTAAGACATGTTATTCTCCATGCTTGAATATGCATAAAACATGGTTTAGATGAATGAAATGAGTCATGGAGAAGTCCCCTTAAGCCAAAACCGAAATGTTCTCTTTTTGGTGAAAATTTGTGAAATTTTTAATATGTTTTTGAAATTGATGGTTTAAATTAATTATATGGTGTTAATTGTATATGTATAATTGAATTGATGATGAAAAATGAAGAAGATGTATATTGGATAAGGCTTGGTCGAAATGATGGTAGAAGAAAAGGACTAATGTAATGGGTTGTAAAATTATAATGAATATGGCTTAAATGATGGGAATTGGATTGAATGAAGTAGTGAAATGTGTTGTTGTTTGGAAGTGTTTGTTATAAGAGCATGAATTATTATGATAAAGTCTTGAAAATATGAGTTGAAAGTCATGCACATTAGGTGTTTGATAAAATGATTAAGTGAACTTGGATTAGGATTTAAAGATTCATAATGATATGCACTGAAAAACAACTTTCATGTTTACTTAGAGTAAACTTGAATTTTTTGCTTAGATTGATTAGTAATGACCTAATGTACTTGGATAAAAATGTGCTTAATTATGTTTTGAAATAAGTAAGTATTGGATTAAAGGCATTAAATGCCTTGGAAAATGCAAAAGAAAAGCTAATGTGAATAGTAAGGAAAGTAACTATATGAGAAGCTTAATGGCCAAATCCTATAGCTTAAAGATACTGATATTGTGTTTTATACACTTATGTGATGGTGTATAAATATGATATACATGTTTGACTAGTAAATACATTTTATATTTTTATGTATAAAGGCTCGGGGGTTATAAATCAAGGAGCTCGTATCAAGGATTGTTGAAGTCAAGGGAGTGTACACCTTCTTTTGAAGTGAGTTGGGGAAACCATATCTCTCAAATGGGATTAAAACATCCCAATTCATGCATGATGACTTGTATGTGAATTTTGAACCTAAGTAATACATAGTAGAAATGAATCTCAAATGGATGCTAGTATACTTATGTATTTAATAAACAACATTATTTTGAATAACTTTTTACAGTTGGTGTGCAACTAAATTTTTATTACATATTTTGAGAAATGACGTTTTCAACAAACCTACACTTGAAGTGAAAATGACAATGTTTTATTTTCTAAAATTACATTTTTGAACAAATTTGCACTTGGAGTGCAAAAGATGACTTTTATTGCATGAAATATTGTTTTGGAACTTTCATATGCATAACCGAGTTATGCATGCTGTGCATATGTGTTCTCTTTGGGCTTAAAGTCATGGCAAAGTTCCATTTTATCGGTTGGACCGATAAATAAAAGCATAGTGCTTTACTTGATTTTAGTATTTAATATTTGTATATGATTTTTTGTGATTAGTGAGGTAACGATCGGCCAATCGTGTGCTAGGCACAACAGATTAAGCGACCCTCGTACCTTTGATGCTGGTAGATAAAAGTTAAGTCCCCGTATTGACACCTTTCTATGGGACTTGTGGATGATTCCATACCTAGAGGTCTGGCCACTGACGAGGTCATCACCTAGAGTCATGACTGTAGTCTGGACTCACGGCGGATAAAAGTCAAGCCAATACCGGAAATCGGTGGGTGTGCACATTAGTTTGGTCAACTAGCGGCAACACACATGATTGTTTTGGCCTATTCTAAGATTTGTTTTCTGAAGAAATTTGTTTTATAC
>JANZLX010000003.1:13494506-13508129 GCA_025531955.1 Erythroxylum orinocense | reverse complement strand
TCCATATAAGTTCACTCAAATATCAAAGTCCTCAAAATTAAACAATTCTTTTCTCATAAATTTTCCTTAATTTCATCAAATTTTCTTAAATTCTTAAATTTTCTCACCAATTTCTTTCTCATTTAAATTCATTTTCATATTTCTCATTTTCACCAAAAATTTGGGGTCCAACACGAATAATGTATTCAGAATTTTTTGCACAATATGTAGATAAATGTATTTATGTTGTAATGTAAAGACTTTATTACTAAAGTGTTTTGTATTTGTAATGGGCCCCAACAGTCTATTGAAATTATGTTGATTATATTGTTATGATTGAAAAAGTTTACAATTAAAGTATAGGCCCAAATTTGAATACTAATTTTTGAGTACACGTGTGATAATTTTTATGAAAAAAATTGTACTGAGTTTCAAGTATCTAAGTATCTAAATGAGTATTGTTAGCATGCCACCCTCGTGGGGCACGGACTCAGATATCAATCAGGATGTCGAGTACATGTCTTGCGAAAGTGGGGTGCTACAACTCCTATAAGATTTATCAGTGAAAAATTTCACGAGCCTAGGAGTCACAGTGAGAACTTGCTTTCTTGATTCACGGATGTAAACAATGCTATGTACCATAGTATTGAAATCAATTGTAGGTGATTAATTCAAACATAAATACTTCAACTTTAATGTAATTAATTCAAACTTAGTATTAAAACAAAAAAATTTCATAGGTTTAATAGACATGATAGTTCTTTGCATAATAAACCCCTAGGACAATATATAGGCTGGAAACTCATGCTACAACTCCCATGGGGCTTATTGGTGAAAATTTTCACAAACTTAAGAGTCACAACGAGAATTTAGTTTCTTGATTCACAGATGTAAAAACAATGCCACGTACCATAGTATGGAAATAAATTGTAGGTGATCAATTCAATTGATTAATACTTAGGGAATGTTGTGTAAAGTTTAAATGTTTTGTAAACTTAGGGAACATGAAGGATACTAACTATTAAATTACTTTGTAAATCAATAGTTTTGGATAAATGAGTAATATTGATAGATCTTGGATGTATAAACAATTAATGCCTGATGGTTTCATTAATCCTGAGTTTGTTGATGCTTTTATTCATTATGCATGTTCTCAACCTGCATATATAGATGGCCCAAAGATCATATGTCCATGTAAAAAGTGAAAACATATTTGTTTCCTTCATATTGATGAAGTGAATGGCCATTTGCTAAGAAAAGGGTTTATTCCAAATTATTTTGAGTAGACACGATATGGGGAGCCATTGATTTGTAGCACCTCAAGGGGTAATGAAGTAAACTCATTAGTAAATATGGATGAGTCTAAAAGGGGATTAGATTTAGAACAAATAATATGGGTGCAACTGAAAATCCTTATATGCAAATAGTTTATGAAACAATCAGTTTACCTTTCAGAAAAAAATCTAGAAAATTTTGAAGAAGAACTGAACCCACACGTAAAACAATTTTTTGAATTACTACACTTAGCTGACCAAGAATTATGGCCAAATTGTGAGACAATGACTCAATTGTCTTCAATTGCTCAAATATTGAACATAAAGTTTGAATGACATATTTTTTATTGTAGTTTTCATAAAATTCTTGGATGGTATAATGAATCATTGCCTCTTGATCATACAATGGATGACAGTTCTTATAATATGAAGAAATTTATTAAGCGTCTTGGTTTGCCTGTTGAAAAAATTGATTGTTGTAAATTGGGATGTATGTTATATTGGGGAGATGATGTGGAATTACAAGAGTGCAAATTTTGTGGTCAATCTAGGTTCAAGTCTAGAAAACGTTCTATTAAATAGAAACTAGTACCCTAGAAGCGGATGAATTATTTCCCTCTAACTTCTAGACTTCAAAGACTATATTCTTCTGATATTACTGCATCCCACATAAGATGGCATAATGAACAAGAATAGGAAAATGGAATAATGAATCATCCATTGGATGCATTGGTATGGAAATATTTCAACAACACCCATTATGAGTTTGCAGCTAAAAGTCAAAATGTTAGGTTAGGATTGTCGACGAATAGATCCCAACCTTTGGTCAATCTGGCCAACAATATCCATCATGGCCAATCGTAATTACTCCTTTTAATTTACCTCTATAGATGTGTATGAATGAGGCATATATGTTCTTGACAATGATTGTATCAGGGCTTGGCCTACAAATTCAAAGCATAAAATTTATGTATTCTTACAACCATTGATATCTAAATTGCAGCATCTTTGGGAATATGGTGTAGAAACATATAATGTGTCTCTGAAACAAAATTGTGTTAAAAGTAGCTTTGATGTGGACTATTAGTGATTTTCCGACATATGTTATGTTGTCTAGATGGAGCATAGCAAGAAAATTGGCTTATTCTTATTATGGCAATGATTCTGATACATTTGGTCTTCCAAACGAGGGCAAAACATATTAGTTTGACAACCACAGGAAATTTCCTCCTTTAGATCATCTATTTAGACACAATAAACAACAGTTCATTAAGAATAGGATGCTATCAACACCTCCTCCCCCTCACAAAGTTGTTCAAGGTATATTGCAGGAGATTGATGAATTAGGGTTATTGAAAGTTATAGAATTTAAAGCTGATGAAGTTAATACAAACATTAATAAAAAGCTTCGGCTGGAGAAAACGAAGCATCTTTTGGGATTTGCCATATTAGAAAACTAATTTGATACTTCACAATCTAGATATGATGCATATTGAAAAAAATATTTTTGACAATTTGTTCGATACCATAATGAACATTGAAGGGAAAATAAAGGACAGTGCAAAATCACAAGCTGATTTGAAACTTTTTTGTAGAAGGAATAAGTTAGATAAAGATCTTCGTGGAGAAAAAACAAAAGAAAATTTTGTGTGAATGGTTGAAAAGTCTAAAGTTTCCCAATGGTTATGTTTCAAACTTAGCAAGGTGTGTGGACATAAGGAATTACAAATTATTTTGGATGAAAAGTCATGATTGTCATGTGTTTATACAAAGGCTAATTCCAATTGCATTTCGAGAGTAGCTACCGAATGAGGTTTAGGAAGTTATAACAGAATTAAGTTTATTTTTCAAAAGCTTAACATCATCTGAAATAAAGTTGGATGAAATGGAAAAACTAGAAAGGAAAATTCCAGTAATTTTGTTCAAATTATAAAGGATTTTCCCTCTAAGCTATGGAGCATCTACCTATGCATTTAGCACACGAGGCTAAACTTACTGGTTTAGTTCAATATCGATGGATGTATCCATTTGAGAGGTAATTATAGTAAATATTTAAATTGAAGTAATAACATGTTTTAATAACAAAAATGTAATAACCATATTCCCTAATGTAGGTATTTCCATCACTTGAAGAAAAATGCCAAAAACAAGGCTAGAGTTGAAGGTTTGATATGTAATGCTTATTTAGTGGAGAACGCAAGTACATTTTGTTCACATTATTTTGAGCTGCATGTTCACACAAGAGAAAGAAAAATTTCTCGTAATGACGATGGGGGAGGAACGAGTGATGCTGATGGTAACTTATCCATTTTCACATATCCTAGACAAACATATGGACATTCAAGAAGAAGAATGTTAACAAAGGAAGAAATAGAGGCTACCTATGGTTACATTTTATTGAACTGTCAAGAGGTTCAACCTTTTATGCAGTAAGTTGAAATTGATTATTTGGGTTTTGAAATTATAATAATGTTTTTAAATTATACGAGGAATGGTTACGTAAGCTAATGCCCAAGAAAACACAAAATGATATCAATAAAGAAGTTGGAAGACACTTTCCTTGATGGTTCGAGAAATATGTAAGTTTTCACTTACAATTACTAAAACGATTAAATTATAAGATTACAGTGTTCAAATGACATTGTACTCTTTAATATGATAATTTCTTTATGTAATCCTTAAAAATCCAATTGAGAACAAGTTCATATTTAATCTTCCAAAAGGACCTTTGCGAAATGTTAAATCATATCTAGTATATTTTGTTAATGGATACAAATATCATACAAAATATCATGGTCGTAGTATGGCAACTGTTAATAGTAGAGTTTGCATATAGGGAGAATTGATTGATTACTATGATAAAATTATTGGATATTTGAAATTAAGTACCCTGCATTGCCAATAAAGTGGAGTTTGATATTTAAGTGTAACTAGTTTGATCCAACTCCTAATGTTGGTACAAAAGTGCATAGCCAATACAATCTAGTTGAAATCAACCAGCGAAGAAGATTTCAACAATTTGAACCTTTTTGTGTTGGCAATGTAAGCAATCTAGATGTATTATTTCCCTTTTCCTAGCTTATGATGATAAGTCAGATTGGTTGGCCATTTGCAAAGTTAAACCTAGAGGTGTTTTTGAATCATATGGAAAAGTAGAACAGAGAATTGAAAGTGAAGCGTTTCAGGAAGATGTTTATGAAATAAATGCATTTGTTACATATGACGAGAATGAACCTTTGAACGATCCAAATAATGAATATGTTAAAATTTCATCTGGAGAGGATGAGGAGGGCGAGTGATCTAAAGAGGAACTTGAGTTTGATTCTAATTCTTCAGAAAGAAAAAAAGATGATGATTTTGATTTTGATTTACAATAAATGCTGATAGCAATTAATTTGTGCTTGTGATAGAATATTATATTCAATAAATCAATTATTGAATCAACAATATATTGTTATATATTAAATTGAAATTGTTATATTTCTGGAATATTCAATAAAATATGAATTTTAGATTAAAATAGGCCACCAAAGAGAAAACATGATATGATGCGACCAAGGTTCAAACCACGATTTGGAGCCAATTACTTTCTAGGTGAAGCATTACGTTCTACAGCTGCAACCGAATCAAATGTTGTACCTCCAGCTACTAAACTTGCAGATGAGACATTACCTTCCATAGCTACTACTACACCATCCGCCACCCTTGTACCGGTAGAGATATCAGGGGTAAACAATGCAGATAAAGAATGTGGCCTCCAGCCTGGAGTTGATGGAAAAACTTACATCATAATTGACAACAATCTATAAGTGAAAATACATGAAACACCATATGTTTATAATTAAGTTATAGGTTTAAATTTAAAAATGATATAAAATTGTTCTATAGGATGATTCCGTCTGGACCGTGCTCAAGAAACATGAATCCAAATTCAAAGAGAAGATTGATCTTAAGGGTTATATACGGAAGAATATCTTTCGAGCGACAAAGGATTTTTATTATCAGGAGTTTGAGATACAAAACATATTTTTTTTTAATTAGATAAATATTGTAGGTTATAAGTGTTTATCGTATGTTTTGCCTTTTTATTTCAGAAAGATTTTTTTTGGAATTCTGAATTTGATGAGATTATTTATAAGGTATGTGAGAGACGAGCTCATACACATTATAGAGACATTGTTGATGCGATACACAAGACTAGTGTACGACTTCCTTACATTTCTAAAGAAATATGGAGTAGTTGGCAGCAATATTAAACATCACCCAAGGCAATGTCTATTTTAGAGCATAATTCCAACAGATGTGAAGGATCGGAGGGAGAGAGTCTTCCCGTACACACTGGAGTATCTAGTACCCACTACAAGCATACAGAGAGACTTGTAAGTATCTATACTTTACACTTATATTCTGCCTTTTTTACTTTGATGTATTTCAATTTAATTTGATGTGTGAATTTTGGAATAAAAATATGTGTATTATGGATAATGATAATGTTATGAATGTCTGGTACCATATATGATTGTGTTATTGAGTTACTTTCTTTGTTCAACAAGGGGTAAACATCATAAAAATAGAGAAAATTCTGCTGAATTTTTTGTAAATTTTAATTCACTTATAGCATTTTATTTTGATGCAAGAAAAGTTTATAAGCAGGAAGCCTACACCCTATCAACTCTTTTTGCACACTCACACTAAGAAGCATGACTGTGTGACCTTCGTTAACACCTGATGTAGAGAATTAAATGTAAGTGAAATTTATGCATTAATATTAATGCTTAATAATTATCAATTATTAACATAAACATTGCCTTCTGATATGATCAAATATAAGAAAGTGTTCAATGGCAATCTTAGCATCTGAAGATGTTGATGAGAGTCAAGCATATCTTCATACAGTGGGTAGTAGGGATCGTCGTGGAAAGATATTCGGCTTAGGTTTATTTGCAAACACATGTTATTCACGATCCTTTAGATCCAGTATAGCAGCATCTAGTAGGCGGTCAAAATCCAATAAAGTCCATGAGCTTCGGAGTACAGTACAGGCACTAACAACTCAGTTGCAACAGTCGATGGAGTACATAGCCCAACTCCGTAATGAGATAGATGAATTAAAGAGGAAGGACAACACCTCATCGTAACATTCAGAGCATTTGCATTCACTAAATGAATAACGTAGTTGTAGTCATTTTGTATGAAATAAATAATTATTGATGTATAAAACATTTTTTATTTTCAATTAAGATAACTTTTACTTTATATCATCAATCAACTTTCTGTTTTAACAAATTAAAAGTATAAATAAATCAAAATATTATCAACAAATAACTGATAACTGTATAATTATACATCGTTCATAAGATTATTAAGTAAAATTAAATAAAGGGAAAATTAAAAAAAACAATATCGGTAAATTTACCGATGAAAAACCAAAATCTGTCGATAAAATGTAATGAATTTACCGATGGATAACTAAGTTCTATTAATATAGTTAGTTGTGAATTTACCGACAGAAATGTCAAATTCGTCAGTAAATTTACTGACATAATTGCCTTGTCTATTGCTAAATTTACCGACCGCACAAAATTACCGTCGCTAAATATAGCGACGAAATATAAAATATCTATCGGTAAATTAGCAACAAAAAATCTGTATTTTGTTGCCAGTTATTACCTATGACCGTTTCTCCGATAACTTGTTCCGTCAATAAATTTCATCGCTAACTTAGCTTGCCGATGGAAAACTTAGGCATTGATAATGTCCGTTGCTAAACTTCATTTTTCTTGCAGTGAAACTTGCTTTTGGTTACCATATTTAAAACGACTACCAGTTTAATTAATTGTAAGAGTTGCGATTGTTTGCTCTCTGAAAGTGTAGAATCTAATGACAATAACTTTGACTGGTAGAAACTTATAGAAATCAAACCCAAAACATGCTCTATTACTCAAATCTAACGAGAGGACAAGGCAAATACCACGTAGGATGTACAGTTCTCAAACAGTGATCACGCCATTAATTGAAGATCCAAGTCGTAATAAGAAACAAGGGCCTTGCACTTTTGCTTGAGTTTCCTGAAACGAAGCGTTCAGAGCTGCTTTTGTGTGTCATTTTTTCACATTGCGCATGCTTTGTTGATGATGACATGATTGTCAGAACATTGTTTGGATCCTGTTTAGGACCAAAATCTGTGGCTTTAGGGCTTTAGGATTAGCCATAGCATTTACTTAGGCTCATTCTTGTCGCCTTGTGTTAAAGAGAGTGCCTTATCACGCCAGGAATTGCCAAACCGATTAATCGTAATCCAACTCAGCTCCAATCTCACTTGTCATGTCATATTTTTTTAATCAGAATTATTAATCCCTTTAAATCAGATTAGAGACAGAAACCACTCTTTTTTCTGTCTTGGATTCTATTAAATCATGATTAGTAGAGTATTAACCTAAACAACTCGAAGCGCACAAGGACAAAATATCACATCCCCAACTCTTGTTAAAGTGTTAAAGGTCAAAGTTAGTGTTGGTTCCTTTTTCAGTTTTTTTGTTCGGTTGTGCTTTAAACACGGTAGGATTATCTGTTAGATCTCAAACGATGGTATCCGGTAGAAACATCCTGATGCTGACACTGAAATTCCGTTTCCCTGTTTTACTAATGGATCCTCAAGCAACCACGAGGATTTGAATTGGCCGACAGAATTTGACTTCAATTAAATCCCCCAAAACCATGTTCATTTCTTCTCTTAGCACCAAAGAATGTCAAACTCCCTTAAATTGTTTGTATCTGGACAATAACAAATGTCGCATTTGTTGTCACCTTGTACAAACTCAGGACTGGTTTTAGAAGTAGTCTGGAAGGTTGAAGGTTTCTAGCCAAAAGGAAGATTAATTTTGCTTCATCCTTGGCATATATAATACTTGGCAAATTTCACAAGCTTCTAAAAGAATAGGAAACCAAAATAACAGTGGTGAACCAAAAAATACAGGGCGTGTCGCCGCATTACGATCAGTGGTTTGATTGACTAAAACACGTGATAATGGAGAGGAGATGATGATTAAGTACTGGCCTTAATCAAACATTGTTTGCTTCTTTGTCCACAAGTGTCTCTTCTAATGCACATTCTTTTTTCTTTTTCTATGATAAGATTCTTTTCAACCTTTCAATCAGAGGCGTGAAAATGATTCCTGTTTGATTATGTTAACAACTTGGACACATGGTCGGTGTAGAAATGTCAGTTCACAATTGTCATTAGCTACTCCCTAAAGCAAAAAAAATCAACGAAGATTATCAAACTTTTGGGAAACTATCTACAATTTCATTTATTTTATGCTTCAGCTACATACAACAATATCAAATAGAAATCTTGTTAGACGTAGAATCTGAAGAAATCTAGTAATACGTAATATTAATGTAACTAATAAAGATGTTGTTTTCAAATTTTCAGCTAAATATAAAAATAGTATATCTAGTAATGCCTTTGCAAGTTTGATGTGCAATTTCTAATCTTTAATTAATAGAAAAGTTCAATAATAGATGTGTGTTTAAATTAACCTATGTATCAACATTAATTTTCTACCTTAATCCAAAGGCTTAGTTAGCAAAGAGAATAATTATTTATTTTACTTTTACATTTTTCTTCCAATACTTTAAAACTACACTTATAAGATTATCCTCTAGTATTACTTATAAAATAAATTACTAGTTCATATAGTCTCGATCTAGTGAAAACTAAAGATATCGAGAAGTAATTTCCTGTCCTGAAAGAATATGTAAATTGACTGATCATGGAGTAATTGAGTCCTAAGTTGATTTGAGAACAAATTCCATTGTCTGCAAAGTGAAAACAACAATTCGTCTCCGTAAATATGATTCCAAAGTATGCTAACAACAATATTATTGGTCTGATGAGAAAATACAAGATTGATTTTCAGAATCTGTGAAAATGATGAAATCTTTCACCTTTGTGTGTCAGATAAAACCTGTGGTTTCTTGTGAAGCAAGCATAGGAATTGTATTTTGCAAAATTGGTGAAAGAGTGAACGTGGAGACAGGAACGGTGGGAGGAGGAGAGATACTGTGATAGTGGAGGCAAATGCTGCGAGCAGGAAGAGAGCTGCAACATGCCTGCCTTGTCGTGGAAATCACGTGTGCAGTGTAGGGTGCGTGAGGTGTGATTTGTGTCCTTTTGGGGTACTATATTACACTGTGTTGGAGCCACGTGTCTCTTCAGGACTCCGTTTAGGCCGATGTCCCAGGAGTCATGACCTCCCATTGGTTATATATTCTATTCTTAAACAGACATCCAACACTAACAAGAACTTTATTGTTTTTTTTTTTTATATATCTCCTTAATCTTTAAGATGATTCTCGTATTAACTTTCGTTCTCGTGCATTAATATGTTTCTTCGGTGGATAAATCATCTAATTTCATGTCTTAAATATGAAAATATGAAATTGGAAATTTCTGCTAAGTTGAACATTACTTTTGTTAAATTAGATATAATTTTGCTATTTTCTATCAATTATATATCGTATGTGATGACATCTTCTAAGTAATGTTTCAATCATCTTCTAAGTAATGTTTCAATCCACTCAATTACTGTGCTAAAACTGCTTCTTTTGACAAACAAACATTCTTGGCTTCACAAGCCACAACTTGAGAAAATGTGGAGGAGAGGGGAATGAAATCACACACAAAGACTGACCATATTAATTGCCATGAGAGGTTTCATTGGAGGAGTAAGTGAGGCAAAGGTTTGTTGGGATTTGAGGTGGGGTGGCACCTTTCCACAGTTGTATCTCTTTTCCACAGTTGTATCTCTCCATCTCTATATGTAATGGTTGTATTCATTTAATTATATCATCTTCAACATCATAATGCCTTCCCCTCATATCCTACCATATCTATCAACATTCTTGTTCTTTGATTCTCTCATCTCATTTCACCTATCACAAAAGGACTAAATACATCCCTCAACGTGCTTCCCAACAACGTATGATTTAAGCATGGACATAACCACACACAAAGCTCCCACCAAATCCCCTCCTCACGAGTCTGATACAGATACTGAAACGCCACTGCGAACCCACCTCTCCAAAGCCTTATCTCTCACCAGTGCCTCCTTAAAAAGCCACCACCACCCAACACCACCTCCGACACAACCCCTGTCTTTGCTGCCAACCGACCACCACCAAATGGTGGTGTCCTACAAGGAATGTCTCAAGAACCATGCCGCAACTCTTGGTGGTCTAGCTCTTGATGGTTGTGGTGAGTTCATGCCTGCTTTTGAACCCACCTCCCTCAAATGCGCTGCCTGTGGATGCCACCGCAACTTCCACCGCCGTGAGTCGTACTCCCGCCAGCTCCCACCGCAAATGTTTCCCTGGACCTCGAGCCCAAGTCCCTTAAGCTCAGGACGAAGCCCAAGCCCATCCTCACCTGCTTCACCAACCCCACAAAATACCTTCTTCCCGTCAACACCCCACATGTTGTTGGCCATATCCACACCGTTGGATGAGAATCATCATCATCACACAAGTTTCAAACCAACGGCGACGAACCCCCAAGTCAGAAAGCGAGCAAGAACCAAGTTTACCAAAGAACAGAAAGAAAAGATGCAATCTTTTGCAGAGAAAATGGGGTGGAAGATGCTGAGAGGCAACGATGAGAGATTGGTGGAAGATTTCTGCAATGAAGTTGGTGTCAAGAGGAATGTTTTCAAGGTGTGGATGCACAACAATAAGCACAGAAGACAAAATGGTCAAAGCTATGATTTCCACAGCAGCGAGTTTAATATAAATGGTGCTAATGGTGGGGTTGGGTTTGAGACCAAAGCTACCAATGGCGACAAGGACAATGACAACAATGTGAACAGCAGTAGCTATGATGACACCTTTGATAGGTTCCAGATTCGGACAAAAGTGGATGATGTTCATGATCCTACTGATGGGTCTTCACCTTCATCGTCGGAGCATAAAGATTGAAACTTTGTGGGAGAGGAGGGAAACTGGAGATATAAGACGTGGAGAATCTTTTCTTTTCGGCTTTTTAATTTGTTTCTTTGTTCTTGCACTGTGGACCGGTGGTGATTAACCATTACTGAGTTACTTGTTAGTTACTGGTTAAGAATGGCGATGGAGAAGAACAGGCGAGGCAGGGGGATAAGTAGAAAAGAAAAAGAAACGACTTTCCTTTTATAATTAGTTGGTAATGTTTATTAACTGTTCTCAATTTCTCATTATCATGTTCCATTTCGGTCTACTATATTTTATCTCGCTTTTGTGTCGAGATCCTCCAACCTTTCATTACATGTTCAATTTCTGATTCATCAAAAAAGAATGGACAGATGAGTATAATTTCATGCATTTGGGTCGATAATTGTTAAATGACTGCAACATTTCTAATTAGTGTTTATTATAAATCTGTTTTTCATTTTTAATGTTTGAAGAGACAGCCAACCAGCTAACCTCCTCCTGCTTGCTTTTTAGGTCGATGAATGAAAATAAAAACAAAACAAGCTCCATACTAGTTTGTCCATTACTAAAGCTTATCAATTTCTTTCTGCGAACACTTGTCATCTACAATTACGTCATTTATCTTTTTGTTATTTAAGTAGAGAAAACATTTGTATTTTCAGTCTACATAGAAACATCTATGCATAAGCAAGTACTTTCCTTGCAAGGGATGATGGGCTACGATGGAGTTTCAACGATCTCGGCTCTGCAGTTCCCAGAATCTTCTTAATAAATATGTTTGTCTCTTTGCCTTTCTCAAGTATACTTGTTATGAAAGTGTGGTTAACCTAAAAGCATTAAGCTCCATCCATTCGTGGCATTCATGACAATTCTATATGTTATCTTACGATCTGATCAGCCTTGAAAGGCAAGCGGATCTTTTTGCTTATTGTATTTTGGGCGACGTATGCATGGACCAGGAAGAAGATTGCCCATTCTTTGTTATTTGGTTGCTTGATTAAAGTGGCAAAAGCTTTGCGATCTTTTGTTCCTAATCAGGACGAGATAGCCGTATTGTAACGCCGCCTAATTGTGAAATCGGCAAGCATTACGAAGAAGATGGGAGAAAATACTCTTATCATTATTATTTGGAAAAAAAATTTGAGGAAAAAAGGACGATTAGAATTGTATCTTATACAAGAATGTATATAGCCAATTTTGGTAAAGAAAATAAGATAATTATAAATTTTACAAATTTCATCCATCAAATCGGTCCTTACCACAATTACAAGAGATATTATAAAATATCTCATTTACAATACTCCAGGGAGTTGGCGAGTGTACATCATAAATGTCCAACTTGCATAATAAGAACTAGAATTGTGGTTGTGCAAGATTTTTAGTAAGTATATCTACCAATTAATATTGTGATCGAACATTTATCGTGGCAATATTTCATGCTTGAAGTTGCTCACACTTAATGACAATTAATTTTAATGTGTTTAATTCTCTCGTGAAAAATTAGGTTTGCAATTATGTGAATAATTACTTAATTACCACCATGTAAATTCATTGCTCCATCATATGCTATAATGGGCCCCGTTTCCGAAGTCCAACCAAGATAGTTAGACCTTGTTCTCCGAGCCTAACTATCCTATTTGAAGCCGAAAAGCGTAAGCGAGTTTCTTTATAGGGTTATTTCGACGAACCCTCACTTGCTTTGAATCGATCCTTTCGAATTCAAACTCAAAAGCTACCAATTTTATTGGAGAGGTAGCAAAATGTGTTAGAAATCCAATGCTTCAAGAATCACTCAAATTGGAGGTCGGACGAAGGAGTTATGGCCAAAAGAATCCAATATGTTCATGACCTTATTCCAACTGAACATGGCTTGGCGCGATTGCCATAGCATTTTCTAAAAATGTGGGATTGCTTTCATTTTCAGACCATTGGAAAGAAGACGTCGAGATCTACAACTCTTATGAAGACCTTGAAGTGAGATTCAGCCTCTAAACTTTTCAAAATTGTGATTTACTGTAGCTGACCCAAGGATGTCTATTTAACAAACATAGACTGACTAAACAACCCTTTTTCATCCTAAAAAGTCCCGAGAAGGTCCGTTAAACGGACCTAATGACGGACATGGGTGACCCAATTCTCCTTCCAAAGCCTCTCTAATGATTCCAACTTCCATCCTAACACCATATACACTTATAATAACCCCAAATTCAACCTTTCAAGTGTAATAACACTCCTCAAACATCCAATTACCAATCTAAATGCATGAAACTCCCAAATCACAACTCAAAAACTCATAGAACACATAGACTCTCATCATGCACCATAGCTGTCATATTCACACATCCCACACAACATCATCAATTGTAAAGCTCATAATTCTCAACTCCGATACCCAAATTTCACA
>JANZLX010000003.1:13469126-13491066 GCA_025531955.1 Erythroxylum orinocense | reverse complement strand
CAATCAACTCATTCACTTTACTCTCATAACCCATACAAATCTACTCAAATATCAAAGCCATCAAAACTAATCGATTTTTTTCTCATTAATTTTCTTAAAGCACAATTTCATCTATAACATTATACATATACAAAAACACTCATTTCATACATTTAATATTTTTAAATTTCACTTAAAGATCGGGGTCTAACAGATATACTTGACCATCCTGTAGTTTATCATAACCTTTAGGAGGCCAGAGATATAATTCTTTATCGATGTAACCGTGCAAATAAACGCTATTGACATCGATATGATGGAGTGGCCAACAATTAGCAGCAGCGATGGCAAAGAATAATCTGATTGTTGTAACCTTAGCCATCGGTGAAAAACATCGAAATAATCAATTTCGGCGCGTTGGTGGAAACCCTTAACAACAAATCTTGCTTTCCGCTATTCTACTGAGCCATCTGGGTTGCGTTTAATCTCGTATACCTATTTTGTATCCAACAGACGTTTCCTTCTCGATAGATCAGAGGTTACACAAGTTTCATTTTCCTCCAGAGCCACTAATTTTGCTCGCATTGAACCAATCCATAACTGGTCATTTCGAGCGGCTTCATATGACAGTGGTTCATAATCACTAGAAACATTGGCCATAGATGACATGTAAGTGGGAGAAAAAATAGGAAATGTAGGTGAGGGAATGTCGAGTGTACCCAAGGATAGTGACGAGCCATTGATATCGGTAGTCAAAGTGTCAGCGGTGGCAAGGGAGACATAGTGGTCAAGCTATGTGGGTCTGGTGCGTATACATGTGCTAGTGTGTGGGATAAATGAAGAAGAAGGTAATGCAGGAGCGTAGGTGGGGATAGAAATGTGTGTATCAGGTAGGTTAATGGTAGGTGTTGGATTGGGTATGAGTGAAAGGCGTGGAGGTGTAGAGGGCCTTGTAGGATTAAGAAGGTTATATGTTGTCGAGGTAGGGAAAACGGGTTGAGGACAAAAAATAGGTTGATATGTGGGATGATTTGGATGTTTGGCTTGAGGTGAAGCAGATGTATTTTGGTATGGAAATAGGTGTTCATGAAATGTGACATCTATTGAAATAATAACTCAAATAATTTGTATCCCTTTTGACTAGACACGTATCCAAAGAATATACACTTTGATGCACGTGGTTCAAGTTTTTCTTTAAAACGTTTAGTGTTTGTTGAAAAACAAAGGCATCCAAATGTGTGTAAGTGGTCATAATTTGGTTTTTTTAAGTAGATTTTTTCAATTGGAGTCATCTATGCCAGTATTTTTGTAGGTAAGTGAATGATTAAAAAGGTGGTCGTTAGGAGAGCTTGCCCCTAAAAAATTGTAGGTAATTTGACTTGGAAAATGAGTCCTCGGGTAATTTGCAAAAGATGTTTGTGCTTACGTTCCACAATACCATTTTGTTGTGGTGTGTAGACGCAAGATTTTTGGTGAATGATGCCTTTCTTATAAAACAAATTTTGGCAAGATTGGTTTGT
The DNA here is from genome assembly GCA_025531955.1 of Erythroxylum orinocense. Taxonomy (NCBI): domain Eukaryota; kingdom Viridiplantae; phylum Streptophyta; class Magnoliopsida; order Malpighiales; family Erythroxylaceae; genus Erythroxylum; species Erythroxylum orinocense. The sequence goes on along the minus strand of JANZLX010000003.1, from coordinate 13,489,567 downwards.
GAATTCGGTTCCATTATCGATTCTTATGCATAAAGGTTTCAATGAGAATTAGGTTTCAATTATTTTGATAAAAATTTTGAGTGCTTTGTGAACATGGGCCTTACTATTGAGTAAGTAAGTCCATGTAGCATGTGAAAAGTCACCAATTATGGTAAGGAAAAATCTTGATCCATCGATGTTCGGAGTATTGTATGGGCCCCAGACATTGACATGCAATAGTTCAAAGGATTTTGTAGTTATTATTTCGTGCCTTAAAAAAGATTTTTCTTTCTTGTTTTGCAAGAGGACAAATGTCACATCAAAATTCAGTATGAGTTTTTGAAATAGAAATTGGTACATGCAAAAGTTTACTTGGTGATATGTGTCCTAATCAATTGTGCCACAAAGTAAAATCATCGGGTACAAAATTAGCAAATGATTATTTACATTAAACATGAGAGATAGACATTTTAAGCTAGTGGTAAAATTTTGGGTAGTAAGACGGTAAATGCCTCTTTCCGCTTCGACTATCACTACAATATCGTCACTCCATAGGTCTTGTAAAAAAACTTTGATGTCAACAAAAATGGTTATCAATTTATTTTCGGTGGCAATTTTGTGTACTGACATCAGATTTTGGTTAAAAGTCGGTACATATAGGGCATTTGAAAGAGTTAGTTTTGGGTGCAGATTTATTTTCCCAACAACAGTAACATTTCTATAAGAACCATCAGGTAGGATTACTGGTTTGGTGTGTCTTGTTGTGAGATTTTCTAATAAGCTAGGCTTCGAGCACATATATGTAGAGGCCCTGGAATCTACTATCCATGAATCACTGTCATATTTTTTTCTATTACAAAATGAACCGTCAGAGGTAGAGGAGTTACCTACACAACTGTTGTAAGCTACATGATGTGCTTTAGCGACTTGTTTACCTTTGATGATTCGCATAAGTTCCTGCACTTGTTTTGCGAATGTGGCAACATCCATTTGATTCTCCTATATTTCTTGTCCTCCATTAATTGGGTAGTCCAGCGCTGTTGCTCCCGCAAATATACCCATTCCTTTTTTGCGTTGAAATTCTTTATACCATTCCGGTATCCTATTCAGTTTGAAACATGTTTCCCTAAGATGTCTAATTTCATGACAGTAGCTACACACCTTTTCTTCTTTTTTTTACAAAACCTCTTTTGTTTTCACCATCTTTACTCCAATACTGCCGTTTATCACTTGTTGGACCACTGTGTACAGCAGGAGTTGCTAACAGAGCAATATTCATATTATTCACACCTTTTGACATACTGTTAATGTTCATCTGTTTTTCAACGGTAACAATCATGGAGAACACCTTACTAATAGATGGTAATGGTTCCAACAACATAATTTGACTGATTACGGTGGAAAACTCTTCCCTTAAACTCATCATAAAATCCATCAATTTATTTGTATTTGCTACTTCCCTATTATGTTCCGAAACATCACACACATTTCATCATGGGCATTAGACTATCCACATCATTCCATAACTTTTTCAATTTTGAAAAATATTAAATTACGATGTCGTTACCTTGTCGCAAGTTGTTGGCTTCCTGCGTTAACTAGTACAGGTGAGGACCACTGCTCTCACTGTATCAACTTCTAAGCTCCTCCCACAGTTCTCTTGTAGTTGTTACTACCATGAATGAATCGTGAATTTCTTTGATTGTAGCATTTAAGAGCCAAGTAATTACCATGTTGTCAACAATGATCCATTTCTTCAACAAAGTGATGTTTTCTTTTGGTTTTTTGGTTTCTCCGTTCATGAATCATAACTTGTTCTTGGCAATACGAGAAATGGTCATTGATTTGCTCCAACTCAGATAATTGTTCCTGTCAAGGGCATTTGTTACCACGACTGTTCCCGGATTTTCGGCTGGTGAGAGGGTAAGATCGTCTGGTTAATCTTGGTATTCATCACTTGTTTGACTATCATCTTCTATGGTTGATTTGAGCTTTTATTTAGAGATTAAGTGTTTGTAAATCTATGGATCATTGCTCTAATACCATGCGAGTTTTGCTTTGGTATATTGCTGCCAAAAAGGAAAGAGATGAGCAAATAAACTTTTCATATATTGCTGCCAAACACACTGTACAAACGGCATATATATACATGTTGAGCTAACGAATTATGTTGCGATTATTTACAGAGGTGTTGCGTGAGTATCCTAGCTATTGAGGCTTGTTAGAGCTATGTAAAGAGTTTGTTAGAAAGAGAGTTATCTGGTGTGTTGTAAATTAATTAGCTCCTAGTATTTAAGGGAGTTATCTGATATGGTGTAAATTAATTAGCTCCTGGTGTTTAGATACTACCAACATGTAATAACACGAAAATATACATATATAAGTAAAATTTTGAATATGTTTGAACTTACGTGAGGAAGTGCAGAGTAGATATAATAACACGAAAAAAGTTGGGTTACTTTCAGTCAAAAGTACCATTAATAGAAGGATGGGAGGAGACCACAAGCATGACATAGGCTTAATGACTGTTCCTTCCACCACTATCAATGGTTAAAATTAAAGATCTGAAGCAGAGTCATATCTAAATAATTGAAGCGGATTCTAGGACTCTCAGCTAAACCGTGGGATATTGACGGAGAACAGGTCATAGAAGGATCGGTGACTTGTCATTCATCATCTCTTTATACACGCAACCTTCCTTCGCATACATAAATCGACGTGATGATAAATTTAACAAAATAAATTATTATATTTTCGTTAATTAGTAACTGCTTTTGATGTAATACACATTACTTTCTCTCTCGTCGCCGTATCGTAGGGTTTGGATAACTTTTTGCATTATTGATCTATAAAGGGCGCTTCTCCGACCTGACCGCATCCCAATTTCTAATTCTTTTTTACTCTTTAAGGTGATTAGGGGTTAGCATTTTAATAAAATGACATTAGATTTTTATTTTTGGATTTTTTTTGAAAGATAAAACTAAACATATATATTACGACTAAGGGAAAACCATGTGTGCTTACGACTGGGATTATGTATATTTTGCAACTGGTCCATAAACACAGAGAAAGTTCATCAAATTTTATTTGGGAAGCTATATATTTGAAAGATTAATTTATGTACATTTAGCAATCCTACGCTTTATATTCAATAGGTTGGCATCGATCTCTCTTACCTGTTTATTTTGGTTGATACTTTTCAGTCTTTTTCAATCCACGCATGTAATTCACATCTTCACAAGTGTTATGATTAATGATGTTATTACAACCAGAAAGTGACTCGAACCGCCGGCGTTTAACCCATTTCCATTTTGTACCGACAAAATTGGGTTTAAGTCAAGAACAACGACACCTTGAATGGAGTCAGTCCATGAAACAATCTATCACTCTCTGGAAATAAACCACAACCTCTCAAATTAAAAGCTCAGATTGTTTTGTTTCAAGAATAATAAATTAAGCAGAAATTAAACTCGTTTGTCTCTGTGGCTAATGTGTGCTGTTTACCAACTACTAGATGATAGTTGTTAAGCTACCATTAGAATTCCGTTTACTGGCATGATAAAAAGTAAAATAAAAAGGAGCGCATGTTTCTTTATCTTTTTAGTAAGTGAAAGGCAATTGTTTTTCACAATTCGTTTGCAATTGTCCTTTTTGTTTTTCTTGTTTCTTGGTAAAGAGAATTGTTATTTCATTTGGAAGTTTAATATATAATTTCTGATATCTGTCGGTGGAGTGAGTAATTAAGTGATGGAAAAGTTGAAAGAAGTGTGAAATGACATGTAAGATGTTGGAAACTCGAAATCAAGCCGAGGTCTCAAATCTTCCAGGCAGGCCATGGCCGAGATGGATCTTGCAAATTTCATTGTCCGAAATTGGCCCCACGCATAATATGATATAGCACGGAAGTCATAAACTGATCGTGGAATTTTATTAAACTCAATTCTCAATATTAAACTGTTGGTAGTTTTATACGCACCAACTGATTGTGGAATTTTATTAAACTCAATTCTCAATATGAAATTGTTGGTAGTTTTATACGCACCAACTGATTGTGGAATTTTATTAAACTCAATTCTCAATATGAAGCTGTTGGTAGTTTTATCCGCACCAACTTCCCATACGTCACTTGTCTAGCTTGAGCAAGTTTTGGTGACCATTGTTTTGCCCGCATGAAATTTCACCTCGTATTATATATAGTTATAATCTTGATGTAAATTAATACAATATAACCCTCACTCTTCTTCATATATATATATAACAATTTGAGAGCGCAAACAGGTATTGAATTTAGGAAAGAGTTAATTGGTAAGTAATAAAAAGTGAGTAATTGATTGTTGATTATCGTTATAAGGATAATAGTTTGATATCTTATTTTTGGAGAATCTTCCGAACCTTCCATGTAGTAGAAAAATGAAACTCATCTTTTAGTAGTGGCTTTTTTTCTAAAATATTTTTAATGTTAATTAATTAAATATAATTAATTAATTAAATGATATAATATAATATAAGTAATTACAATGTAATTAATTACAATATAATTATTTTAATTAATTATATTCTATTATTTTAATTAATTATATTGTAATTAATTAATTAAAATTATATAATTAATTAAAATTAATTAAAATATAATTAATTACATTACAATTATACAATATTTTAATTAATTAATATATTGTAATCAATTAGTTGAAATAAAATTGATTAAAATAAAATAAATAAATAAGTTAAAATATAATAAAACTTTATTTTTCAATATTTTTTACAAATCAACCATTATCAATGGTAATGATAATCATTCCTTCCTCTTAACCAACCATCATAATTCTAATGATAATATTCATTTTCATTTTCACTATATTTATTATCATTCTTATTATCATTCTTTCATACAAACAACCGCCCCCTCAGTTTCATAGTTAAAAGACAAATGTCATTAGCAATAGGCAATCAATGGTCATGAAGAGTACAAATTATAATTTTTTTAAAAATTATTCTCAAAATTTTCATTTAAAATAACATAAAATATATGCAGCATAAATATTATTAATATAATAATTAATTTAAGTTAAATTTGATCTAAAAACTGAGTTAGTATATTATGTCAATTATTGATATTTATGTTTTATGTTTCATCATTAATTTTTAACAATGAAGAAATTTTTATAGAAAATTAAAAATTGTAACTTTTTAAAATTTACATAAAAGTAAATAAAGTTTTATTTATTTTACTGGTTATGTTTTACTCTTGAATTATGTGGTCTATGAATATTTCTATACCCTCACTTGCTTAACACAATGGACTCATTTTTAGAATTACAGATTTAATGGTTTCTGTCCCCCATACCTAATGAAGTATAGCATGATTCCTGTTATATTAATCGTGTAAAACAACACTAATCATGTGATAAACGGGATCACAAACCCTGATCTTTTGTTTTGTTTTTCTTTTTTATAAACGCCAATTTAAAGGCCCCGGGATCACCGACCAAGTCAGGTGTATGGCTATAAGCAGAAACGAAACACCTTTTCTTTTTATTTTTTTGTCCTTTACGCTTACAAGTTCGCAACCAAAACGTAAATAATCTACTTTATTAGATGTTGACTCCTACAAGTCCAACTACTTAGAAACGTGTCACTTCCCAGGCAGAATATACCAAAAACTGAAGTATTGGGAATTCCGCGTACCGGTAAATCTGCTGCGAAATCAATGCAAAACTGACCCTGAAAAGACCAAAGGTAAATAATAAATTATTCCATACACCCCATTTCTCTTAGAAAACTTAGCTTTCTTTCTCACCAGTCCCGGCAATTTGGTCTCTCTCTCACGCATAATCACAGATGCCTGTTTTTGTGTCCATAAACCTCGCTTTCTACAAGTGGAGAGTCCACTATCTTCAATGAATCCTCACATCTTCTTATTTGTTTGCCCGTTATGTCACTGTGTTAACTTTGCTTAGAAATGAAAAAACCTCGGAGGTTAATTCAGCTGATGGATACTGGGAAAGTTTTTGCAACCGAAACCCACTTCGGTCTGGTTAATAGAAATTTTGTTTATGGGAATGTGCACAGAGTCGTTAGTTGCTTCTGGGTTTTAGTTTGCAACTACATCTTTTACGTTTTCGGGTGGTTGTTCAGACTTGTCTTCAGGTATGCTTGAATTTTCTTGCCTGCTTCTGTTCTTGGGATATTTGTGCTGCACCTATTACATGGATTGTTTCTATTTCTGGCAGAAATCAATCCAATAAACGTTCTGAGAAGAATGATTTCAGTTCCGGTATGGTCTGTCATCGAAAGAACAATAATCAAACTGGTTCGAGTTCGTCTCATGATTCAGGAATTGATAAAAGCGAAGGGAAAACAGAAGATAATCTTCTTGTGGAGGCTGCTTCATCGGCCAGTAGTAACAAGTATGAGTTCTTGTCTGGGAAAGGTATCAGTGGATTTATTGAAGAAGCGAAAACTGTGAGCTTTACCATTCATGAAGTCGATGTCAATTCTAACGATGACACCAAGCAAGATCCTTCGGTAATTGAGATGTCTTGCTTTACCGGTGAGGATATGGAGGAACTTGAATTGGAAAAGGAGGCTTCGGTGGAGTTCGAGAAGAGTTTTGTGGTTGAAAAGTTACTGGAGCCAGAAGTAGAACAAGGCTTCATGGAAGAGGGAAGTTCGGAGGAGGAAGGAATAGTTGCGGATCATAAGACACCCGTCGAGGCTTTTGAAGAGCGTGAATTGAAAGCTGAGGTTTTTGATGCAGAGAAAGTAGAGAACGGTGTTAAAGGCTGGGTAATTGAGAAGGTTTGTGGTGCACAGAAAACAGAGGATTGTTCTAAAAATCTGATCGCTGAAGACGTTTGCGAAAAGGAAGAAGAATTGGAGATAGTCACCGACGAAAGGAGGTATAACATGCAGGAGATCGCTGGCCTAATGAATAAATTAGAGGATCATCATAGTTCATCAGATGAATCTCAATTGCCATATGACGAAAAACAGGAGTCTCTCTCCGCAGATAGCGAGTCCTCTGGGGGCAACACAAAAGTCGATTCTTTTACTTACAAGTTTTTTGCTTATGGAGACGCTAGCAAAGGACTAGTGTCTGGAAATCAAAGTCCTGTTAAAATTCATGAGCACAAGCTCGAATATGACGGAGACACAGAAACCGAGGACAAGTTCACTGATTCGGATGAAGAATATATTGAACTAGAACCCCAGAGACAGAAATCAAGCTCGTCGTTCGAAGAAGCGCAATTTGAGGATCATCTTGAACAAGAAGCTGGAAAAGCAGAACCTGAGACGAAGCGTCTGGAAACGTGGGAAGTACCTAGCTTGCAAGAAAAAGAACGCAACTCCTCTAACGTGCAGGATAGTGCAGATTTCTCATTAGAGCACGACGACTTAATAGAACAGCTTAAGATGGAACTAAGAAATGCAAGAAAAGCTGGTCTTCCTACAATTCTAGAAGAATCAGAGACGGGGGAATTGGAGAGTCCAAAGCCCATGCCAGAGCTTAAGCCACTCAAGATTGAAGACAGGATTGATCACATGGAAGAGTTTCAAAAGGTTTATAAGGGGTACTTAGACAAGATGAAAAAGTTGGACATCCTAAACTTTCAGACCATGCACACCACTGGTGAGTTTCATTAAACCACTGGCTCTCGTAGTTAAATCTCTATTTTCTACAATTCTTACTTCTGATTGACCTTTTTAAATAATTTTTATTTTATTAAATAGGATTTTCCTTCACCTTATCATTAGCCGAATAACCTAATTCTATGTTCAACTTAAAGAACATTAGCAAGTTAAAACTACTTAATTATATAATTATTGGTTGGATATGTCCCACCTGATAATGTTTCTTTTTAACTCGGAAGATCTTTTAAGAGTATTGGATTGCTTCTTCAGTCTCCATCTTCTTTATTCCCATTCCCATACATACTAATTTTACACCAATAATGTTCCTGAAAAGCTTGCAATGTCTTTTTGCCACTCCCGAAATTCTAGATGCTTCAATTAGGATGAATTCCAGATCCTGGTCCTTCTTGCTATTAAAGCTTGTCTTCCTTTGTACCTTAGATCCACCAACTTACTTTCAATTTATGAAATCTCCTCTTACTCTGTTTCTTTTCTTTTCTTTTCTTTTTCTTCAGTTCTCAATATATCATAATATCATAAACTATGTTTTAGGCCTCAAATTGAACTCTTGATCTTGAATATACTAACCTCGACCTTTTCCTTTTTTTATATAATTATATTTTCAACTTATAGAATCCACGTTGTTGTATAATAAATATATTTTACTGATACAATTATTTCATATGAATAAACATATTTTTAGCTATTTAAAAAATTAATAAAAATAATACTGTTAAACTGTTCATCATCCCCGTTATCATTGATGCATATCCTCATTCTACAGATTAACACAGGAAAAGTAAAAGCTAGAAATTTATGCACAAATTAGCAGTCCATTTCTCTTTAATGACCTGTTTACGTGCTTTTCCTTGTACAACTTGAAGGTTTATTTCAGCTGAAAGACGCAATTCAGTCATATACACTTCGAAAGTTTTCAATTCCAGCCAAAACATCGGGTATTCTACAGAACTTGTTGTCATGCAAGCCAGGAACTGCTGTTGTTGACCCAACAAAGAAGGTCGTTGCAGACATGTACAGGGAATTTGAGATGGTATATGTTGGACAGACTTGCCTATCCTGGGAGATTCTCCTCTGGCAATACTGTAAAGTCCAAGAGATGCAAATTCATGAATCTCAAGACCTTCATCGATACAATCAAGTAGCCGATGAATTCCAGTTATTTCAGGTACTTGTGCAAAGGTTTATAGAGAATGAGCCATTTCAAGGTCCCAGGGTTCAGAATTATGTCAAGAATCGATGCGTTCTTCGCAGTCTTCTCCAAGTTCCTGTCATTAAAGGTAAATTAGTTTAACAAATTACCAAGAACCTTGAAGTGATTATGGACTATACTAAACGATGTCATTGCATTGCAGATGACAATTCTAGTGGTAAGGGGGAGAGAGGAGATGAAGAATATGCAATTACAAGTGAAACGCTAATCAAAATCATCGAGGAGTCCATCAGGGTGTTCTGGGAATTTCTTCGTGCCGATAAGGATGAAAGTAATATGGCCTTACATGGTCGTCAGTATTTTCAGGACGATGTAAATTCGGAGCTTTTGATGGAAGTCCAAGTCAATCTTCAAAAGGTTTAATCTTGAGAGAACTCACCCCTGCACATTCTACCCTAAATGTTTGACATGCTAATAATCTGTTCCATGCTTGCAGAAAGAGAGAAAACTTAAAGACCTACTGAGGATTGGAAACTGCATAGTCAGAAAGTTCCAAAAGCATGAACAAGACCCACTGCATCAGAGTTTGCTAGTTGCGCGGGTCAATCTGAAATTGGTTTCAAGGGTCCTGAGCATGTCCAAACTAACAACAGATCAACTAATATGGTGCCATGAGAAACTAGAGAAAGTAAATTTTCGTAATAGGAAAGCTTTTGTAGAACAGTCGTGCTTGCTGTTCCCATGCTGAGATGGTGATTATTGCCACCATCTTCTTAGAATTTGTCAGATACATACTTTTTCAGCGGATTCTTTTGTATCTGCAGCTGTACATAAAAGTTTATCATCTTTGACACCTGCTAGCCAGCCGCAGATGTAAATTATTCATCCCTTGTACACTTCTATAAAGACATATATACTTCAAACTTTAGCTTTTGCCTTTGTTTTTGGGATCGGTTACTTTTCATTACCTGAGATGCCAAATTCGACTGGAGCACAACGTGTGCTTTTAAAAATTTGCTGGAACGAAAGTCCAAGGCCATTTCTTATAATTATGTTTTTATTAAAGATACTTTCTTAAAACATAGCACGTAATTCTATTAAAAAGTTGCGTCTGGATTTATGGTACCCAATATTGTTGATCAATTAGGGAATAGAAGGAGAACATTATTATTTAAAACAATAATTTTAGATATAATTACTAGGATTTAGTTAACATAATTATACTTATCAAATATAATAATGAAAATGACATAAGTGGCAAATTCAATTGGAAGGGATTCAAAATTCATATATTTTGTAATATTTCTCTTATGAAGAAATTGACCGCTTATTGCAAATTAATTATATAATTACTGTTTGTATGTTTTGGCATTTTTATCCATCTCTTGTAGTTAATGTTTTGATAAGTTTAGTTTTATTTTTTATTTTTTTGAGGGGGATAAGTTTAGTTTTATTTGTATTTACGATAAAATAACTAATAAACATTTAATTCTCTCAACTAAAATTTGAGAAATTATATTAAAATAGAGTTAAAGATATACAATTACTTAGTGCCTGTTTGAATTAGCTTTTGGGAGGTCAATAAGTACTTTTTTTCATTACAAAAGTCTTTTTAAAAAAGAACATGAGTGTTTTGTCGCAAAACAAAAAAAAACACTTCTTTAATATATATGACTTTTTTAGCAGCCAAAATACATGTTTTTAAGAAGCTCAAAAAAGTACTTTTTCAGATAAATTTTTCATATTAATTAATGAGCCTATTTTTAATCCTTTTTATCCTTATGTTTTACAAATAATTCTCACAGTACCTACAAACTCATCTATATAAGGAGAATAAAATTTTCAACTTCAAAAAATAATTTTAAAAATCAATAATATCTTTTTCAATAAAATGCCAGAAAATTTTAACTTTATTTTAATATAAAGGTAATTATTTATGTACTTATTATATGATTCGGTTATAGAAAAAAAGTAATAGTTTTCATTTTTAAAATGCTCAATTTAATCCAGGTTCTGAAAATATATATAGTCAAATATCATGTTGAAGACTTGAAGTCTTAAGATCCCAGGCTTTCTGCATTGTGGGGTTTTAGATCCCAAAATCCATTAGACGGAAAAATCTTTATCACCCAACTAAGTTTCAGGCCCAAAACAAGTCCAATCAACAATTTGGGCCCACATAACGTCATCACCATCTCAGCCGTTGTTTTAAACACATTTCTAACCGTAAGATCTAGGGCATCAATTATGCCCGCTACCATTTATAATCTCTTTCTATCACATCCGTGCCTTTGGTCTCATAAACCCTAGAGAGAGAGAGAGAGAGAGTGGAAAAATGGTTCAGCGACTGACTTATCGCAAGCGGCATAGCTATGCCACCAGATCGAACCAGCACCGCGTCGTCAAAACCCCCGGTAAAGCCCCTAACTTCTCTGCTTATATGTTTTGATCTACCATCTTCCAGCTTGTTCTTTTATGTTATTTCTTTAGAAAAATTTCTGATCTCGAAGTTTCCTGCTAATGGTATTGTTTTTGGTTTGAATTTATGATTCTCTGATGTCTGTTTATGGTATTCATGGTGGATGCATATGGTTTTTTTTTTTTTAAATAGGAGGTAAGCTGGTATACCAGACTACTAAGAAGAGAGCAAGTGGTCCCAAGTGTCCTGTTACAGGGAAGAGGATTCAAGGGGTATGCTTCATTTTATTTGTTCTGTTTGATTAAATGTTTCTGTTTCTTTAACGGATATTGAATGATTGCTTTAAAATAGCTTTATAGAGTAGGCTTGAAGTTGGGTATACACTGATAACAGCATTAGTAGCATTAAGAAATGATGAACCAAGTAAATTGGTTGCTCAAATGGAAAAACCAATTCCTGGAGCAATGTCCTCGTTTATATCTCGCAGACTAATGTGCAAATTGCCAAATTGCTTATACTCGTAGTTTTACTACAAACAATTTTGGCCCCATCTGTAGTGTGGAAGTCAGTTGAAGTTAATCTGATTTTTAAACGATGGAATTGAACTTTTGTACATTTGAAGGTCTATATGATTTCTGATTTTGATTATTTCAAGCAATTGGGAATCATGTTATTGAAAGATTAATTGTTAAGAAACTATTGCAATTAAAACCAAAAGACCTCTCTCTTTCTTCTGCAAAAGTTTTTGATCTTCCAGTTTGCAACTGTGGTCTAGCCAAGTCTGTCACTTGGTTTAGCTTTTCTACTAGGGGCCACCAAATTTCCTGTTATGTATCTGTTGTTTCCCCACTTAAGATAATTGGTATCTCTTTTAATCCCATGTTGCTCACATACATCTGATTCTACCTATACAATACCTGTTATGAAAATTGTATGTACAGGATGCAGTTTAAGTAGTATTAATCATATGAAGAATCTGTAACGTTGAATCATTACTGCTTGCGCCTTTCAACTACAGTTGGAAGCCATTGGGTAAAGAATGTGATTGGTATGATTTGGAATTCAGTTGGCTGGATTATTTGTTATGTAGCCAAAGATCTATGGAGCTATGAATATTATCTGACTGTGCAATCATAATGTTTTTCTACCAACAGATCCCCCACTTGAGACCCGCTGAATATAAAAGATCTAGGTTGTCAAGAAACCGGAGGACTGTGAACCGGGCTTATGGTGGAGTATTGTCTGGTAGTGCAGTAAGAGAAAGGTGTGTTCTAACATATGCAATTCTGTGCATGTTCATTTTGTAGTCCTTGCTTGAAGCATGTATAATACTAATGCAACATGTTTTGATTTTGTAGGATTATCCGAGCCTTTTTGGTTGAAGAGCAAAAGATTGTGAAAAAGGTGTTGAAAATTCAGAAGGCAAAGGAAAAGCAGGCTTCAAAGAGTTAGAATGGAAGAAGCCTTTGGATTTGGAAACAGATGATAGTGAATTAAAGAAGTGAAATTAGGTTTTTCCATTTTGAATCTGTATGCTGCATTTGGTGCCATGTTGTCTATTAATCCTTTTTGATTATTGATCTTCAATTTGATTGTGCTCCAGTTTTGTTGACTTTCTAAAATATCAATGTCCTTGCAAACATTATACTGGTGGAGTTGCTAAATTCATGTTTGTTTATGCTGAATTAAATATCCTCTCTGATGTGTGAGTACTGTTTTGCCCGGTATCGTATTTGGGAATGTGATTATTTGGTATATTAGGGATGTTAACCTAGCTCAGTGTTTTAATTCTGGCATACGTAAGAAAATCAGTTTACTACTTCACATGGATTATTCATTTGCTCTTTTTATGGGAAACAGTCGAGCGAGATTGGCATCAAGCATTCACAACTTCGTTGTTCTTCTTGAATAGCTTGCTTTAGGATAGGTGTAAGCTCTTTAGCCGTGTAAAGGAGTAGGTGCGACTTGCGAATAGGTTTTAAGTGTTAGCCCTTTAGCCGTGCAAAGAAGTAGCTGCGGCTTACGGATAAATTAGATAATGTAAGAAAGTAACGAATTATACTATATAGACTTCAGAAGGCTTTTAACCAAGATAGTAGTTAGTGTATGCGTACACTTGCTTTAAGCTAGTTACTTAGTGAGCGTTTGCACATGACTAGCACGGGTTTATTTTGCCCTTTTGTTCCTACTTTTAGATGCAGAAACTTGCCGGACGTTAACAATTATCGGCAGTGAGATTTTGGGATTCTGATTTGCTAGGACCGTAACGCTCCCCGGAGGGAGTCCCTTAAACAAAAGAATACCGACGTCCGTCATGGCTGTAGACAGTGGCACTTTGAAGCACACACTGACACAAGTCAGGATTTCAAATGAAAAGATCCTAATTCTAGTGTAGGATACGAAAGACTTAAATATTTAATAGGTTGCTCAAATAAATTTTCTCAAGTTTCTTCACCATTTCAAACATCTGAGATGAATATCGAAAGTGTTATGTCAATGGCGACGACAGACATCACAACAACTATGATCTGTAGCCATTATCTTTGTCAGGTGCCAGTATACTATCAGAAGATGGGAATCAATTTTTTAGGTTCGTAGGTTCATAGTCTTCCGAATCAAGCCTTTGAAGCCTGGAAAAATAGTGAACCATCTATAATTCTGCCTACGGGCTTGTCATGGGGAGGAAGAATGTCCTTCATTAAAGGGCAGTCACTTGGTGCATTTACCCATGAGAGAAACGTTGGGTACTTTTCTAGGCAAATGGTTGTATCAATAGCCTCTTCGAAAGCTCTAAAGCTGCGCATTTGGACCGACTGTGATGTCAAGTAACCTCAGGTCTCCACTTCTCCCACTAAAAGCTGAAGCTAAATCCTTCTTCATGCAAACATTCTTCAAACACGCCAAGCAGCTCGTTGAACTCTTCAATGGCATTTGCCCTTTCTTTGCCTTCGGTAGACATGATATTAACTGAACTTGGTAGGACCTGACATCAATCAGAAAACCGTATTAGCGTTAATACGGTTTTCTAGTTAGCTTGGAGACAGTGAAAGGGGGCACCTTGTTCTCATAGTAGTCTGCCCAGAACCGAACTTTGGCTCTTTCAAGAGTCTCGGAGCATGGTTCCAGCAATCGTCAATGTATTCGAGAATCACAAGAGACTCTGATATGGGCTTTTAGGTTCTATATGTAGTATGTTGCTGGTCGGCAAGTCAATAAAAAACTAGTAGGGAATCAAATCGGATGAGCAAGCATATATAACTGAATATTGATTCTTGTATTTGACAAATTTGGAAAAAAATTCTTGTTTAGAATTATCAAAAAATGTTTTAAATTTTCAAAAGAAAAATTTGGAGCTGACTTACACTAAAAAAATAATAGTAATTTTTATGTGTTAAAATTGATCAATAAAATCAAAATGATTTGTATTCAATCTTTTTATTAGTCCTTATCCTTTTGCTCGACTTGGAAATAACCTAATCCTCCCAATCAAGAACGGAGCCAGACTCAACTCTAAGGAGGGACCGGGGGCTAACATCTAAAAACATTTTTTTTAAAAAGGGGCCACTTATATTTGTAATTTTAAAAATTTTAATTATATAAGTAATTTTAAAAAAAAAAATATTTGAAAGGGGGGCCATGACATAGCTCCGTCCCTGCTCCCAATCGCCTTGCCTGCCAACACCCTCCAAACATTTTATTCATTTAAAACTAAATTTTCTCTTCGTTTACATCTTCAAGTACATCTCTTTGTCTACTATATTACTTCACTCTTCATCTGGCCGGGGTTATTCTCTTTGTCTACTATTGTTTTATCTATTGGTCAAGTCTCCTTTTTCTCAATTTTCTTACTCCTAATGCATAAGTTTGTTTCGAAGAACGATTGCAAATTGTTGGTTGTTCCTATCTGGTTCATCTCAATAGTTTCACAAATATTGTATTTTCTCCTATATGTTATACGATTATTAATTGCTTGGTGAATGCTGAATCTACTTTTAAATTGATTGCCCTAACCCATTTAGGACTGATCAATGTTGTTTTTGCTTTAGAGATTAAACTAATGGCAATAAAGTGAAATATGTTTAGGAGATTAAGCAAATAAAGCTTCCCTTTATGCCAACTTTAGAAGGGGAGCTATATCGTACTTATTTATATCAACCCATGAGGTGCGTATAGGAATTGCCTTTGGAAGTGGTGGGAGCCAGTCACTTCCAGCAATAAAGTTGCCCGATATGTCTTTTGGATGATATTTTTCTTAGCTAATATTGTCTTACTCTACTTCACTTTGGTAGAGTGTGTTTCATTGATCATAAACAAAACATGTATAAAATTATGAGCTACAATTGTGCTTGGATTGTCTCTTGACTTACTTTCCATTAGCCCTTGAATTTGGATCGTATTTGTACAATTTTTGTTATTTGATTCCTTTATACTGTCAAGGAAGCTATTACTACTTCTATTGATTGTAAAGTCTATATTTTGGCGTTGAATCTTACGGGTGAGGGTCTAAGAGTATGAAATTGAACCTTGTAGAAATGAATTAAAAAAAAAAAGCTAGAGTTGGAAAAGTTATGAAAGATATAAGTGTTATGTTTCTTGTAATGTAGGTTAATATGTTGTGTTTCCATTTTTGCAGTCTTTTTTATTTTTTAGTCAGTTTTTCATCTCACCTATTCTCAATTATATTAATTTTAACACATGTAATATTTACCTCACCACCTTTAGGTCAACAACTACATTAAGTAAAAAGACAACTTCCATATTAAATCAATGTTCATAGCATATGATAAGATCAAATTTTGTCCATATGCTACTATGCTTCCATTGTTATTCACACAACATTTTTTCCTAACGTCAACCAACAAGTATCTTTGTATTTTATAATGGTGAGTTACACATAGATTAAATAATGTGTAAGTTTGAAATTATCTTTGTTTACAGTTAGTTGGATTTTTAACTAAATACTTCATAATTTATTTTTGTCTATTTGTTGGTCTTGCTTATTTAACAAATCCTATAATTTAGTTTTAGTTTTGGCATGGTGGGACCTTCAATTATATCCATATCATGCACTATAAATGAGGAGAAATGAATAATTTTGGAGTTAAGTCAAATCATTTGAAGATTTTACAGTTCATTTAAGTAGCAAGAGATTTAGGTTATGGAGTGGCTGGAGTTTTTAATTATAAATTTCCTTGGCAATCTTTTAAGAATGAATATGATGTTTAAGAAGTGAGGCTCACATCGTCAACATGATTAATTTAATTGAAAAAGAAGGTTATGAGATTGTGGAGGTATTTTTGGATGACATTGTGTATCCCTTATTTGCACATAATAAAGAATGTTTAAAAAAGGGTGAACAAATTGATTGTGAGGTTGTAAAGGGTGTTCAACCTACTTTTAGGGAGGGAATCAACCTACTTTTAAGGAGGGTAGTCAACCTACTTTTAGGAAGGGTAAATATTCTAAAACAAATTATTTAAATATTAGTAGACTTAATGATTCAACATATGAGGGTGAGATAAGAGAAAGTAACTTTGATGGTTTTAGTTAATTTGATTCTGAAGATATATTTGATGAGGTAGTCAGTGAAGAGGCCGTGACTAAGATTCTTTATAGTGGTGTAGAAGATGTCACAACAGATAATATACCAGATATGCATACAGATTCAACATTTAAAGATTCAGATGAGCTTAGGAGCATAGATGACAATTCAGATGAAGAAGGAAGAAGAAGGACTAAGTTCTCATAGTTTAAAGTAGATAATGATATACTGAGGTCAATTGATTGAAAGGTTGTTATATTATCTAGTTTAGTGAATGCATTTAGATAAGCTCTAGTCCAATATGTTATTGAGAAGGTTTTTTTTTAACTATGTATATATTAAGAATAAGAAATCTAGAGTAATTGTTGTATATAAAATGGGTTATGGATGGAGAATGCATACTTCTTCAATAAAGCATATGACTACATTTCAAATTAAGACTTCCAACCATAAGTGTGATTGAGAATACCAGAACAAAAAATATAAGGTGTGGATTGCAAAGAAGTACTACCCACATTTTTTAGAATATCCTACGTGGGATATTATAGGTCTTAAAGGTGCACTTTTAAGGGACTTTAATGTTAAGATTACAAATAAGAAGGCATATAAGGAGAAGAGCTTTACATTATAGCTTTTAACAAGAACTTTACATTAGAGCTTTTAACAAGTGAAGAGGGCAAGCAATTTGAGAAATTAAGAAGCTACGGAATAGCTATATTGAAGTACAATCTGGATAGTACTTCTATAATCAAGTATCTAGAAGATACTTTAATCCTATGTACATATGCTCGAATGTTTACATAAAGGTTTTTTGGCTGGTTGCAGGCTTATAATATGTGTCGATGGTTGTGATAATATATTTCTAATCACATGGCTTACGATTAGAATTGAGAATCAAGCCTCATAGAAATGGTTTTTTTAATGTTTTTTTTAAATCAAACAATACAAAGATCGTAATCAAGTTTTCATTTCTGATTGAAAAAAGGTGAAATTATTAAGTGTTCTTTTCATTTTATAAACATTAATTTATAGTTATAGACATTCACCAAGTGCATACATTCCATGTGATTTATTTGTAGTAGGGTCTAGAATTTGTCTTAACTTGTGTTGAACAAACATTTTGTGTTAGATATATCTATGCCAATCTTTAAGCCAAATTTAAGACAAAAATGTTATAAAGAATATAGTTTAGAATGCAGCCAGAGCATATAACTTATGATTGTCTAATTTACATACATTTGAACTTTGATATATATGATTATTTAAGTCATGCTTAACATTATACCTTTTTTTTTTACCTCAAACATATATGTGAAGCAATTAGAAGGTATTGACAAAATTGATCCACCACTAGTTGGACAAGATACCAACCAACAGGTGTTCTAGGTACACTTGTAATCTTGAGCTAAAATGTGACATGTTGTTCAACAATCATTATGAAAGTTTCAATGCCTAAATTAAGGAGGCTTTAGACAAGCCAATTATCATAGTGCTTAAGATGATTAGAAGAGCAATAATGAAGAGATTTAATAGGAAAAAGGTTGGGATGGAGAAGTATATGATCCATTTTTCCTAGGATTTAGAAAACCTTAGAGAAGTATAAAAAACTTGACAGTAATTGGATGCCATACTTCAGTGGTGGGAGATTATTCGAAATGGAGCATATGAATTTTTAGCAACATGCTATTGATTTGGGCAACAAGATTTGCACATACATGAGATAGGATTTAAGTGAAATTCCTTTTCAACATGGTTTTGTTGCAATAAGACATGATGGTGGCAATCCAAAAGATTATATGGACTTAACGTATAGTAAAGAAAATTTTGAAGCTACTTCTTCATGTCAGATTTTTCTAATTTTTGGTTAGGATTTGTGGCTAAACTTGATCAAGAATCATGGTTATGAAATCCTTCCATCACAATATAAAAGAAGGTCAGGAAGACTAAAAAACCAAGGAGCAAGAAGCTGAGAGAGGAATAAAAACCCATATAAAGCTACTAAGAAAAGACTTTAGATGTCATGTAAAATGTGCAAGTAATATGGTCACAATGCAAGAACATATTCCAAGAGAATACATGATAATGCCCTTGATAGTCAAAGTATCCAATTGACACAAGAAATAGCATAAAGGCAAAAGAAAAGACGAATTAACTTACTTTATTGTGACCAATTATTTTTGTATATGGTGCACATTATGACTAGCTATTTATGTATATAGAGCTTATTTTGGTTAGTAATTTGTGCATATGATGCTTATTGTAGCTAGCTATTTTTGCATATGGAGATTATTTCAAATGATGAATTTTGGTTTATCTATATATGTTATCTTAATTATTAGATAGTAATCTTAAATGTTAGATATGGTTATAAAAAACCAGTTTTTATAGTTATTTAACTTGTGATCTGGTAATTCTTAGATATGATTCCTTTTATTTGGTCATTCTTTAATATGATTATAAAAATTAGCTTATAGTTGTTTAAGATAATTAAAGGATAATCAGTATATGAAATATTTTACCCTTATAAGTATTTTACCTGTATTATAGTTTAATCATGTAATTATGTTGGTTTTTTTACCAGATTTTCAAGTTCTTCAACTTATGATCTGGTCATTCCTAGATATGATATCTTTTATCTGGTCATTCTTCGATATGATTATTAAAAAAATCAATTTTATAGCTTTTTAAGATTGTTAAAAGAGAATTAATATATGAAATATTTTATCCATACAAGTATTTTACATGTATCGTAGTTTAATCATTAACTTATGTTGGTTTTACCAAGTAAAAGCCAAAAGACTATTAGCATAGCCTAAACATTTTGGCTTACAAGTGTATGTGAATTATTTAATTATAGGTCTCTTGACATTGTAAGAAATCATATTGACATTCTAAAAATATGTAAATAAGCTAAAAAGGTACAAATAAGATAATATCAATACATTAAATATTTATACATAACACTATAAATCCATACAAATTGACCATAAAGTTCTTTAAGGTTGAAAGTCGCTCAAACATCATAATCTTAATTCCAGTAAACTTATTTCTTATAATTAAATTGCTAAGTAACATCTAACAACAATAATAAAGATGACCCAACTATAAATAAACAAGCTCCTTAATAATAAATCATCTCATTGATTCTTTAATTTGTCATTAGTATCCGAAGTTTATTAATTACATCTATAATTCTTCTTATGAAATTTTCAACATGCCACACAATGTAATCGCATTTTCATTTGTTCTACAAATAATAAGTATAAGAAAAATTTAATAATCCATCAATATAAAATCAAATTGAATAAAGTATATATAAATTTAAATCTTATTATAAATTGTGTACATCCATAGGATCACCTTCCTGGATTGAACTTGGTCGAAAAAATCCATATAGATATTACCAATCCATAATCACAATAATGTAAGTGGTTTTCAATGTTGCTAGTTGTACTATTAGATGAAATTGTAATTTTAAATCTATTTAACTGAGAAAATAAGTGAATATAACAACTAAAATCAACCTTAAAAGTAGATAGAAGAATCAAATTTCAATATTGCAATATGTAAATTAATCTTATGAGGCATATAAATCTGAAAGAACATAATGCAGTTGGCAAACAAAGACTAAATTGTAACACCCACATACCCCCTGAAAGGATGTATGAATGTCATACAAAACAGTACAACAAATC
>JANZLX010000003.1:13450773-13464115 GCA_025531955.1 Erythroxylum orinocense | reverse complement strand
TATGATAATTCTAATTTCCTTATAATTTGTTATTTTACAAATTATTGCCACAATTATTATAAGTTGTGCTAAGTTTATATTTCTTATTATTATTCACCATTAGATTATTTTTAGATTTTATTATGGTTCTTTAATTATTCTATTTAATTTAATTATGATATATGCATTTAGTCATAATAAGGAATTTAATAATAATAATAAATATACTAATATTAATAATAAATATAATAACAAAATTTAATAAGTTTTATAATAATAAGTACATATCCTCAGGTCGGAAATTAAAAATAAAATTAATTAAAAATTATAAGGAATATAAACTTTCATCGAATAATAAAGATAATAATAATAAGAAGATAATTATTAATTATAACAACATTCATAATAATAATAATAAATATATTTAATAATCATAACGAATATTGTAATAATAATAATAATACTATTACTAATAATAATTATAATAATAAATATAACAAAAAGATTAATAAATTTATTAAACAGGAATTTAATAATAATGACAATATATTTAATAATTACTCTGAAATAAATTTAATAATAATCACTATTTTAATTATAATATTTAACAGTATTTACAATAATGGAAATAACAATAATTCATAAATAATAATAATAATAAGAACAGAAGAACAAAAATTTGGCTTTGGAACAACAAAGTTGGCTCGCGTTTGGATTCAAAATGGCGCCTGTAGGTGGATCCCACAGGCGTCTATCTTCTGTCCATTGTGTCTGTCAAATTTTTATGAATAAACGAGGTTGTTTGGTCATTAAATACAATAAGACACGGTAACATTAGAGAGAGATCTTAAATCTATTTTCTAACATAATAAACGTGCAGCTGCCAAATTAACTCCAGCCTGGACTGCTTGTTGTCTTGGTTTTTTAGCCACACGTGAATGTCCTCAAGTGTAACACTTAGCTGTGGAACAGCTCGTCAATACGTGATCACTTTCAAATGCCGAAGAATTGCACACCAAGTTTGGCTTCCAAGCGTCAATATTGCTCATATTCATCTGTGAGCTGAAGGGAAAACCGATGCTACGACCAATCTCCCACTGACTTTCCATATTTGCCATATTTGGATTCTTCAACGACACATCTTCATCTCCATTATTACTCACGCTTACTTGCATTTCTTGTGGTAAAGTAGCTAACGAGAAGCCGTTATTGCAATGGTCCTGTGATCCATCGAAAACTATGGTTTCACTTACCTTTCCATATCCTCCAAGCATCGAGGAAGACATGTTTAACAAGAGAGATGAAACATCCACCGTATGTTTTATAGGGGTGAAGTTTTGGAGAGGAGAAACTAGGAAATTGCTAGGTAGGTCACTGTTCGAAATGGGAAGCTGAGAGGCTTTGCTTGGAAATGAATTCATAGGCTTGTAGGGAGAGAAATCTAAAGGGCTAAAAGTGGAAGTTTGCTCAATATGATCACGGGTATTGTAGTTCAAGCGCATGCCTGAAGTTTCTGACATCATTGACATGTTCTGTGAACAGAACTGAGTGGCACTAGAGCCCTTGGAAAGTATATCAGAAGAATGTAGTTCAGGTAATGAAGAGACCCAAGAGTGAGAAATAGCTCTGTGTGCTGTGGGGCTGGTTTTCTTGAATATTCTGCATATTGCCCATGAATCCTGCAAGTTCAAGATTAGAAGGAAAACAGTTGGTATCCCATATTTACAATGATTCCAAGTTCTAAAGGTTGATTGGTTTTACAATTTTTCCTGTATAACAAGATAGGAAATCTGTAAGGCATCAAGATGTACCAAGCACAAAAAGGTTTTCACAAAACGATGTATTTTCTATGGTCAACAAAATGAATGTCCCCTTACATTTTTATGAAGTAAACATTAGTTATAAACAAAACCTTAAAAAAAAAGTATAAAACTGTAGGCGGGCCAATATGAAGATTTCGGATTAAGAGATGACGTCTCTTTAACTAAACCTTTGCTATCATACTTCCGACCTTTTTGTCAATATTAGTTTATCTGTATTTTAGTGAAGTTCAAGTAGAAAGAAAAAAGATTCAAGATACTTAACATTGGATGGAATAGTTTTATCCATGAATCTCTTTGCAGGCCCAGAGTCAGTGAGGGAAGGCAAACGAAACTCATGCATCATCCAGTCGGTTTTCATCCCTTTAGCAGCTCTACCTTTGTAGAAAACAAGGGATTTCTTCAACCCTATGCACTCTCTTCCTTCTGAGGAGTAGATAGGTCTGTCTGTTCCTGTAGCTTTCCAAAATCCTGCTCCTGTAACCCTATTAGGCCTTGCACTGTTCCTATATTTTCTATCCCTACGGCAGAAGAAATACCATTCCTTTTCCCCTGTAGTTGCCATCTCTTGTAGACCAAAGCACAAAAAAAATCACTGGTCAGCTCCAAGTACTGTAGATATTTAATCAAAACTTGGAGAAATAGATAGAAATTGCATTACAAGTACGACCATATAAGGATCAAGTGTATCTTACTTGGAAGATCCCAGGGGTCATATTTATAGATGTCTAGTTGCTTGATAAGCTCAATCGAGAGACGTCTCTGTTGGATCTTCCTCTTCAGGTAAAACCCCACAAGCTCTTCATCAGTTGGATGAAACCTAAACCCTGGTAACATAACTTCGTCTATTTTATCTACTTCGCTACTGTCATCCATTTTTCTTATCCTTCACAAAACCTAGCACAGTTTCCAGGTGAAAGGCTTTGATAGTTGTCAGTTAAAGCTTGTCTGAAGCAAGTCTCAGAAATTAAAGCTCCAGAACCCTGAAACAAAGTAATAAACCCTAGAGACACAAGCAAACCCTACAAGGACTTACAAGAAGTGAACTCAAAGTGAGACCAAGTTTGACACTGTAAATTTCTCTCATGTTTGAACACAATATATGCTTCCTGACAAGGGGTCTGCCCCCGAAGGACCAGCCGCCTTTCCTGGTGATTTTAAAGCGAGAGTGTGTGGTTTGCGAGGATAGCTTTGGCTCAAAGTACAGAAACAAGTTAATGGCAAAGCTTTTAAAATAAATCTTAATTACTATAACAACTACCAAGAAACATAAAGTCAAGAAATGGATTCTTAAGCTGAGACGACTCTTAACTTCTCATTACTTAATGAACAACGCCATATGGTATTTAGTTTATTCCAAATTGAGGAATCTCAAAACCCACCAAATCAGCTGTTCATGGGGATACTAAATATTTTATTGTTTAGATTTCCCATCTATATTACCATTAATCCCATGAGACAGTTCTTGCTCTATCCACTGCAAATCACGACAAAGCAAGTTTCCAAGAAACCAATTGTTTATTTCTGCTTTGGTTTGAATAATTAGATGGTAAATGGACCGGCACCAACTTCCAAGGTGAAAGCGCAAAAATATATTCAACTATAGAATTACTATGACATTAGTTTACATTAGAAATAGATTTAGTAATCTCATAATCCGAAAATCCGGTTTCTATTCCATTCCCTCATCTTCTATTCCACTGAATTTGTCAGATTGGTATTTCATTATCTATTGTGAACCCACAAAGACTAAAGATACTATGTGGAGCAAGCGTGTGACAAGCCTAATAGCTAAAAGGGACCACCTGCCTCTACCAGGACGTGTGATCTTTTTGAGGGAATCCCTTCTATCTTTCAGAGTTGTGGCCAATGATCAAACTTACACAGTCACACTATTGACTTTCTATGTTACCTATCTTCAGCTCTTAGAAATTTACAAATAAACCCTAATTTCTGTTGCAGTCATGGGTTGAATTTGCACCAGCAATCATGGGGATGAAATATGGGATTCTTACTCGGACAATATATATGAATAAAATGCAGTTTACTCTATCCTCCGTAAAATACTAGAGCTTTATCTTTGTGATCATGGGAGTGAACTATCAATTTGCTGCAATTTATGCCTCCATTAATCCTTTTCTTTTAGGTAGCATCTCTAGTTTTTTAATGAGAAAAATATAATCTGAATTTATAATCTAGCTAACTACAACATATTTTTAATCCTTTAATTTAATGGTTGTTTTTTATTTTTATTTTTCAACAATTAAATCTTTTATTAAAAATTTATTATTAATTACTTTATGTTAAATGTTTTATTAATGTTCTTAACGAGAATCTTATGTAGTATCAACGAAATTCAAATTAGACAAACGACCGAAAATAATGTATGTTCCAATTTAAACGCCATGAAGAATTTCTCTTAAGGATGTTAATAAATATATTAAAGTGGAATAATTAATAAATTTTAAGAAATAAAAGATTAAAATAAATTGAAGACAATTGAAAACTACAGTTGAGTTTTAATCGAAAAGCAGAATGTGAAGAATTGAATTTTTGTTCTCTATTAACTCACACATAAACACTTTACAAGATATTCTTATCCAGATAATACAGAAGCATCTAGTCATTAGGAGTTTGTTAACAAAATCAAAATACAGTACTAATGACTCGAGTCATTTTAGAAGAATATCTCGATAGGTTGACTTATTATTCGGTTGAGATTAGATAGTTTTGGATATTAAGAATCGGGACATGTTAAATATGAATTTGATGTAGACGTCAATCATCAACTTCTTTGAACCGAACCATACGTCTCTAAACTATTCTTGTTACTCCCAGTGTAGCCAATGTAATCCAGGATTAGCTAAGCTTGGTGGACTTGCTCAAACTATGTCGGGTACTGTGTCTCGATTCATAACCAAAGATGTTTTGGATTGTGGTTTTGTAAAAATGTCAGTAATTTGATTTTGTGAAGACCGATGCCGAGTTACCAATTCTCCCAGAGCTACCTTCTCCCTCACGAAATGATAATCCAACTCTATATGTTAATTTGTTGCGAGCATGAAGAATAAGATTGATTATCATGAACAATGTACTCAAATTGTCACAAAACATAGTGGGTGGAATTCTTTAAAGAATAGCCAAATCTTGGAGGAAATATTTGAGCAAGTTAATTTGGCTTAGGCATTTGTCATGGCACGATATTCAGCTTCTGTGCTTGATCGAGAAATTTTACATAATTTCTTTGAACTCCAAGATATTACATTAGCACCAAGATAAGTACAAAAACTAAAGGTAGAGCGTCTTACCATTGTGCAACCTCCCCAGTCTACATCGGAAAAACCGAAAAGAAAACTTGCAGTATCTGCTCAAAAATTAATACCAAAGTCTAAGGTTCCTTTTATATAACTAATAATTCTTTTGACCATTTTGAAACTAAACTCGGTAGGTGTCAGGCCGGGTGAATGTCATGTATTGTAATTGACTAACAAGGCTTCTATATAATGTAGGATTTGAAAAGGGTGAATTATTGGAAGGAATTTTGAGTTTTGGAGGTAGTGGCATGGACGTGGGTTTGCAATAAAAAAGATTAGCTTTGTCTAATATGTTGTATGCAAAGCGACGTTGTAACATATGCAAGCCACTATTATCCCGTGCAATCTCAACTCCCAAGAAGTGATGAATTTCCCAAGTTTGTCATTTTAAACTCTGAATATAGAGTGTTAATGAAACTATTGAGTAAGGGCGAGATTGATCCTATCACCAGCATATCATCAACGTATATAACCAAAAAGATTGAACCTGTGATAATGAGCCTACAGGCCTATACGAAGAGAAAAGTTAGACCATACACAAGCTTAAGTGGTGGGGTTTTATCATAAAATCAATTGGCAATAGGTGGAATAGCCTACTAAGTTTATATGTTAGTCTTCTTTTCTTTTTTTCTTTGATATAGGACACTCACATGTGAATATTCTCAACACTCCTCCCCACATGTAAGTCCCTTTTTTTAACTTGGGCAATCTAAAGATGTACCGTCACTTGCTCCATGCAGATTTCAAATCCTTCTCCAGTTGCTTAAATCATGGGCCCTCTTTTGAGGCAAACAATAGACCACGATTTTTATGGGCTTTAATACCATGTCAAATTTACAATGAGCCTATGGGCTCACATGAGGAGAAAAGTTAAACCACACATAAGTTTAAGTAAGGTTCCATCTTAAAATCAATTAACAATAAGTGGAGTAACTCACTAAACTTATATTAGTCTTCTTTCCTTTCTTTATTCGATGTAAAATATTTACATATGAATATTCTCAACACTCTCCCTTAATCTCTTTTTAACTTTGGAATGAATAACTTTGGACTGAACAACACGTCTCTAAACTATGCTTATTACTCCTAGTATAGCCAATGTAATCCAGGCTTAGCAGAACTTGATGGGCTTGCCTAATAAAGACAACAAGAATAAGTAAAGTTGAAATAATAAGTTGTGGAAGACTAAAAAGATTATCCTTAATAGAAACACAAATATAAGAAAGAATATATTTAAGTTTAATGTTGTAATTATTTTTTAGGACCAGATATAATGAACATAGGGTACATGGCAAAAGCCCCAGATGTTGAAAGGTCTCATACAACCTTTTTTTTTTTTTTTTGCTATACGAATTTGATATATATGTAGAATTCGATAAAATTATAAAAAGATCTTGTTAAGTGGGAAAAAACAACAAGCAGTCCAGTACCCTAGTGTGTACAAACTATTTGACAGCATCTGAATTAGGTTTTGTGATTATGTACAAAATAGAATAGTTAATTATATATCACAACTGGTTCCAAGTACACTATTATGTGCTTGTTTGAACACTATAAGCTCGATGACCAATAACCAATGGAGTATCCTACTGCATGCAATAAAAGTGTCAAACTTTCTGACTTCAATTAATCTGTTTCGTACCATTTCTTGAATTTAAAATTGCAACACGTAGTTAATAAGCACCCATAACATGGAAGACCTCGCTCTGTTCCAAATCAGTGACACAGATGGAAAGCACAATATTAAGAGTAGGAGGGAATCAATAAATAAAATTTATCGAGTTGTTGACAATCGAATGATAAAGTAAAAACATGAAGAGCCTAAAATTGTATTATAAATCGTTAGGCATAAGCAGCTAGCCTTCCTTTATCTCTATTTTTGTTGAATTTAAAGCACAAGAACTTCTTATAAAACATAAAAGGGCTTCTCCACCGTGTTAAGAGACAGGTAGCAAGCATTATCCTAAATTATTAGTAACCATCGTAGTGGAATGAAAGATAAATTTATACTTCACTTCTCTAATTATTTATCATGCATGCATGCTACTCTTTCAATACATAATTTAATATTAAAAAATATATAATTTAAAATATTAATTAAATTTAAATATGATACATTTCTTAATCATAATAATTTAAAAAATAAAATGAAACTATTAATCTAATGATATCGAAAAAAAGCTCTTGAACTTTCTTGTTTCTCTCTCCCAACAAAAGACAAATAACTCATAAGCAGCCTTTCTTTTTGTATTTTTATAAAAAGATTATTTATGTAACTTGGATTATAATTTTTTAGTCACAAAAAATTAACCTTACTCTGAAGCTTGTCCTCTAGCAGTTGAATTTATTACTTCTAAAAATAAATGAATAGTACATAAATACTTGGTCAAGTTTTATTATGGGGTTTGGAAAAATAATTCTTGCTTTTTGAATTGCAAGATTTAGTGGTTTACTTCTTCCGTTACTTGTATTTGCTAGTTACTTGTATTTGCTAACTATGTCTAATGGCTGATCAGCAATAAAATTAACGGTGAAGTTTCACTGAGTCAAATGCAAACTTTGGGACTCCAAATTCAGTGAAATTCCCAAAATCTAGCCCCTTGGTTGGGGAACAAGATCCTCTGTTCAAATTTATGATGTCTTATTGTGTCCAGTGAATCTCAGTCATTCATTTATGCGAGTTCCGCGTGGACTCCACATAAATAAACGTGAAGTCCGCATAAATAAATGGCTTAGATTTACTGGACACAATAAAATACTATAAAAACTGGACAGAAGATTTGAACTTCTCGGTTGGGACCCTTTTTGTCTGATCTTTGACCTAGGGACTAAAGCTTAAAGTAAAATAAATAAAGTAATAAACAACTGTTAGAAGCCAAGGATCAACCCCTCATTCATCAGCCCCAGCAATCAATATCATTACTACTCCTCTTTAATTATAACTAACATCAACAGTCGTCATTCGATGTTACATGTATGACTTATATTTAATTGATATGCAGAGAAGATATAATTCAAAATAATTGATTTTATATTTATTATTGTTAAGCCAACAATTTTATACTTGATAAGAATAAATTATTAATAACCTTTTTAAACTGATTACTTCGAAATTTTAAATTTTTTATATATGTTATTCCCTCTCGTGTAGTATTGAAAAGTCATTGAATAATTAACTAATGCAATTACTTATTAGGTAGAGCTACTGTTGAAGTTAATACATAGCTGTACGGAAATATTA
The DNA here is from genome assembly GCA_025531955.1 of Erythroxylum orinocense. Taxonomy (NCBI): domain Eukaryota; kingdom Viridiplantae; phylum Streptophyta; class Magnoliopsida; order Malpighiales; family Erythroxylaceae; genus Erythroxylum; species Erythroxylum orinocense. The sequence goes on along the minus strand of JANZLX010000003.1, from coordinate 13,455,761 downwards.
GCTTCCTAGGCTTTGGAAAGCATCATCTTTTGTCTTTATTACTTCCCAAAATGCTAGCCTTTCGAAAATTGAGACTAACAAAATGTTCAAAAAACTTCTATAGTCCTTTTCAACTGTTAAGCTCTTCTTCATTAGCCTAAGCTATGTTGATTGTAAATAAATCTCTCTCTAGGAAAGATAGATACGTTATCTTGATTTTGCAGTATAATAATAAGCAAGCTTCCACTGTTATTTTTGTACTATAATGAGCTAAGCTCGTCTACTTTAGAGAAGGGATTGTTACTATCCATCAAAACAACCACCTGCGCCCCATTAATCGACAGAATTCATTGAACAACTGTAGTGATAACGAAACAGAGAATCTAGCATTCGACTTGTACTCCTTGGCATTGCCACAAGTTGCCCGTCTAAAGAAGGATACCACAGCTTGCATAAGTCCAGAAGAAATCAATCAATGACGCATAACATCGTTAGTTGCAATCCTGTCAAACTTAGGACAACATTCCCTGGATAGCCTTGTAGGTAAGATGCTGAAACAGCTTTACAACTTTATATAATTCTGCATCCACTCTCTTGAATGCAACACTTGTACTCTTTAACAAGCTGACGCTTGTCAGGTTGCTTGCAATACTTCCTTGAGATCATAACCTTGGACCTGTGCACATAAACAACAGAAGAACCAACCCTATCATACTTGTAGAAACAACAGTACTCTGTTCTTGATTTTCAAAGAAATCCAGAGTTTTATGGCTTTGGAAGCTCTAAAGCTAAGGCAACATACCTGAAGAAAGGTGAGAATCAGAATCACTCCTGAGTTCCAAAAGGCATGAATTGTTATTGGAGTTAGAAGGTTACGAGTTTGAGCATATGAAAGTCCCAAAGCAATTCCTATAATGAGTAATAAGTTGTTTAAGTGATATGGATTTATCCATGGCACAACAACATAGTTAAACTTACAATTTTAAACGATAAAACTAAGACTATAGTTAGGGTTCTTCCCCTTCTCTAACATTCCATAAGAACTCAACTTCTAGTGAATTGTGTTATAAGAATGTTACCTAGCACGAACAGCTGGGGAAACTCTCCAGGAGTTAGGTGTGCTAGAGCAAAAACTGCTGCACTGATTAGGACAGAAACCGGAGTAGGTACCCTGAGGAATTTGGTAGAGTTAAAGAGATTAATGAGCAGATTTTACAAAAAGTTAAAGGCACCGATCATCAATTGGAAATTTAAAAAAAAATAACGTAAATGACTCCATCATCTTCAAATTTAAAACATCTAACAAAAATCTGCAGACCTAGTATCCAAATCAAAAGTGTGATGTCTACAGAAAGATACATAAGTTCTTATATTTATGATGAGTAACAAATATCTGAGCTGTAATTATGGTTCTTATATTTATGATAAGTGACAAATATCTGAGCTGTAATTATGAAACATCCAAGAAAAAGAAAAATACCACTTTGTTAGGGACACCATGAAAAATCCTCGAAACACAGTCTCTTCTAGAAGTGGAGCAAGGACACCAGTGATGCCTACCAAGTAAGCAGTGCTACAATTGCAATCTTTGTAGTCAGTGATTCAGTCCAACAATGCAAACACTGTAATAGACAAGTACCATGGACGAACTAAGCAGGTTCAAAAACACAATTCCCCAATTACCTCACACTTGAAGATCCAATGAGTGGAAGAAGCTTAACAAGAGCATCTGTCTGTGAACATGTCAGATAACTTAATGAGATGACCTGATATGATTGAAAGTACACACTCCGATACTTAAAGAATATGCTATATACCAATTAGGTCATTTTGACATTTTGAGGTGGGGGTAGTAACTGATAAACGATCTTAGTTTCCTTTTAACAAAATAAATGGAGGTGCCTCAAATATATAGTTTCACTAAGTAGCAACCATACAGAAACATGCAGTCATATACATGTTTTTGTAGTGGTATATAAAGAGAACATAAGAAAACAGAAAGATCAGTTCTCAATGGTGTAAAGAAAACAGAAGAAGAACAGGCCAAGCTTAAACAAATTCCCAACCTCTCTCTGAGGTGTCTCGCCATTCAATGCAGACATGGTGAATCCTGCCAATGCAATAGCAAGTATGGCTCCAAAAAGACCAATTCCGGCCCATAGAAGCCACCCTTTCTGTAGATTGAAAGGTTCTCTCAAATCTGAGATGATATTATTCGATTAAGACATATCCAAACTTAGGTAATCTTGAATTCAAAGTTCACAGAAAATCTATTAGACATTATTCTATAGTTGAAGCAATAGATTGATGCAGATGCACAAATTCATGCTACTTAACAAGAATCTGCATTTAATTAGTATGGAACAACTCATCAAAGATAGGTACCATAACGAAACACGTCTTCTGGAAGTGGCTGGAAAGTGTTCGTAATGCTATATATCACTCCAAGTACGACCGCAGTTGTTATGCTGCCAAAAAATAACAGTTGAACATGTTAGACATATCTGAGCCTCTAAGTGGAAGACAGGTCGTTTAAGCATTTTCTAGTTATCCGTAATTCATTAGCTAGTACAAATAGTTAGATGCTCATACATCCTACACAGTTTGCAAAACAAAGTCCATCATAGGACCGAAGAGAAGTCATCCATACCTTTGGTCCAGAAAAAGTATCCCCGCCTTCTCGTCTAAACTTAACTCCTCTATATTAATCCCTAGATATGGCAAAGCCGCTGCCTCTACCAATCCTGTCAACACGAAACTGCCTGGCGAAAAAATTAATTGGCCCCGCAAACCAGTACCAGGATCCAATGCATTCAGAGATGAAACTCTAGACACTAAAACAAGGATACAATCTTCTTGGGAAGCATAAACCATCTAAGACTTCCATTAATAGGAAACAAGAAATCGGGAACAAAATCTCAAGGTAAAGAGACAAGAACCTAAATGCGCAAGCCAGAGATGTTAAAGAAGCAGTTTGCCATTGCCAAGGGGCGTCCCATCGTTTGAGTATTGGCCAATCCAATTCACTTTCCTGAATAAGTTCCTTATTATCACAAAGTCTCAATTTGAAAAACAGAAACTCAACGATCAGGAACCGGGCCTTCAAAACCAAACCTTTTCCTTCACGTTGCCTTCGGATTCCTTCCCAGCATTAAAGAAACATATTGAACGTTCCCTCTTAGAAAACCGGTACAACCTCGTACCACCAAATCTTATCAAAGAACTTGGTCTACCGAGGAGTACGGCGCGTGCCTGCTTTGACAATGTCTTGAAAGATGGTAACTTGGGAGAAGCAGGGAGGCATAGCAAGGAAGACACAGGCAGAGGCCTGGAAACTGAGGTAACCATAGCTTCTTCTTGTGGTTATAGGATTGCTGCAGTAGGGAATTCGGAGTCTGTGTCAATTTTGAGCAGACAATAAACAGTTGGCTGGCGCAGTGACCTCTCGCAGTTTCAGTGGTGGAGATAAGGCTTGGAGCTTGGAGCTGACTCCATATTTTATAGGTTGAAAGAGTCAACTTCAAGTAATGGGCTTGAAGATAACTGCATTGCCAACTTTAACCCATTAGCTAAATTCATGACCGTCAACCACCCTCTTCTTTAGATAGAAATGGGCTTTTGCGACTTTCTGTCTCATTTGAGCATTCCTATTTTGTACCGTTTTTAATATTCATTTTTAAGTAACATAGTTTTTAAATTTTTAACTAAATAAAAAATAATATAATTAAAGATACTAAAATTTAATAATTAGTGTTTCTAATATTATAAGTGAACAGTTTATTTTAAATTTGTGATGTATTTTAGTGAATGTTTTTGTAAGAGTAAATTTCTGTTTATATATTATTAAAACCTACTATTATTATCTTTTAATTGTACGAATATGTGAATCTTTGAATATAAATATTAACTTATAATTATGAATTTTTAATAATTTATTTATAAAGTGAATGACTCAAATCTAAATGATGAAATTGATAAGATTGGTATTAGAGCATTCTTAACTAATCATCCCTTTAGGTCACCGGAGAATTGCATTCTCTGTTAAATGCACTTTATTATTTGAGCCAATTTTGTAGTTATCCCTTTACGTCACCGGAGAATTGCATTCTCTCTGAAATGCACTTTATTATTTGAGCCAATTTTGTAGTTATGTGGTCTATTAAATGCACTTTATTATTTGAGCCAATTTTGTAGTTATGTGGTCTACAAATACTTAAATGTGTCGCTTGCATTATGAATGTGTGCGGCTAATTCTTAAACTGCAGCAAAATATTTTCTCGTAAATGTGATTTTATCTATTTCTTCATATTTCATCCAAGTAGGAAGTTGCTCGAATGTGAAAATTTGTCTTCTTCTTCGAGAATGCTATAAAAGAGCCACTCTTATAGCTTTCGTGATGGAAGAACTAATTTTAGAAAGGAAAATATTATTTAGGCTATGTTTGGTTGGTCGAAAAGTTTTTAATAGAATAGAATGAAATATAATAGAATAGTTTATAATGGAATGGAATGTAAATAGATGTAATATTAGAAAATTATTGTTTGAGAAGGATGAAAGAGTTCATAATGTAAGATAGTAAAATGTTGTTTGGATAAAGGGTTTGTGATATAATGTAGTGTAAAATTATTTATCATTTTACATTTCATTTTAAAATCTCCAAATCGAAAGTTTTTCATTTTTACTGTTTAGGATGAAATGAAATGTAATATAAAACCCTCCTCTTCCATCTCATTTCATTCTATTCCATTATAAACCCTCCTCCCAAACAATGGAATAATATTATATTTCATTTCATTATTCCATTAATAAACCTCCAACTAGATATACCCTAAACAAATGTATATTTGAAGGAACGTAACAAAGTAATTAATATATATACCCGGTGGTTTAGGTCATTATTGATATTGATATATTACCATTTTTTATTAAGAAAAGTTCAGTTTGAGAAAAAATTACATAAAATTGTAACAATCTATTTGAGAATTAAGCCTTGAGAATAATTTATACAT
>JANZLX010000003.1:13378938-13400298 GCA_025531955.1 Erythroxylum orinocense | reverse complement strand
TGTGCCCACTAATGCCCATTAACTCAGGCACGATAATTCATGTGCCCATTAACTTAGACATGATACTTGCAATTAGCCTTGGGCAAACGATGAGAACGTCGTGGCGCAACAGATTGAAGCAGTTTTGTTTGGTTTGATGAAATTTCACAGGAAAAGGAATCGTTATTGAAATAACAGTCGTAATATTTTAGTCTTCAAATGCACTGAAGGAACCTGTTTTTTGTAGTCCCTTCCAATATTCACAATGGGATTGAAAAGTCATTTTCATGTACTTAATTGATTCATACAGTTTAGGAATCGCCGAAATCTGTATTAGTTCATTGCATGCCTTTTCCAGCATTTTTTTCCTTTGTCAGATTATTTTTCATCCTTTTTTAGTCCTCTGCATATTCCATTATTAATAATCGCAATCTGACGAAGCTTTCTAAACACGTTAAAAATGTGACAATCATATGCATGCATCACTTTTGAGAAATAAGAAATAAATACTAACAAGAATCAAGAGGCAGGTAACACAGATACCTTGTTACCAGCAACAGGCAGAAGTAGAGCTGGCCAAAGAAACTCGGATATTGAAAGTAATTCTGGTAGTTGGTGCTCAGCATCAAAACAGCAATTGCGAATTGTTCCAGAGACCTGCAAGTAAAGGATAATCTCAGCCTCTGGAAACGAAAGTTACAGTGCTTATGTGTGTATGAGACACTGAGAAAGCCGAAAGATGTAATAATCAAACAAATGTACCCGTTAATTTGCAGAAGATTCAAAGAAGAGTGCAGAGGAAAATAGACTATTGAAGTTATAGTAATTAGAGGCACAACTTGTAAATTTGAGCCACAAGCAAACTCACATGCAAATCAAGTCTATGATTTTGAAACTACAAAAATCTGAGCACATAAATTAGCATACCCCTTTCTTCCGCAAGTGACTACTTGAGTCGAACTGTCTAAGAATCTGCTTTAGCAAACCTTGCTTAGGGTCCAATAACAATCTCCTTCCAGCTTCCTTCTGAGAGATGTTCACAAGAATGGAACCAACATGGTCAAATGCATCCTCTGGCAGATACATAACGTTGAGGTGAGACAAACATCATGGAGCATAAAGACCCAATTCACATCACAAAAGATGTAAACGCGTAGATTGGAAGGATAAAGAGACAAAAGTCAATGCTTTCTTGAAGGACAAAACAAGTGAGCAATCCTCAAAATAAGGTAGCCTAGAAAAGGTATCGCTTTCCAAATTTTATGCAAACGGGGATGCTAACTGTAGAGCCAGAATGAGTTCCAAAAGGCTGAACCTTTCTAAAAATATCTGATGAACTACATAGAGCGAACTAGAGAGGTCATCAAGCCCGTAACAAAGCGATTTGATGGTCTATCATACCTAAAACCAATAATTTTGAATTCATAATTGCCTTTATTTGAGTACTTACAAAATCAATTTGGCAGACAAGAATATGCAAAACTCTCTGCACAGCCTGTAGATATAAACAAATTAAAGTAAAATGTACGAAAACACACCTTTGCCATCACTTGAGGATCTACAGAAAGATCTCACAAGCTTCATAACAAAAAGGCCTTGCACCTTCTCATCCTCGACCTAAGAAAATAGATGAAGTTAAAACCAATTATCAGTGTTCAAATGTATTATCACTTTTATCATTCAGGAGACTGGAAGAAAGAATGATAAATTTATTGAGCTCTAATGCATACAAGAAGAGAATGCAAAAGAATTTGACAAAGGCTAATGCCATCATCGAGATGTAATACTCTATAAATGCCATAGTGTATGTGACATTAGAATAATATAGGGGAAAGCACCTGTAGTAAAGATGATATACCGCCATCCAATTGAGTGAGATTAACTAGGAGCATCACCAACAAATGACTAATGTTGGAATCCGGCTTATACAACACATCCATCACAATTTTAATCATTCCCATCTTTACCATCTCTGCTGCTAAACTAGAATTTGGAGACAAATTTACAAGAGCTTCTGCAGCAGGCTCGGAGACCTCCTGAGAATTTGAATTAATTTGTTCAAACTATGATATAGTCAAAAGATTAATAAACATAACGAACTAAATTTTTGCAAACTCTTCATTAATGAAAGATCAAGAGTAGGAACATTAGTAAATTCAGGACTCCAATTAAACTTTGATAACTGTTACGAGCTTTTATTAGCTTAGCAAAGACTAGTATGATACAGCACCTTTTTCTCGCCTAAAAGACGACCTAATGATGGAAGCACTGTATTGGCATACTTGGAAAGTGACAGGACTCCGTCTTCAGACCCTGTTAAGTCCCGAACAATTTCAACAGCTGCCTTCTTCAACTAAACTCAAAATTTAATTCATATAGGGTGTATTAGTAAATCAAACTAATAATCAATGCAACCAATTAGTAAAATATCGATTAATGCAAATCAAAAAGAAAACAAAAAACAGAAACTTTCTTGTGCAACAAATTTAGAGCATACAATGTTACAACTAAAGTAGTAAGAGGAGCAATATAGGAAGAGAAAGGTGACAGAAGGTACAACAACACTTTAGTAACAGATGAATAAGAAGAACAATGTCATAGAAGTTAGTAAGGGAATGACTTGATGACAGATGCAATATGATTACTGGTTAGGGTGTAAAGCCTACCATATGTTGTTAAAAGGGCCAACGGTTATGAACGATTAATTGTCAACAAATAATAATGTTTCCTCTCTCTACTGAATCTGGTTCTTCTTTACTCTTCAATTCTCATTATGAATGCTGCTATTAGGGTCACCATTACGATTGCAACAATTTGGTATTAGAGCCCTCGTTCCTTGGATCTATGGCAAAAGGAATGCGTTCTTGAGATTGGAGGAAAGTTGAAGAAAATATGAGAAATCAAATGCAAGAATTGTAGCTGAATATGAGTGGGGAATGCAAGAATTGAAAGAATTGATGACTCAACTGCTTCAACAAATGTGCTTGGGACTCTAGTCTGATAAAGAATGTGATAGAAAAGCCCTAGAATTTGGGATAGGGGGGTAGCACAACAACAGCTCATGTTTCAATCATGATCATCCAAGATAGAATTTCTAGTGCCTAGAGGTGAGGCATTGGCTTGGCACCAACTGTATAAGAGGAATAGGATTACGGTGCAAGAACCCAGTTGAGGGGAGTATATTTTCGCTCTAGAACAGATATTTGGTCAAACAATCTTTGAGGATCCAGTAGGGAAGTTGAAGGAACTGAGGCAAGAAAGATCGGAGAAGGAATACTGAGCGAGGTTCAACCTTATTTCTCACAAATTAGTGATGCCAGAACACTATCTTCTCAGCCTATTCCTAAAAGGCCTGAAACTGGAGATTAAACATCCGATTAACATCTGGGCCCCTAGTACATTACAGCAAGCTTATGATTTAGCAAGAAAGCATGAAGTGATAGCTCGTAGCTGCTATGGAAATGATTGAGGCAGTTGGAAAGAATATACGATGAATCAGAAGACTCAAAGGGGTATATTGCCAAAACCAACAACAGGAGCTACTGGGAGAATTAGGGAATAAAAGATAGCAAAGACCACTAGTTGGTAGTTGGCTGAGAAAAGAGCTAAGGGACTTTGTTTTTGCTTTGACGAAAAATATATCCCTAGTCATAAATGTAAGAAGAGAATGATGTTCTTGTTTGTCACAGAAGAAGGAGAAGAGGACAAAAAGGACTACAGTAGATTGAAGATGGAACAACCTGCTATTTCTTTACAAGCAATGGCAGATACCATTTCAAATCAATTTCAACATAGGAAGGTTTTCGGAAATTATAAACGTAAAATCATTCACATATTGGTCGATGGAGGAAGTACACAATTTCATTGACAAGAAATTGGTAAGTAAGAAGTCAAGGGTGGAGAATATTGAACCAGAGTCAATTCTAGTTGGTGGAGGTTCACAGAGTCATTGTCATTAGAAATGTAAAGGGTTAGAATGGACAATGAATGATCATCAATTTTGAACGGATGCATTGGTAATAGGCATTGGGGTAAGTGACATAGTGTTGGATGTACAATGACTTTCTACTTTGGATGACATTGTTTGCAACTACAAGGAAGGTATGATGAAATTTGAATGGCAAGGAAGAAGACTAGAGATTTGCAATGGGAATTAAGAGAAAGTAGTCGAGATGAAAGAGAAACTGTTGGAGAAATCATGGAAGAATAGTGAGGCAGTATATCAATTTGTCTTAATTGAAGAAGAAGATCAATTGGAGACATCTAATATTCTTTCCAGTAGATTACAAGCTATGGAAGTGAACGCTGGAAGTTGCTTACTTAATGAACAACAAAGGGAGTCACAAGAATTATTGGAGAACTATCCAGATATATTCCAAGAACCAAAAGGACTTCCTCCTTCCAGATTACATGACCATCGAATTAGACCAAAAACTGGAGTGGAAGTTTTTAATAAAATACCTTACAAATATGCAGGGTTTAGAAACAAGCAATACAAGAATTAGTGGAAGAGATGATGCAGTAAGATATTATAAGAAAGAGTGTTAGTGCATTGCTTCACCAGTCATTTTGGGGAAAAAGAAGGATGGCTTATAGAGGTTCTATGCGGACTACTGGGCATTAAATAAGAACACAATCAAGGATCAATTTTCTATTGCACTCATTGATGAACTTTTGGACGAGGTTTATGGTGCAAGGTATTTGCCTAAACTTGATATACGGGATGGTTATCACCAAATATGGATGCATGAAGAGAATATAGGAAAGACAACATTTAGAACTCACCAAGGCCATTATGAGTTCTTAGCCATGCCTTTTGGGTTAGTAAACGCACTAACTACTTTTTAAAGTTTAATGGAATCCATTTTTAAGGACTATTTGAGGGAATCCATCCTAGTGTTTTATGATGATATACTCATATATAGTCACACATGGAAGCAGCATCTTCTTCACTTGGCTGAAGTGTTTTGGGTACTATAATGTCAACATCTTTTTGTGAAATTCTCTAAGTGTGTCTTTGGTGTAGAAGAAGTGGAATACCTAGACCATGTTATTAGTGTTGACTGAGTAGCAACGCATCCTAAAAAGTTTCAGCGGTGAATGATGGCCAACTCCCAAATTGTTGAAGCAATTGAGAAGTTTTCCTTGGTTTCGTTGGGTATCATCGTCGATTTGTCAAGAATTATGGTTGCATTAGTAAGCCTTTAACTTTGCTACTAAAGAAGAATTCTTTTAAATGGTCAGAAGAAGCAGAAGTTGCATTCATAATCTCAAAATGGCATTGATCAATGCTCCTGTCTTAGCTCTTATAGACTTTTAACAAAACCATAGTAATTGAAGAAGAGGCCTCCAGAGAGGGTATTGATGCCAGAATGTCATCCCTTGGCTTATGTTAGCAAGACCTTGTCTCCAAAATATCTACATTTGTCTATATATGAGAAGGAACTGATGGCATTAGTTTTGGCCATTAAACAATGTTACGACTGAAGTAATAAGGGGAGCAAAATAGGAAGAGGAAGGTGAGGGATAAAAGATTACCACGACTGTTAGTAACAGATGAATAAGAACTACGCCGTAGAAGTTAGTGAGGCTACGTCGTAGAAGTTAGTGAGGGAATGACTTGTTGACAGATGTAATACAATTTCTGGTGAAGGGCTAATGGCTACCATATGTTGGTTGTAAACAATTAGCTGTCTACGAATAATAACGTTTCCTCCCTCTACTGAATCTGCTTCTTCTCTAATATTCAATTCTCATACTGAATATTGCTAGTGTGCGTCATTGTAATTGTAACGTAAAAACTATTGCTATCATACAATACGAGAGCAGCAAAAGCTAGAAACTAGCGCTAGCCTCTGAGGTATATAAAAACAAATAGACGGGCATCATAAAGAAGTGACAAAAAGAGCAGAACTTCGATACTTTTTTCTGACAAACAAAGTAGAAAAGATGAAATTTAGGAACTGCCAATCCAAGCTTTTACTTTGGCAGACGATTTTACCAAGAGATTATCTTGAATTACAACTGCACAAGAAGCAAAAAGTTGTGAAATTAACAAAACTCACCGGCGGCGAGGGAGAAGAAAGGAAGCTCACTAATTCTTCAAGCTCCGTCGCCATTGCCGCTGTCTATTTCGATTCCACGGAGATGCCACAGCACAGCCTCTACGAGAAATATGAAATATGTACCTTCTCAAAACGCTGCCGCTTGCGAGAATGTGCGTCGCCAAGGGAACTTTTCGTTGCTCACTTCCTATTTATGTTCACTTTTGTTTCTGCTATGAAGTAGAAAAATTATTTAAAAGATGATATTTAAAATCGCATGTACCGTTTTAAATAATTTTTAAAATTATAAATTAGTCCCTTCTAATTTTTAATTTTTATTAACCATGTTTTTAAAAATTATAATAATATCGGTACTGTTGTATTGGTTGATATAATTGCACTCAAAAATGGTACGCGTCCTAGCAAGCGGAGCTATGGGCTGTTTTTCGTTGCTTGACACTGGCGTAGATGTATGGGTATTATCAGGTAGAAGTACGTATAGATTTGGCAGTTGTGGTGGCCGGTTTAACTAGTGATCAACCTATGGTGGGGAACTCCTTGGTGCTGGCTATTCAAGAGTTGTTATCTCGGTAGTGGATTGTACGAGTATGTCATGTTTGCTAGGAAAGAAATCGTTGTGCTGACTGGTTAGCTAATTATAGCCACTGGTTCTCTGTCGGGGTACATTGGCTGCCTGATGCTATAGAGGGTCTCTCCTCGCTTCTATTTGCTGATACTGTTAGGGTTACTTTTACCCGTATCACTGCCCTGTAACATTTCTTTTCAGGTGTAAACCTCGCTTTTTAAACAAAAAAAAAAGGTACAATAGAATTTAGCACCTTTTTCAATTGTAGCATTACAAAATTCATATCTCTGGTTAATAATAATCAATAAAGTCTTTTGACTTTGACTCGAAGGCTCACATACTAGTTAAGACTAATATACCATATTATACACCACATTATCATTCAAGCAACTACAAATTGGATATTCATTTTGGACTAGAAATTGAATATTTGGGGGCCTAATTAGTTTTACCGTAGTTTTTATTTTTTTATTATTTTAAAATTTAGTAAAAAAATTATTTGGTCAAGCTTCTAATTTCTTTCTTTTAATTTTAATTTCTTCTAATCATGACTTTGTTTTTTTTTGTTTTATCCGTTCTTGCATAATTATGATCTTATTTGTTGCCTTAGTCACTCTTTGCTCTATTTTTTTTTATAATGACAAAGGAGGAGAAATAATTAATGATATACTTTGCATTTGATGATACATTTTCAATATTACAGTGATGATATATTCTAGAACTTGTAGAGTTTAAATTTATGATAAACAAACAAACGATGCCAGGTTCTTCTAATTATAACTATGAGTAAAGTTTACAGGTATTGTTTGAAACTCTTTATTATTATTTGAACTTTGAAATTATATCTGTTATTATTTGTCATCATAAAAAAGGGGAGAGATTGTTATCTTAAGGTTTATGTTTAACAATTTTGATGATAACTATATAATATTTCAAAATTTAAATTGGATTTATTTCCTTGTATAATAAACAATAAATTGAAATAAAATCATAGAATAATTGCTTCCTTCTTGCAGGAACCTTCTTTATAAACTTACCCTTTTGGAAATGGTTCCATGACATTCAGAAGGATCTTACTAATTCGAATAATTAGCTTCGAAAACCTTGACAGAACGTTTGAATATCGAAGATTTCAACAGAGATAATATCGAAAATTAAGCAATGACTGGTTGAAAAAATTGTTTACTTGAGGAAGAGCCACTGCATTTGCAAAACACATAAAACATAGACATAAGACTTGCAAAATATCTTAGAGCTTCATTATTTCTTGAAAGCTATATCAAACTCTTTTTGTCTTATAAAGTAATATCACTCAATTAAGAGAAACTGTTAAATCATTTATACGTTTCTTGTTGAGAGCTTGTAGAGGCTAGCAAAATGCTACTATTATGAAAGGTTGAGGAACCTTGAAAATTTACACTTATGAGCTTGAAGAGGCTCGTCAAATTACTACTTAGCTTTTATAGTAAAAAACTCAAGTTGGATGCTTAGGGACTGGACATAGGTTTTGTTATAAGCCGAACCAGTATAAATCTACTGTGTTATTTTCTCTCTCTTCCTTATTTTTAAATTTCGTATTTTAAGTTTTTATTTTCGAGAGACTCCTTCAATTTTACAATAGGTTCCTTCTGTTTTTATATCGCATGAGGTTTCTTTCAAAAGTCAGCAGGCTCTTATTGATTAACAGGCTCCTTTCGAGTAAGCAAACTCTTATCGTTTTGAGCATTAGCAAACTCCTTTCGATTAATTAGTTCTTTTCTATTTGAGCATTAACAGACTCCTTTCTTTTTTAACGTTAACATGATCCTTTTGAAAGTTTATAAGATACTTCTATTTATAAATTTAATTTGTTTAGCAAGATCTTATCAGTTTGAAAGTTCCTTGAAATTTTTTACACACAATTCACCCTCCTCTTGTGTGTGTTGCTTTATCACTCTCATGTCCAACATCTTGATTAACATATAAGAAACCATGTTGAAGCTACTCTCAAATTTTGGATTTTGATTCATATCAATTACGAAAAGTATACTTATTTGAAAATTTTAACTAAAGGAGAATTATATTATATTTATTGAAATGCATTATATATATATATATATATTGTTATATAATTTAATCAATTGTACACATTTTAGTAAATTTAATAACTTTTTGTTAATTAACCTAAACTTATTCGAATTGTTCAAAATAATGTCGTTTTAAAGATGATATATGCAGAAACAATTCAAATCCAATAACATCTTACTATATTTTCAGAAAATTTTAAACAGAAGAAAAAAAACTCTAATAGAACTTTCATCGGACATGTTATAGGTAGTACTTAAACAAGCTTCCTAACTCATATTCAGCTTCAATCAACCCATTATGGATGCATTGCACAAGCCACCATTTTCATTATTATCACAACAAACATTTACCACAACCAAATCCCAACACACATAGGGAAAACACAAACCCCAACATAAAACAACACCCAAATATAACAATGTCACCACTATCAGAAAAACTAGAGTGTAAAGTCTGGACCACTTACCTTAACTGACGATGACGAAGACAAAGAAATGAAGAAGACACGATGATGGCATGCGGTGGAAGAAGAAAAATGAAAATGACGATGATGACGATAAGGAATAACAGGGGGAGGCTTCGTTGTTTTTATTTAAAATGAAACAAAAATGACGTTGTTCATTATGGGACAAATGACGTTATTTTCGTTGTATTTTTAAAAATGTTTCAATATTTGGAGACAATTTAAGAAAATGTCACAAAATGATAGCCAATAGGTGATAATTTTAGGTAATCGTCACTAATGTAGACTGCCCTTTAGTGGCAATCCCATGGAGTCGTTGCCAAAGGGAGATCTTTTGTGACGAATTAATAAAATCGTCACCATACTTTTATCCTTTTGTGATGATTTTATAAAACGGTAGCCAAAGTGTTAAATTTGGGCAACGATTTCTTAAAAATGTTGTTAAATATATATTTGGTGACGATTTTATTCTATTAATGTATATATATTTTTATATTTAGCAAATTTTTTGTAATTTGTGATTCCTGTAAAATAGTACAGAATTTATATATATATTAAATGGATTTTTGTGAAACCACAATTGAAAATTCATATTTTTTATAGGAGATTAATAAAAAGTATAAATTTATGTAATATAAATTAATTTTGTGTTTTTAGTTTTATAAAATTTTGAAATGACATTGCTGTTAGCTAAATTTATTTTTAGACCTACAATCATTGTCAATAATATTAAATTTGATTTTTAAGATGATGATATTAATATTTAATATTGATTTTTCATTTTTTACTATATTCCAGTTATTTTTTTAATTATATTGCAATAAATATAATTATATATGGTAATTAATATAATGTTGTATGAATGTATAGATAATAATTGTAACTAGAATAATGATTTATGAATGTATAGATAATAGATAAATTTTCTCATATCTTACTTATGTAATATATTAGTCTATTTGATCATAATTCTCTATTTATTATATATAAATTCGGTACTATTATATCCAATTTATATATTTTATATTATTCGTTGTCAAAGGTCAAGCCAACTAGTAATAAGCCACTATTTATCAACGATTTTATGAATTGTCGCCAAATGATATATTTCTTTCGAATAAATTGAAAACGATTTCATTTTGTTTAACAACAGATAACGTCGTTTTCTATTACTTATTAACACCACAACAAAGCTTTTTTTATTTTCGTGTTAGCCGTTGTATTTCCTTTTGGTTCATTGTCGCTAAAGCATCTTCTCTTTTATTATGGTTGTCTCCTATGTTGTAGTCGTCACCGTCAAAGAAACATTGTGTCTTGTGTTAGTACTGTTCCTTTTTTTTTCAAGAACCTCCTTATTATGTTATATTTTTCTGCTAAATTTTGGAGTTTAAGTGGGTTTTGTGTTCTAATTATGGTGTATGGGTTTTTATTTATGATTGTGTTTGGAAGATGGTGAATTGTTTTTCTGTGTTGCATATGTATGGGTTGACACTTTTTTTCCACCTTCCATGTTTTTTTAAGCAAAGCCTACTAACTGTTTGATGAAAGGTCTGTTAGTCTAATATCCTAGTTCAATGATTGTATTGTGTAATCTGTTATACACTTATTTTATAGAGCATGCTCTATTTATAGTATACTAGAGTAATTTAAACATTTAAATGTATTATTGAGGTTACGTGGGGATCACGGAAAGACTAGAGATAGTTTTGGACTCGACCGAAAATTTTTCAGAAAATTCCCAAAGACTATAAAAAACTATGGAATTAGTCTTAACGAGATTAAAAGCCCTAAAATGTGCTTTGGAGATTTGGGTGATACTTTTGAATGAAATCCGAATAATTTTGATGACATTTAGTGATTTATATATTCAATTTTAAAATTCTTTCAGGCAATTGAAAAGTTACCAAATAATTTCAAAATACGATGAAAAGCTCCAAAATTAAGGCTGGAGTCCATAGGAACTAAAACGGATTAACACAAAAGTTGTTTGAATAGAATTCGGGTAATCTGAAAATTTTCATATAAAATGATCAGTATCAAAAAATAATGAATTTTAGAGATAAGGTGCCCAATTAAAATATTCTAAGCATGCAATTGAAAGATTTTAAGTTTAATTAGAGTATAGTATTGAGGTCAATTTGAGGTTTAGAATTATATAGAACATTTTTTAATTTATTTAGAAAATTTTATTGGTTTAATTCAGTGAAGGATGAAATGGTCATTTTGAATTTTAAAGGTGATTATATGTGTAAAACCCTAGATTGCCTCTGTCCTTCTCTCAAACCATCACCATCACCGTTTCTCTCATTCTCTTCTCTCCTCCTCTCTGTCCATTTGATTGCTTTCTTTTCTTCTTCTTTTTTGCATCGACTACTGGATATTATCCATTTGGTTTCTACTTGATATAATACACAAACACCATTCTGGATTTTTAATTAAGCTCTAATTACTTTCCAATCATGGTGCATCACCCTTCAACAATTAGCCAAGAATTTGTTCTTATCTTTGATTTTGTTGCCATATGGGTAGCTTTGCTATTAACGCAACACTTCAGAGCATAAATTTAAATGGGCACTCATCATTCAAGTCCAATTATCTCTTCTTTGGGAGCTTCAGTTGTAATAAGAAGCAAAAGGTCACTGCTTCACTCACCTTGAGTAGTTGTGGAGTGTTAAGTCTCAAAACAATTCGAAGTGAGTTTAATATGGTCATTAGATTTCATTGTGATAGAATATCTATTGGGTTTGCTTCAATTCACGTTGGTTTATGAGATTGTCGTAGTAATAGCAACAGTGGGTTGAGTGATGATGGTGCAGAGTTACGTCGAATGAGGGCTTGCCTACTAATGGTGTTAAAGCCGAGAGTCCCAAGAAAGTGCTTATTTTGATGAGTGATACTGGCGGTGGGCATTATGTGTCTACGGGGAACAAATTTGCTATTCCATAATTTCTGTAACTGCTGTGCTTGAATAAATCCCAACCATCTATTACAATAAGTTAGATAGCTAGAATCTTAAAGGCACAACGGGGCACAACAATTCGGGAGTAGCAGATCTGCTCCCTGTCTACAGAGGCTATTAAAGTAGCGTGCAATGAAGAATTTGGTGATGATTATGAGGTATTTATTGCTGACTTATGGTCCATTCATACCCCTTGGTCATTTAATCAATTGCCAAGAAGTTATAATTTCTTGGTGAAACGTAGGCCACTGTGGAAGATGGCATACTATGGATTTGCACGATGAATAATTCATCAATCTAACTGCAATTTCAACATTTATAGCACATTCTCATTGTTTTGGCCATAAATTGGCCTACAAACTTCCAAATTAAGTGATTCCAAGTAGAACTGAAACTTAAGGCATATTACTAAGAATCTCTAGAAGAGACCTAGACCTAATTTGGGATAAATGATATCGAAATTTGGAATCGAAAGTGGTAATCTGATATTGCTTTTGTGTTGAAACACCTTGTGATATTTGGTACATTTTTCATGATGTAGAATTTGAAATGACATGATTCTCGATGATTTAGAAACTAGAGACATAAGGGAACAAATGTTTAGAAGACCTTAAAACGTAATTTAAATGTTTACTATGTAAAAATTAAGAAACAAATGGAGGTATAGATTTTAGACATGGGTCATAACCGTGACTCATCATGCATGATTGTGACCTAGTGAATTAAATTTTGTGAGATTGTTTTTTGAAGGAATTGGTAAGTTACAACGAATAAAATATGGTATTTAAGTAACTTTTGAAGTTAGATTTGAAAATGATGACCAATAGATTAGCTTACGGAAGTAAGCAAAAATATGATAAACATGCATCTTACACGATTAGATACAAATCTCTAATTCAGTTAAACCAAATGTATAGTTTTAATGCCTTATATCCTAATTTGGAAATAAATGCCTAAGATAAATAAATTTTATGTAGGTAAAAGAGAGTCATCGAATGTGTGAATGTACTGGGTAATAAGTGTGCAATGATGAGTGGTCAAATATTTTGGCTCATTCTACAATCCCACATCGAAAATGTTTAGGAATGGTGAAGGTTTCTAAAACCATAAAAGGGGCCTCCACTTCTTAGTTAAAATCATCCCAAAAAATTTCTTTCCTTAAGACAAAATTTTCTTCTCTCCTTTTTGTAATATTTCACTTGTATTATTTCTTGAAAATATTGAAATATCAATTTAGTAGTGCCCTAGGAAGTAGGCATAATTGCCTAAATCTTGTTAAATTCTAGTGTTCTTTATTTGTCTAATTAATAGCTATTGTTAGGTATAGTTGTAGTGAATTATTGTGTACTAAATTACATGTCTAGGAAAATTCTGTCTAGGAGGTTAGGTTTTAAGTAGGACCGCTTGTGACTCCTCCAATCTTTCCTGAGAATTTACTTAGTGTGATTTTCAATATAATTGTTCACACTCTATTTACCTAGGCAATAGTGCTTAAGGTGAATTTGTATTGGTGGAGATTAGCCTTAGTTTCATAACAATTGGTATCAGCACCAAGGTTTTTTCTTAATATGCTTTGTGGTTGCAATTTAGTCTGATCTTCCATATCAGAAAAGATTTTTCCTTGGGCTATTGACATTCCACATTGATAGCTAGTGAATAGAAATTGTAGCAGAGATGACATAAATCAAATATACGACTGTACCAACCACGTCGACAACTTCTATCTCGTCTATTCTAGCGAGGATTGTTATGATAAATGCAACATTTGCGATAGAGATTTTTTATAGCATAGGTCATTTTGGTATATGGCAAAGTGAGGTTCAAGATGCTCTTTTTCGGCAAGGTTTTGACATTTCCATTGAAGAAAAGAAACCAGATGATGTTGAGGAGAAAGATTGGAAAACTACAAATCATTTGACATATGGTACAATTCAATCATGTCTTTCTAGAGAGCAAAAGTATAGAAAGAATTTTCTGCATCTAAATTGTGGAATGCGTTGGAAGAGAAATTCTTGAAGAAAAGCAGTCAGACTAAGCTTCATATGAAGAAGAGACTGTTTCATTTTTATTATGTTCTAGGTACCCCTATAAATGATCACATCATCATTTTTAATCAGTTAGTTACCGATTTAATAAATTTGGATGTGACATTTGAAGATGAAGATCAGATTTTGATGTTGTTGGGATCGCTTCCTAAGGAGTTTGAGTTTCTTGAAACTACTCTACTTCATAGGAATGTTGGCATGTCTCTTAGTAAAGTTATAGTTGCATTGTACTGTCATGAATTGAGAGGGAAGACAAAGGAAGAACGTACAAATGGAGCAGCAGAAGCTTTGGTGATCAGAGATCGTTCGCAGAGCCAGATTAAAGGAAGGAAACGGAGATCAAAGTCAAGGCTCAAATTGAGTAAAGATGAATGTGCGTTTTGTCGGGAAAAAGGGCACTGAAAAAAGGATTGTACAAAACTGAAGAAATAAAAACCTGATAAGGAAAGACTGATGCAAATTAGAATATTACTAATTGTGAAGATACATACTCAGATCTTTCATGGATTGTTACATCCTTAATAAGCCTTTCTAGTCCATGGCTACTCGATTCAGGCTATAGCCATCACATGTGTCCCAATTAGGATTTGTTCTCTAATTTTAGAGAGCTAGAAGGTGTAGTTGTTCACGCAGCAAATGAAAATCCCTGCACAATAAATGGGATTGTTCAATTTGCTTAAAGAATCATGATGGAACAACCAGGACTCTTAACAGATGTTAGATACATGCCATGTTTGACGAAGAACCTCATTTCTATGGGAGTCTTATAATCAAAGGGCTATATTATCAATACAACAAATGGAGTAATGAAAGTCATCTCTGGTGCACTTGTGGTAATGAAAGGGATTCGAATAAAAATAACCTGTATTATTACCAAGGTAATGTGGTTATTGGAATAACAATAGCAGCTTCTAATGATGATCAAGAGCTAGAAGTAGCTAGGTTGTGGCATATGCATTTGGGATATGCAAGTGAAAAATCCTTGAAGATATTAGTAAATCAAGAATTGTTGAAAGAAGTTTAGGCTTGCAAATTAGACTTTTGTGAACATTGTGTCAAAGGGAAGAGAACAAGAGTGAGATTCAACACTGCAATCCATGATGCAAAGCATATTTTGGATTATATTCACTCTGATGTGTGGGGACCTTCCAAAACAACTTCTTTGAGAGGAAAACACTATTATGTGACCTTTTTTATAATTTTTTCTTGAAGAGTATGAGTGTATACTATAAAGACTAAGGATGAAATGCTAGGAGTTTTCCTCAATAGAAGAAGATGGTGGAAACTTAAAAAGGTAGAAGGATCAAGCTTCTCCGTACAAATAATGGTGAAGAGTATAGAAGTGATCCATTTTTAAAAGTCTACGAAGATGAAGGTATTGTCAAACATTTCACAGTCAGGGATACACCATAACAAAATGGGACGGTAGAAATTATAAACTAGACATTGCTGGAGAAAGTTCAGTGTATGTTGTCTAATACTAGGTTGGGCAGAGAATTTTAGGTTGAGGTTGTTACATATGTTGGCCATCTCATCAATCGCCTTTCATTAACTGCTATTAGTGGTAAAACACCTTTGAAAAATGATTTAGAAAATCTGCTATAGATTATGATTGCTTACATGTGTTTGGTTCCACTATATACTATCATATTAAAAAGTCAAAGTTGGGTCCACGTGCAAAGAAATCAATTTTTATTGGGATCACCTCTGGTGTGAAAGGATATTGTCTTTAGTGCCTAAAGTTAAAGAAAATAATTTTTAGTAGGATGTTACCTTTAACGAATCTACCATGTTAAGAAAGATGACAACTGAAAATGTTAAGTAGACATATGGTACTCCAAAACAGGTGAAGTTTGAAAGAAGAATTGTTACCCCAGTAAATGATGAAGCAGATGTGGACACTCTTGTAGTAGAAGAGGAGCTAGATGAAGAAGAGGTTCCAAGCCAAGAACCTCCACAACAACAATTAGCAATTGCATTAAGAAAGACAAAAAGGAACATTCAAGTACCTGCTTGTTATGTTAATATGGTGGCTTATGAATCTCCAATTGAAATTGATGACATTCCTACCACTTATAAGGAAGTAATTCAAAGTTTAGAAGAAGATAAGTGGAGGATAGCCATGAATGAAGAAATACGTTCCCTTCCTAAAAATTAGACGTGGATGCAAATGCATGTATGCAAAGAAAGATGGATTTCCTAATAAGGATAATGTTCGCTACAAAGCAAGGTTGGTGGCCAAAGGCTATGCTTAGATGGAGGGAATTGATTATATCGAGGTTTTCTCTCCAATTGTAAAACATTCCTCCATTCGAATTTTTTTGGCTTTGGTAGCACAGTTTGATATGGAAATAGTTCAATTGGATGTAAAAACTCTATTTTTAAATAGAGATTTAGAGGAAGAAATCTATATGACTCAGCTTGAAGGTTTTTAAGGTGTTGAAAAAGGAATATGGTGTGCAAGCTTGAAAAATGGTTATATGGATTGAAACAATCTCTAAGGCAGTGGTGCAAGTGATTTGACAAGATTATGATGGGACAAAAGTAAACAAGAAGCAAATACGATCACTGTGTGTCTTTTTGCAAGCTAGAAGATAGATCCTACATCTATCTTCTCTTGTATGTTAATGATATGTTGATAGCTTCAAAGAATCAAAGAGAATTTGAGAGATTGAAGATTCAGTTGAATCAGGAGTTTAAATTGAAGGATCTGAGTGAAACTAAGAAAATTATCGGCATGGAGATAAGAAGAGACAGAAAGTTGGGGAGACTGTGTTAGATTCAAAATTAATATTTGAAAAAGGCACTACAAAGTTTTGGTTTGAATAAAAAGTCAAAACATGTTAGTACTCCGTTCGCTCCTTATATAAAGCTCAGTGCATCCTTATCTCCAAAGAAAGATGCAGAACAAGAGTACATGACTAAAGCACCATATGCAAATACAGTTGGTAGCTTGATGCATGTTATGGTGTGTAAAAAGATTACATTTCACAGGTAGTTGGGGTTGTGAGTAGGCATATGCATGATCCTGGAAAGGAATATTGGCAAGCTGTGAAATGGATTCTACGGTATATTCTGAACATCGTAAATATTAGTTTGGTATTTCAGCGGGATAAGTAAGACGGTCAATGTGTAGTTGGATATTGTGATTCCAACTATATCGGTGATTTAAATAAATGGCGATCAACTACTGGCTATGTGTTTACTCATACAAATGCATCAGTCAGTTGGAATCTACCTGACAGTCAATAGTTGCTTTGTCGATTACAGAGGTAGAGTATATGGCAACTATAGAGGCTGTGAAGGAGGCAATTTGGCTTCAAGGATTGCTTGGTGAGTTAAGGGTTCAACAGAAGCACATCAAAGTGCACTGCGATAGTTAGAGTGCTATCTTTTTAGCAAAGAACTAGATTTACTATGCAAGGACGGAGCACATCGATATTCGTTATCACTTTGTACAAAAGGTTCTGGAAGAAGATGGAGTAGCAATCCAGAAGATTAAGACCACTGAGAATCCTACTGATATGTTGACAAAGGTGGTAACTGCAATCAAGTTCCAACAATGTTTGAACTTGATCAATATTGCTAGAAATTGAAAATGGGCACTTTGAAGTGCATTTGAAGGCACTATTAAAGATGAGTTTTGTGAGAGATTTGAAAAAGTGGAATTCGATGAGGTGGAGATTTGTTGAGTGATCAAATATTTTGGCTTATTCCACAATTCCACATCAAAAATGTGTGGGAATGGTGAAGGTTCCTAAAACCATAAAAGGATCCTCCCCCTTTAGTTAAAATCACCCAAAAAATTGTCTTTCCTTAAGACAAAAATTCCTTCTCTCCTTTTTGTAGTATCACTTATATTATTTCCTGAAGATAATGAAATATCAATTTAATAGTGTCCGAGGAAGTAAACATAATTGCCTGAACCTCGTTAAATTTTGGTGTTCTTTATTTGTCTATTTAATAGCTATTGTTGGGTATAGTTGTAGTGAACTATTGTGCTATTAAATTACGTGTCTAGGAAAATTATATCTAGGAGGTTGGATTTTAAGTGGGATCATTTATGACCCCTCCAGTCTTTCCTGTGAATTTACCTGGTGTGATTTGTCAGTATAATTGTTCACAATCTATTCAACTAGGCAATACTGCTTAAGGTGAATTTGTTATTAGTGGTAGACATTAACCCGAGTTTCACAACATGCAAAAATGTGAGTGTATTTTATTTATTTTATATGACTGATTCTTCACAAAAGAATTGATAACATGTGAGTGTATTTTAATTGTTTTATATGACTTAATTCTTTGCAAAAGAATTGGTGACATGTGAGTGTTCTTTAAATTGAATTTATGCAAATGATTTTCATTTGATCATGAAATGAATTTTTATACTGAGTTTTATGTAAATGATATTTTACAAGTGAATATTGCCAGCATAAGTATAGGCTTTAGCAATATATGAGTGTTAATTTGAAAGTTAAATTTTATGTGAATGGGAGTTACATTAAAATAATTCAATTATGAATCCTTCCACACTTGATTTAGAAAATAAGATGAGTCGTAAATGTAAAAGTTGCTTTTGTCTATGGTATATTGCTAGGCTTTATATATGTTATCATACCAGTATGTTTATAGTGGTTAACTAGTACCGGTAAGTGATGTAGAACCAGCTCCGTAAATAGTGGTTAATTAGTTACAAGTAAGCGATGCAGAACCAACTCCATGACTTATTACGAGTAAGTGATGCAAAACCAGCTCCATGACTTATTATGGGTAAGCGATGCAAAATCAGTTTCATAAATAGTAGTTAACTGGTCATGGGTAAATGAAGTAGAATCAGCTCCGTGACTTTATGCCTAGTGTACCATATGATAAAGAAACTAGTGGTAAGCTATGTTAAGTAAGGAAAGTCATGAAAATATTAATTCTTCCACTATTTATGTTAAAAGTGATTTGAGATATACCGTATGGTACCAATTCTAGTGGCTGATTTATTTTTTAGTATTAAAGTTTTCAGAAAACTTATTGCCACTACTGTTTATTGTTTAAGGAAAATGAAAAATGAAAAATAAAAACTTTTATATTATGAGTTTAATTTTGAAAAGCATTTCGAAATAGTATTTTAGAAAAACTGAAATTGTGTTTTACAAATAAATTGTTATGGAAAATATTTTACCATAAACTTTATAATTGTATGGAATATTCTAGTTATATTGTTATAAAAAGTTAACTTTTAGTAAACTAATTACACTCATTAAACTCTTTTAGCTTGCCCTTATTTTTATGTTTTTAAACAAACCACCTTTGCTATGCGTGCAAGTGATGCAGTAATTGGGACTTCGTCACAAGATTAGTTGTATCGTCGGATGCTGTAGTGCTTGTGTCATTTTGATATGTACATTTGTGTAAAGAATGGATGTTTATAATGACTTTTAAATGAAATGCTTGAATATGTTTTAGCTTTTTAAAGTTTATTGTAGTGATTGTTGAGAATTATCTGTTTGAGGTTGCTTGTGAGTGGACTTGAAATCCATAATTTGTAGTTGAAAAATTGGTTTGAATATAAAAGTCTTTTAAAATATTTTATGCAAGTTTTTGAAATTTGGGAATCTTAGAAAAGCAGTCGTTATGTTGCCAAAATTTTTAATAAAACGTTTTGAAAAAAAAGTTCCTACTATTTTCTGTTAGGTTCCGATCATGTATCTTATACATAATATATATCAAAT
Organism: Erythroxylum orinocense; assembly: GCA_025531955.1. Classification (NCBI taxonomy): domain Eukaryota; kingdom Viridiplantae; phylum Streptophyta; class Magnoliopsida; order Malpighiales; family Erythroxylaceae; genus Erythroxylum; species Erythroxylum orinocense. The sequence continues at coordinate 13,380,432 of JANZLX010000003.1, read as the reverse complement.
ATATGCAGTAGAAATAAAATGAAGCCTTAAAAATCAGATCGACTTATGCATATAAATATAGAAAAAAATAAAATGTAAGATGTTTACAAACCTTTCTAACGATCTCCTTCGTTCTTTAATCCTCTCCACGTTGTGTTGTCGTAATCCACAACGATCAATGCATACTATCTCTAATAAAAGTCCACACGAAGATAGAAGGATAAAATCTCACTAAAAGATGACTAGAATTATTTCTTTGCGCTAGCAAAGACAAGAACTCTTGAGAAAGTTAGAGATAAAAAATGTGTGTGCAAGAAAAAGAACACATTATTTTTTTGTGTCTTACACAATATACATGAAAATTAACTCAATTTTCTTCACCATTTGGCCTTCCATAACCCCCATCACTAATGGAAAGTTATGAGAAGTTAATGGTATTGAATAATATGTATTAATGAAAGTCATAGGAAGTTAATGACCATGAATAACATGTATTAATTGAAGTTATGAAAAGTTAATGATCATAAATAGCATGCATTAATCTAAGCCAACAACACTTATTTTTAATCCATTCCATGCAATGTTTTCTACCATGATCACATCGCGATACAATCTCGAAACACTCTCTCATATCTTGAATCACTATTCAAGACCATTTTACTCATCCTTTGGATCTCCTATGTGTGTGACCCATTAGGTTCCCGATTATATTAACCACTTGAATTAACACTTAATTCAAGTAAGTCAAAAGCAGTATCTAGCAACACATTATGTCCCCCAATTGACTAGAAAGTTCCATACGCAATGTTGTCATGCAATTCGTCCTTTCACCATCTATACCACACCTGGTTTAGAATATGGTCAAAGTGTCAACTCTCACTAGACTGACTACGTCACATATAGTCTAAGTGTTATTAGATCTTACCCTAAGGATCTCATTACTCTATGCATCATTGAAGACTCTCTTCATGACACATATCTGCTCTGGCCAAACACTCCCAAGTAACGATCCTGACAAGAGGTCGTGGGTATCATCTCCTTCTATTAGGAGTGGTGAATCCTTTATTGTTTACTTAGTTACTTACGAATACCTCAAACTATACCCAATCACTACCTTATGAGTAACTGAATGGCACCGATGAATGGAGTCAAAGCACATGCTCAGTATCCAAGATATCCTTGAGCACTTCAAGTCAAAGGATACTTGCACCATTGCTATGATGAGACTATCATTGGCATTGGAATATAATATCAATATGATTGTCTTATAGTAGATTAATCTAATGTACTTACTACCCTTAGTAAGCATCTATATGTTAACTCTAAACAACTCATATCTACAACTTATAAGATCTACTGTTTGATCTAATCAAGGAGTATAACATGCACTAGTCTATGTGAATTAATAACATCCTGTCTCATTAATCATATGACTAGGGAAAGTTTAGATACTAACATAATTACACATGATATGAATCTCATTATCATGATCTCATCATGATTTCCTCCATGCTA
>JANZLX010000003.1:13348994-13362949 GCA_025531955.1 Erythroxylum orinocense | reverse complement strand
ATTTAATTCATGCTCCAATGTGCTACAACACTACTCATTCTTCTGTCAGCCACTATAGTTCTTTATCTTCACAGCTCGTGTTTATTAATGGTAAATAACTATGAGAAGAAGCTAACTTTGCTGCATAAGGAGGAGCCTTGCTTTATTGAAAGCAACCTTCGTTTTAGTGCGTAATTGAAGTTTTAAATCAAAAGGATTGGATACAGCACAGTACGTCGAAAAGAGCTGCCAAAAGGTTGCTCATATGCCAAGATTTTTTTTTTTTGGTAACTTCTATTTGCTTTTCAAGTTTAGGTTTATTTCCCAAAGCTATAATCTTTAGTGCAATATTCAAAATCTATTCCCATCTTGCCAATCTTTGTGAAGTGGGCTACCTATTTAGTTTGCAAAACCCTAATAAATGTTGTTTCTTTTTTTCCTTTCTATTTCATATGTGTAAGCTATGGAGATAGGTACTTTTATATTGATATCTTTGTACAAAGTATTGAAACATGTTTATACTAGCTAATGAACAACAAATTATAAAATAATAACCCTATAATCATGTCTATTCTATTATCAATCCTTAGGATATACTAACTATTAATAATCTTATCAGATATGAACTTCTTATCTAATCTCATTTTATCTGATCTGTAACACTCTCCCTCAATTTTGGGTATAGATGTTAATCATGTTCAGTTTGTTACAAATATAATTGATCCGAGCTCCATTTAGAGTTTTTGTGAAAATATCACCAAGTTGTTTCCAGTTTTGACATATTGTGTAGAGATCAAATTTTGTTGCACTAATTCACAAAGTGACAATATCTCAACATGTTTTGCTTGTTAATGAAATACATGATTAGAAGTAATATGTAGAGCAACTTAATTATCACACAACAACTTTTTTAGTATTGAGATTTTAAAAACAATTTCCATTAAGAGTTGATATATCGACATCATCTCACACAATGACTATTCCATAGCTCTATATTCAGATTCTGCAGTGGATCTGGACACGATATATTGCTTCTTGCTTTTCCATGAGACTATTTTATCCAACAAAGACATAGTAGCCAATAGTGGATTTTCAGTTAATCTTAGAGCCTACACAATTATCATATGAGAGACACTCGATATGAGTATATTCATGATTTTTATATAGTATCTTTAGTCCAAGAGCTCCCTTTAAGTAACATAAGATTTGTTCTAGAGTAGGCCAATGATGAATGGTTGGAGAAGACATAAATTGACTTACAATATTGATAGAAGATGTAATATCAGGACGAGTTACTATAAGATAATTCAATTTTTCATCCGATCTCTTATATTTTCCAAGGCATTCAAACATCTCTCCACCTTTAGTAAGCTGTAAATTAGGGATTATAAGAGTATTGTATGGCTTAGGCCCCATCTTTTCGATTTCAGTTAATAGATCAATTACATATTTTCTTTGAAACAAAAAATGCCTTTCTTGCTTTTTGTTACCTCTACCCCCTAAAATACTTCAAAACCCCCAAATCTTTCTTCCGAAATTGATTATGTAGGAAGCATATCAAAGATGAAATGCCTATAGTGTCTCTTTTAGTCATGACAATATCATCCACATACACAACAAGGAGAATGGTACTACATTCATAATGTTTATATAATACTAAGTGGTCAGATTTTTTCTTATTCATGCCTAAGTCTTTCATTGCCTAAGTAAAATTTTCAAACCAAGCATGAGGATTCTATTTTAAATCGTATATGGAATTTTGAAGATGTCAAACATTTTCGTTCTCCCCTTTAGCAACAAACCCATTTGGTTGCTCTATATACACTTCCTCCTGATGGTCACCATGTAAGACGACATTCTTAATGTGATAGAGTCTTCGGGGGAGGGAGTGAATTTGCAGATAATAGCAGAGGGAATAAACCATTGGTGTGGAAAGTGTATTCTAGAAGGAAGAATAGTATGGCTAGGGGAAGTTAGTTTTCTGCTGAGGTGGCAAGTTAGTTAGAATAACAGAATGTTTCGGGAAAGGGGATTTTTAGGCAAAGGAGAGAGAGAGCAAGGGGGTGGAGAAGATTGTGGAAACTTGGTGTGACAGAAGGATTCTATCACCTTCTGAGGAGCTTTTCTGCTCTGGGGAGTGAGCTAATACTTACTCATATACTGTAATGATACTTACACATTACGGATTATAAGTAATAATACAGTAAATCTCTAGTATTCTAAGACTAGAGTTCTATCATTAGTCCGACCTGCCGGATTCTCATCGGGAAGGACTGGGAAAGTGCTTCTTGTGGGGTGTATTTCATCGCAGAGATAAATCTTCATGCCACTGAAGATGTGAGCCAGAGTTGAGCTTTTGAAATCTCGTATGGCTAGTCTTGAAGCTGGGGTAGAAGAGATACAATCATCATTTCAAATGGCTATGGGGGAGATGTAGCGGGCATTGTTGGTAGAGATGAGTAAAATGATGGGTAAGCGTCCAGAGGAGGGACAAGGAAGTGAGACCTATGAGAGAAGGCTGAATATGGGAGGAGAAAGAGATCAGCAACGTACTCAGCAGAATGTCCAGTCAGAGCATTCTTTGGGTAATTTCGAAGAGTATAGGATGTCAGTAAGGAAGGTCGACTTACCTGTGTTCGATTGGTCTGATCTAGTCGGACGGATCACACGAGTAGAGATTTATTTCGAAGTCCATGGAACTTCGGAAGAGGTGAAGATCAAACTGGCTTTGCTAAGCATGGAGGGATCGACTATTCACTGGTTCAATCTCCTCCGAGAGACTGAAGTTGAGCTAACGTGGGAGAAGTTGAAGTAGGCGTTGATCGATAGGTATGGCGGCAGAAGGTTTGAGAACCCATTTGAAGAGCTTTTTGATCTTCATCAAACGGGTTCAGTCGAGGAGTACATCGAAGCCTTTGAGTTTGTATCTTCTCAGGTGGGATGTTTACCGGAGGCACAATTCATGGATTACTTCATGAGTGGGCTGCGCAGTGAAATCCGAAGAAGGGTGTGCACCTTCAGTCCATCAAACCGATTCCAGATGATGAAGATTGCAAGGGCTGTGGAGGAGGAGATGTACGGGGATCAGCGAAGTTATGAAACGTTTATTCCCCGACAACGTCCTTGGAATCACAAAGGTGAGGTTGGGTTTAGGAGCCAACACCAGGTTGTTTCATATCATAATGTCTAACTGATGTAAGGACCAATCATAAGTAGCTGTCATAGAAATGAATAGACAAATAGAGGTCAATTTAGCACATGAGGGAAAGTATAATAAAAATTCACATGATAGGTTTGAACATGATCTTTTACCACAACTGCTTTAAGTCGAGCCACAGATCGATCAGAATTGACTTTGACCGCGAACACTTATTTACATCCAATAACCTTCTTGCTGATAGGTAAGTTCACTAAATACCATATACCATTAGCAACTAAAGTATTTAATTCCTCTATTATAGCATCACGCCAACTAGAATGAGATAAGGATTCGTGAACAATTTTCGAGAGAGTCACTGAATCAAGTGAGGCCAAAAAAAAAGGGAAGAGGAAGACAAATGATCACAAGAAACAAAATAGGAAATAGAATAAATGCATTGATGTTTACCTTCGCAAAGAGAATTGGGAGATCAAGATCATCGGTTGTTGTATTTGGTGTCGAAGAAGAGATTGGTACCAAACTTGTGACAAGATGATCTCTTCTTCTAGAATAGATCGAGCGGTGGTGGTTGTGGTTGTGTCGTATCATGTGTAGAGATAACATTGATAAGTGCTCTTGTAAACTAAAAGATCACCATCTTCCTTGTTAGGAATTGATGAAGAAGGAAGGGAACTGTGATCCAAAAATGTAACATTGATTGACATGAGATATTTGTTAGGATTTGGACAGTAGCACATATCCCTTTTTGGTTCCAAAAAGAACTATGTTCTAGGAAGGAAAAAAAGAAATATATTCCAAAGAGAGTTTATCCACAAATATATTAAATCAAAGAAAAATCGTAGTAGATTTAAGAGACAAGGACAGTAATAGATAACATCGTCGAACTAATAACAAAGAAGTAGATCCATCAGCTAAGCCAATGTGAAAAGGAGATGATTGTTTATGGGAAGTAAAAAGGATTGGAATTGCCAATTATATGATTCAAGGTATCAAAATCAATGACCAATTGTGAGGAAGAGGAAAGAAGACAAATAGGTATGAGTTAGTAACAGCAGTGATAGGATGAGATGAACTTTTTAATATTTCTTAGTATTAGATGAATTAGGAAATTCATGTGCAAAAAATGTAATTATCTTTTCTCGCCTATTTTCTGAGGTTTAGTAGGAGTAGCTACAACATGAGCATAATGAGATTTCTGATATTTATTTAGCAGCTTTCGACCTAAGCTTTTGGTGGGCCCCGACTCATAACAATATCAACAAATAATTCTGTTTGCATTATGATTCTTATTGTCCTAAATTCTTGCCCCTCCTTTTTTGTTATTATTCTTATGAGGTGACTTAGTGTTAGATCTATTATTCCTCAAGAGCACTAGAATTATGAATGTTGGGATTAACAAACGCACTAACATTTGTGCCGAGTATTTGAGCAAAGACCTCGTACAAGGAAGAAACCTCAGCACTCAAAGGAATCTGAGACATGACAACCTCAGATTGAGAGTTAAGAACAATAAAAAAACTCATTACCACCTTGGACTCCTATTGAGCTTGTTGAACCTTAATATCAAGACTAAATAATAACAAAATATTTATATTGATATCTTTGTACAGAGTATTGATACATATTTATAATAGCTAATGAACTACTAATTACAGAATAATATCTGTATAATCAAAGCCTATAATCAATCTTTAAGATGTACTGACTGTTGCAATCTAAGCATATATGAATCATATCTTATCTTATCTCATTTTGTCTAATCTGTAACAATGTTAAAGAATTAGACTACAAAGGATGGACAGTATCACATTATTTAGCCAATTGATTAAATGGAGTGCCCTTTCCCTCTTTTATCATTCAGTGGCTTCTTCAATTAATTGGATCAAGATTTTTGGTACCTCTGCTGTGCTACTTGAAGCTCATTCTTGGAATCAAATTTTCTATTGTTAACAGGGAGATGGCAGACCTTTTTGGAAGTTTGTAGTCTCTGAAGCAACTGGTTGTGTGGATAATTATTATTTTGAAGAAGTATATAAGGTAATGTTTCACAGGACAAATTCAGTTTCATTACAGCTAAATATCATTTTCCAAAACAAATCTGCCAAACTTCATGTAACTTGCATTTATTACTGTAGAACAACTGTAAATGAGCTTATCAAATTTATAATGTGATGTTGGAGGCTTTGTCTGATGTCCTATTGGCTGCTTTATTCAGTATTATGCAAATGGTGATGCATGGCATCTTCCTGATGGGGCTTATGAAACAATGGTCCTTCTAAAAGATGCTGGAGGTCATTCTCATCTTGTATTCTCCTGAAATCTTGCAGTATAAATCATAATATCATCAATATTTGTTATTGCTAACTTGTGAGTGATTGCACAGTTAGGATTGCTGTCGTCTCCAATTTTGACACACGCTTGAGGAAACTGTTGAAGGATCTAAATGTTATAGAACTGTAAGCTTCTGTCGGCTTTTCTATTTTTGTTGTGTCAATGATGTCTCTTTGGTTTATGATTGAGCTGCTGTTACAAACTCCTTCATAGGTCAGCCTTGTTCAAGGCGTAATAATCTTATCTCATCTACAGATTAAGGATAGCATTGGTTTAGTATTATCTTTTAACTTAGGATAGCAATTATCTTTTATCTCTTCTGGTAGTTATCTTGTTTCTGTCCTATCAAAATAGGTTTCTTGTTAGAATAGAACTCTATTTCATGTAATGTTGAGTCCTATTTAAGAGGACCAAGTTGAAATAAAAAAGGAAGCCTTTTCTGTCACATATTCACGAGATTGAGTCCCTCTCTCAAACGGATTCAAGGTCTAAGGCTCCCTTTGAAGAGTCTAAGGTCTAAGGCTCCCTTTAACGAGTCTATCGACAACATAGGAAAATCTAAGAAGCGGGGCAAGGGAAAGAATCAGATTCCTAAGGTTCCCTTTGAAGAGTCTAAGGTCTAAGGCACCCTTTAACGAGTCTATCGACAACATAGGAAAATCTAAGAAGCGGGGCAAGGGAAAGAATCAGATTCCCGAATCTGATTTCCAGGTGTTTAACCCAGACCGACGGGTCACTCGATCTTACAACAAACAGTTTCATAACAGCTGCTTATTAACCATTATAATGTTGTCTTTTGTATATAGCCTAATGGTTAACATGGTGATACGTTGCTTTCATCTACTTTCGGGAGAATTTAGAACCGAGAAACCTAAAATTTATCTCTCCTAGTCTCCCCCATTGAGTGAATGCAAGTCCAATATCCTTATGTGACTTGACTCAAATTCAGAGAAAAATTAAATATCAATCTTTATCTTGTCATTGGCATCTGGCATTTTACTTCGAGAATATGCCCTTTTTCTCAACAGTTTTGTACTAGATTGTTTAGGATGTTATGATGTGCGAATATACTCTCTTGGTGTTGGAATGTTGAGGATAATTCTTCCCTTTTCCAGGTTTGACGCTCTAATTATATCTTCTGAGGTTGGTTATGAAAAACCAGATCCAAAGATATTTTATGCTGCTTTAGGTATGTCAGATAAGACACCGCACCTGTGATGATTTATTTTCAAGAAAATTTCAAAACAGTAATATTATGGCGGCCCCTGCACAGAACGAGTAATGTATACCCTTTCCCTTTTGCAGATCAGTTAAGTGTAGAGGCTGGCAACGCAGTACATGTTGGAGATGACCAAAGGGCAGATAAGGAGGGGGCCAATGCCGTTGGGATTGATTGTTGGTAAGTGCTTGGAACTTGTCGAAACACTTAAAGAAACGTGTTTGTGTATTTTAACCTTCATCTTGTCAATCCAGTTTATACTTTAATTAATTCTACGAGTACTATATGAATGAATAACTTGCATCATGGAGTTGGGTCATGGATGCCTTAGATGTTCCTCAGCTGCAAGAAAAAGACTACCTAAGATGTCGGACCATTATACTTGCTATTATCTGGATAAGCAGGTTATGGGGTGCAGATGTGAGGACATTCTCAGATATACGAGATCGCATCCTCATCTCTAAAGAAGATCAATTAGAGTATGGACCAAAGTCTTGAAAATTGTAATTTACTTACCATTGTCTGCGATCTCTTAATCGTTTGATTTATATTAGGTGATATGTCGATGCGAAACTGTGAACTCTCACCTCTGGTCTGACAAACGAATCTCGCGGAAGACGCGAGGATTTGATCTCTTCATCTACCTAAAAGGATTGGCACATTAAAGATTTTGTCCATAGAAGTTCGATACCCTATTGATTGGTATGGACGCGGATGTGGAGGAAGCTCACCTTTTAACAATTATTCATAATCCCGCTCTATTTTATTGCGAACTACTGTATCAACATTACAAATAACAAACTATTCATCATTTCCATGTTCATCGACCCTTCACCAATGGTTAAACTGTTAGAAGTGACCAAATTTTCTCTGGTTCATGGTCCAACCCTTTGATCAATATTCTTGCACGTTAGCAGATGTGCAGTAGCGGTGGTTATGATTGATGGGAAGATCTAATGTGCATTACTGCCCAATAAACATTACTGCATGTTCCATGTGAAACGAGATTACAATCCACGGCTATTAAACAATAAGATTAATAGCACTAGCAAAAATACTGCATCAACTTCAAAGCAAAACTAAAACAACCTCCGAGCAGATTCAGACTTTTAATATCAATTGAGCCCCTGGCACGGAGCAAAGCTTCAAGGTTGCCCAAAGGCAGCTGGTGGACATTCCCTTTCAAGTAGAAATCAAAGGAAACAATTATTAAGGACATAAATATGTTTTTCTCTCACCCTCTTATTTCCACACTCCTTACCTGAACCCTATCCGGCTTGAGTGAGGCCATATCTCTTCTGCTCGAGCCAAAACTCCTGGCAGAATAGAAGCATAAGAGCTGCAGATCTTAGTCAAAATTTCTGTAGGTAGATGGGATCCCAAATTTTGTGTAACTTTTCAGTGCAAAGTCTCGCACTTTCCCATCAATCTAATGGCAGCAACCTTCTCAATTGGAAAATAAGCAACACAGAAACGGCATAAATCTAGCTTGTAAAACAGGCCATCGGGGAAAGCATATTCATTAAAATCAAAGATACTTGCAGAGCTGAAACAATTTTCCACTGACAAAGGTACATTTCAGATTGCCAATGTTAATTCATCTCACAAGAAAAGCAACATAAATTGTTCAAGCTTCAAGCAAGATAACAATACAATTTTCTATCCGAACTATCTCTCTCCAAGAAATCCCTCTCAATGAGAGATTCGATTCTTTTCTTAATCTCTGTAGGATTGGCCAGGAAACGTGACTGTAATTGCTTGGTCACCTCAGTGATTATATTATTATGATCCAGCACCCTCCTTGATTTCATGATCCTGACAATTGCAGCTTCAATCTGAGGCTTCCTGTCCTCCTCCACCCTTTGCCGGGTTTCTTGCTTCTCAGGTTCTGATTCCTTCTGTGCAACCACAGTTCCTATCTTAACCTTATAGAACTTGCTTGTGAACTTGTCATTAACACAAAATGCATCTTCCTCACCAATGTCCTTACTCATGGGCTCTTTCCGGAGAACATTCTTTCCCTTTACACATGCCATGGATTGCAGGCACCTCTTTAAATCTGCAGCAGGAATCTCTGTTGCCTGCTCAATCTCCTTGTAGCTAAGATGATCAGCATTATTAAAAAGCATGAGAACACACATCTGGTAGGTGGAGACATTCAATTCATGTTTCTGGCCCTTCCCAAAGGTTGCTTTGATGTCTGCCGTGCCCATGTTAGTTTGCCATGACAATCTACGACCAGTATGGGTCCCGAGATAATATGACCTGAACTTCTCGCACAAAATTGACATTTCAGCAGGTAAGTTACAGGTAACACTAGGCTGAGTGGGCCAGGATCCAGTAGTCAAAACCTGGACAACCAATGTTGGTCCATCACCAAGCTCAGGGTGGGCTGCATAAAACCCTTGCATTGTGTCCTGAGAGGTCTTCATGTCTGTAAACATGCCTTCCAATTTTGAAGTGAATTGATATCCACATTCTGTCTTCAGCTTGACAATCAGACTTCTTTCAGCATCATCAGAAACAGTTTTTCCTGATAGTAATCGTTTAGCTAAGTGCTGTTTATAATACTTTTCAAATACATCTTTCTCCTGCAAGTAGCGGAACAACATCATCACCTTGTCAAGAATAACTTCTACATCCTCCTCGCTAACACCTTTTAGACCTTTTCGAAGTTTATCGTCTACAAACAACGAAATGAATTCAGGAGATCGAGCATTAAGATTAATGAAGTATTCAAAGGAAGAATTCAAAGCATTCTGGAACGTCTTGTCATTGCTGAATGCTGAATTTATGATGCTATCATACTTATCTTTTTCATCCAACAATCGCTGAACAAATTCCACTGGATCCTTCAACCTTTCAGGATCAGTAACTAGTTGCTTGCCAGTCTTTCTTAGGTGAGAGGTCATTACATCTCGTATTAGTGAAAGACCATTAGGAACTCGTCGGAACAAGGTATACATTCTTCCCAAATCTTCATATTTATCATCAAGAAGCATATGCACCAATCCAGAATTCTCCATGTGGACTAATCTAAACATGTGATTAGCGATCATCTCCTTCTCCACCACATTAGTTATCTTGATTTCGCTCTTGCCATCCAAATAATGGGTCACTCTTTCAATCTCTTCAAACAATCGTTTCTCAGCCTTCTTAAGATAGTCTCCACAATCACAGCACTCAATGAACTTCTGAGATTCAACTCTGTAAAATTCTGCTGATATATCAAGAAAGGGCTCCTCAAAATCCACTTGGTAAACAGAAGACCCTAAATCCATCAGCATCTTAATTATATTCCGCATCAACCCCCTATCAATAACTTCACAGGTGCGTTCTCTGTGAACCAATTCAAGAAGTGTATTTAGGAGCCTTGTCTGGATTTTGGCAGAATGTATGATGTTATCCCTCCACAAATTGAGTCCAAGCTCGTGAACAGGGGTTTTATGTGTACTAGGGATGTAAGTCCTGTCCATATACATCAAAATGTCCCTGATCATCTGCAATGCTTTGTTGTGATCATTCCATTTTCTGTTAAGCTCCTCCAGGAACGAATCTCCTTGAGCAGCCTCAATAGACTTGGATATATCTTTAAGATGTGAAGTCATAGTTGTGACCAAACCAGAGTAGAGCTTCTCACCAAATTTGTGAAGGACCATATTGTACGCATTCCTGAAATCAAATTACAAAGAAATCCTACGTGAGACTTTTTCCCCTTATACAGCTAAGGTCTTGTTTGGTTGATTACTTTGTTCCAATCTTCAAGTCTGTTTTTTATTTTTTCAATGAAGCATAAACCCTAACTGCCATAAGCATGATTAGGGATTATGGAAACCTTCCCACATAAACCCTAACCTGAATCAAAAGAGAGAAAAAAGGGAGGGATGGAGGGGTGGTACCTGTAGAGTTCTTCGAAGCTAAGGCCACTAGCGTTGTGATTGTAAATCTCACGGATAGCGTGTTCCAGAACCTTCCAGGTCTTATCGGCGTATTTGGGATCCACAACCACCCGGTGTTTGAATGCCTCTATCTGGAAGTTTCTCTTCTTCTGGTTACTCATCTCCGATCTCCAAATACACCAACCCAAAGCTACGGAACGCAATTATACGATATTATTGTTTCAATGCAAAATTGAAGTTGAAAAGATTGTATCTTTGTGTATGGAGGAAGGAAGAGCAGGAGGTAGGGTTTGAACAAACAAAAATGGAGAGGAGGAAAAGGGAAAAAGTGGAGGAGGGGTTGAGGGTAGGAATGGAAATATGAATTGATGATTTCGGGAAAGGAAAGAGTGAAGAGAAAGGTTAGAGAGTGAATGGTAAAGCAAGATCTTATTGGCCGATGTATGTTTTGGGTGTTTTCTTTGAAAGAAATAATGAGAGAGAGATGGCCCTTCTAGATCTAATTGTTGAGGCATTGATCTTCAATTACCCTACGGCCTCCTAATTGTTGAATCAGTTAGTTGGTTGGTTGGTTTTTGGTAGTTTATAAGGTCTTAACCTCATGATTATCACGTATTATTTCCTTGTTATGATAGTTTAACATTTGTGTAACTTGATGGATAGTAGATATTTTTTTAATATAACATTATTAAGGCAAGTAAGTATTTTTGGTCTTTGACTAAGATATCCACCGGCGGATCCAGTGACTAATCCTCTCGCTGATGAGAAGGCACCTCGCAAATGCTTTAATTTTGATTTGATTTGATTAGCTCGTTTTTGCCAATGTTTCAATCAAAGGGATAATTGGAACTGTTGAATCGAGTTTCTTTATAGTATTATCTATTATAAAATAGCCGAAGCCTGGGATAGCATCCTATCTGCCCAAATAATAAGATGGTGGATTTTATTAACCCACCTCAGTCTTAGAAAATATATTTTATTACCTTCATTAATAATAGTTAAGAATATCATTTGTATGCTATTTTTTCAATTTCCCGAATAGTTTGAAGATTTTACATATTGGAATAGAGAAATGCATGTTAAACGCACCTATAATGGAGTTCAATTATTAGAAACAGAATTTTTTAAATCGTCGCCTTTTTTTTAAAAATCTTGCTCTTTTTATTTATTTATTTTATATTTACATTTTTGAGGGGGAGCAATCCCCAATAAACAGATAAGGAAGCTATAATTGTAAACCACGATCGAATCTATGGAAGCATTGGTTTATACATTCCTCTTATTTTCGACTTTAGGAATTATTTTTTTTGCGATCTTTTTTCACGAACCACCCAAAGTTTCAGCTAAAAAGATGAAATGATTTTTCATTATCTTAATTGAAGTAATGAGACTCCCACAACCTAACATTCTGGATGCTTTAATTTTGATTTGATTTGATTAGCTTAAACTTCTTTATTTTATTTTGATGCTTACACTTTGTTTCAAGTTCAAGCAATCGTTAAAATCGTAGATTGAAGTATAAATTGATAGTGATTTACTTGTTATTTTTTCATTCTACTTGGACTTAACATTAGTCAAGTTTTACAGGTTGATAAGTGAATAGGATAGGAAACATGCCCATGTGTTTCTCCTGTGTTGAGCTACATCAAATCTCACTTGAGAAGCCCAGAGTAACTAAATTGAACATTGGATAAATATGTTATCATGTTTACATCATGTTTAGTAGCTGAATTGAAAACTGGAAACATATAGTACTGTGTTTACAACGTGTTTTTAAACACCCCGACATGTCCTTTCCTTGTCTTCCATAGCGTTAGAGCAACAAATTCTAGCTGAGAAGCTGATAGTAGCATATATGAATATGATGCACAACACAACCACATGTAGTTTTTGTGTAGGAGAACACCCTCGCATGTTAATCCCATGTCCCTGTTGCATGAAGAAGTAAGTGCTAGTAATGAACACGAGATAAACATATCAATTGTAGGTTCTGTTTCAGATCCAATTTTAAGTATGCTAAACATGCCTCTAAGCATGCCCTATAAGGCCCCAACATATACCCTAGAAGTATTATAGCATGTCTAGGATGTATTAAGTGAAGTGAATCACACGTTAAGAGAGTTTAGAGTTGAGAGTTGAGAGATGTTGATACAACAGATTTATCCTGGTTCACCCCAAACTATGGGTTACGTCCAATCCTCAGATATCTTTATGAGATTTCACTATCTCTCAAAACGTTACAAGTATTCTTTGATTCCGAGCCTCTTCAGGTCTCTTATAACAAGTATTCTTTCACTCTTAGACTCTTCAAGCTATCTGCTCTTCTTTCAACTAAAAGATATTTTGAGCTTCATTACAGATAAAAATAACTCTAAGTTTTCGCACAATAATATTTCTCAAATCACTCAAACTTTACAGAATTGTTAAATCTTCCAAAAAAATCTTCTTCAGTCTTTGACTTCGACTCATATTTATAGTCTTCGTCTTCAACTATTTCTTGATAACTCCTTCTTTCTTCTTGTTTCTTGATCTTTCAAGAATCAGTTATTCAGTTGATTTTTGTAACCAACTCAAGTTGATTTGTAATCCGACGTGGTATTAGATCTTTCGTCTCACTTTCTTTCATATGATGCTTTAGTTTGCGCTTCCGTCTCATTTTTACTTTCGCGCCTTGCGTCTGATTTTTTCGTCTGTCTTCTGTATCATCTGACTTTTGTGTCGTCTGTTTTTTAGTTTCACCCTTCCGTTTGCTTTTTTTGTCTTAGCGCTTCCGTATGCTTTTTTGTCTTTTTCCACGCTATTGTTTGCTTTTTACATCGTCTGTTTTTCTTCCATCTATCTTTTGGCTTTGCTCCTTCCGTCTGTTTTTTTTATTCTGCTTCCATCTTACTTTCTTCTTTTCATCTTACTTTCTTCTTTTCATTATTATTTGTTCTTCATCAAAATCACTTACGTAAAGTCATTTTGACTTAACAGAATTATCAATAATCGTCTTAAGTATGAAGGGCTCTTACTTCCCACATGACAAACTATCATAATCAATCAATGATTTATGGGGTTTTATTATTTCCTATTATATTAACAGTTCGTTATTAAAAAGGGAATTAATGGATTTACTTGGTTTTATAAATTTGATACTGTAAGTCCTTATTTTTTGACAACATATGGTCTATTTGTAGGCTAATTAACCCTTAATTGGGAAAATGGATGGAAGCAAGACGTTGATTATAAATCCAGGTTGAAGGACCTACTTAGAAGTCTAGTAAAAATGACTCATAAAGAAATACTCGTTGATAGGCAAACCAATAATTAGTTTTTTCAATGAGTGGTTTGTCTAATTTTTATTAGTGGTTTATTTTATTCATAT
>JANZLX010000003.1:13280070-13291389 GCA_025531955.1 Erythroxylum orinocense | reverse complement strand
ACTCCTCATTTTCGATAAAATCACATTTAATACCATTTATACCCAGAAGTTGTCAATGAATGCATGTACCACTTTTTGTGTGAAAACATTCCGTATTTATGTGCATATATGCTAACTGATGCATGAGCAAGAAAATGCATTGTCTTAATTTCTCTTTGAGCTCACAAATACTGAAAGTTCGGGTCCCAACCCTTAATATGAGGATGGGATGTTACAATGGATCTCCATCTAGGCCTATAACTCAATACTCTTAAGGGAAGAATAGGCATAGCTTTTATGCTAACATGTGAACCTACTCACACCCTTTTAGGACTTAAAGAAGCATACACAAAACTTCCATTTATTGAAGGCATCATATATATAATCATGGTAGATTTTTCGCTACTTTAGAAGAACATTCAATACCTTTAATATCTAAAGAAATATTCATTTTTATGCGTACACATATAGAAGTCCGAGCAATGCATTTATACATTAGCATTACTTATATCATATTGTATGTTTTTTGTTAAATATGGACATGTTAATAGATTTTATTTCCTTAAACAAAAATTAACAAGTAAACCCATGAAGTGTAGGTTGAAAAGAAGGAGGAGAAAGTAATTAAGGATGCAAGTTTATTTGGGTATTAAAACAAAGTGACAACTTAATTGTATATAAAAGGAATAAGAGGTCCTATTCCCCTCATCATATATACATGGATGATAATTTTTTTTTGCTAGAAATGATTTAGAACACACCACTTAATAATGTTTCTCTTATATAAAGGACATAAGTGAGAATGCCTACATTTTAAGAGTCAAAATTAACAGAAATTGGTCTAAGATAATTCTAATTTTTCCTAAAAAATTTTATTAGAAATAGTTTAAAATGATTAATATGTAGAATGTCAAACATATTGATACTCTAATACATTAAGGGTATATTCTTAACATTGAACAATATCATATAACTAATGAAGAAAGAAGTAACGGTTAAGAGTACTATAATGAAGTTAGATTTCTAACATCTATAATGATGTGTACTTATCTAGTATATTCCATATGGTTGGGATGGTCAGTAATATCATAATAATTATAATGTTGCTCATTGACAAGTAGTTAAAAGGATTTTCATATAATTGTAAGGGATTAAGAACCTTGCCTATATCATTAGGGAGGAAGCTTTAAGTTATCTGTATATAATAATGATGGTCGATCTTTAGGAAGAGATGAATGAAATGTAACCTTTGGCTATACCTTTAAACTTAGAATTAGGTTCATATTATAATGTAGTAGAAAGACAAGTTGTGTCTCACTATCCAAAATGGAGTCGAAATATTGTATACCACTTACGATGCAAAAGGCTATTTGATTAATGCAATTTATGCAAAGCTTAAGCTTGATGGCTAATTCAAATAAGGTAATTATATTTTTTATGGATAAAATAGATACTATAGCTTATTCAAAGGATTTTAAGTATCGTGGAAGGTTAAAGTACATCGATTCTAGATATCACTTTATTCAAGATGCCAATATATAAGATCATGTAATCCTTAGATATATCTCCACCTATAAGATGATAATAGGTCTTTTTACCAATCCTATAGTTATAGACATATTTTATAGACTTGTTAAAGGTTTGGAATTGTATAAGAGATGAGAGATGAATAAATTTGATTTATGCATTATAAGATTGCATTATTTTTAGAAAATTGTTATATGTGATAACTAATGGACTATATTTATATATGAGGCTGAAAGTAAGTTTTAACCCTTAATGTCAGCATTAAAATTTAACTTAAACCTAAACATTTGGATGTTTTTGAAAAGAATTTTTAACGTCTCAAAACTAATTGATTTTAACTCTTAACTTATGAAACCTTTAACCTTATCAGGGTTTTATTAGTTAAATGATATATCATTGCTAATATAGCTTCTTTTAAATAATTTTCCACTTTCTATTAGGACTACTAATGCCATGTGGACTCCACATGGAACTGATGGGTTCCACTTCTAAAATAAGTCTTCTTCTCCCATTCTTCATCATCTTCTCCATTTTTTCTAGATTTTTAATGCAAATTAAGGCCAAAGATTTGCTCTTTATTACCTATCTTTTTTCTTTTCTAACTCTTCTTTGTTTATTGTCCAAACTCTAGACTAAATCTCAAAACATGCTTTGAATTATTCTTTATACGTATGTAAAGATTCAATTTTTCCCATCCTGTGATTGTTATTGTTATGGGTGTTAGGTGGTTTAAAAACTTAAAAACCATATGATATATATGAACGGGGAGGATAGGTGGTGGTTAGGTGGAGATTGAAATACAAACTTGTTGTATTTTAAGTTTTCTTTATTTTTTTTATAATTGACTAGCACTTAAGCAAAACCTTGTTCTTTGTGTTTTGTTTTTCTTTTGTTTATGTATTAGTGGGGAGGTAAAGTAAACGAATTAAGAAGTAGTTTCACATGAAACCTTAAAGGGCTTTCCATTTTGTAATTCTACATACCTGTTAACTAATTCGTTTTATTTAACAAACATCTTTATTTCTTGTTATTGTTATTCTTTAAGTTGTCACAGTTTGCAAATACTTCTAATTGCAGGCGATTCTTGAGTTGCAAATGTCTAAAGCAATAACTATGAACTAAAAATGAGAATTCCTGCTAGAAGTGATCAACGAGTGGTTTATTAAGTCAAGGAAATCAAACAACAATGATCTTTTCCCTTATAACATTTCACCATACTTGTTTAAATCTTTGAATCACCATCGAAGAATAATATTTAATGATATATGTCTTGAAGGAGTAATTGCAAGCTTAACTATAATTCATCTTTTAGAAGTGCTTTAGTAAGTGGTTTCTCAAGAAAATGAAGAAGACGATGAAGAAAAGGAAAAGGACTTATTTTAAAAGTAGGCTTAATAGTGTCACATGGACACATTGATGATGAAGTACAGTAAAACTTCAATAAATGAATATTCAATAAATTAATAATTTTGATTAAATAATAATTTTCTCTAGTCCCGACTTGGGCTAATGGGATAAAATAATAACATCGCTAAATGTATAAGATAATAGTTTTAAAAAAATTCCTTGAGGCCCACTGAAAATATAAAATAATAATTCATTAAATAAGTATGAAAATTACATATATAATTCATAAAAAAAAAAGCACTTCTTAAACAATTTTTATTTCAAATTTTATACTTTCTTAAAATATGTATAGTCAATTGATTCTTCCTTTCATACTAATTGAATTCAATTTTATCCTTAACTTTTTGGAAGACATAAACTACATTCGGCATATTCTTCCCATTTTAAACCAAGTAACTTTTCAAAGTCTTTATGGCAAGAAAAGTTTTTTTTGGAGAAACATGTGTTATAGTGTTATTATCATATGGATCTTGATTATCATCATCTTCCATACCCATTACTCTTTGAATAATTTCTTCGTTCGTAGGGGATTCCATTAAATCTTCATTTTTACCAGGATAATTCAAAATCTGCTCTACATTCGTGACATTTCTATAATGTAAATTAGAAATAACTTCCTCTAATCTTTGAATACCTTCAACATCATTAGTTTCTTCTTCTAGAAGCATACCTTTCTCGAATCGAATTTTGCAATGTCGAAAACAATTTGCAATAGTTGTGGCCTTTACATCAATATTTCAAGCAACATTAATAAAATAGATAATATCCAGAATATTAATTTATTTTAGGATTTATTATTCTCATCTCACAGCCTTCCAAGATGCTAGAACAAAAATGGCGTCGATAATAAATCTTAAGTGATTGAATAATTCCAGCATTATTCTATTTTAAATCACGACAACCTAAGCTTAATAAACTTACTTTTGACAAGGTTAATAAACTTAGATACAATATATCATCATTAATTAATTATTTATTTATTTTTAATTATAGAAAAAGTTAATTGTTTAATTTGAAAAATATAATGTACAAAATAAAAATTATTATATAAATTAATAAATATTTATTTATTGATAAATTAATAAAATATTTATTTATCAATAAATTAATAACTTCCTATAAGTTGGTAATTTTTTAAATTTAATAATATTCATTTATCGATGTTTTCTGTAATTTTATTAGCGTAAATACAACGCCCTCGACCATTTACAGAAATAAAAACAAGGACCGCGCGAAGTCTCGAATCTTTCATAGGTGAAGTCACTGTTTGGTTCCTCTCTTTTTCCAATCAGGTATTCATCCATTTTCATGGATTTCCTGCGATTTAATCGCAATCACTCTCTCTTTCTATGTTTTGGTGAGTGCTAATCTGTTCGGTTGTGGATGGCAGTGAATTTTTTTGTCTTTCTTGCTTTTGATTACTGAAAATGCTGGAGGATACCTACACGGAGCGTCCATTGTTCGGTGGCGCAATTTCTGCCACTTTCCCTCTTAGATTTCAGGTTTGTTAATGTTGAAATTTCCCTCCTTTTCGTGACCCATTTTCTGTTTCCTTGCGTATGTGAGTTGTTTGAGGGCGTTTGAGATCATGGTGTATCTATGATTGTAGGACGTGAGTAATATTCGCCAAGTTCCTGATCATCAGGTTGGTTGACAAATTTGGTTGGTGGGGATTGCTAGTTTGTGGTGGTGTTGATTACATGGTCTTGACTTGGTGATGAATGTGAAGGAAGTCTTTGCGGACCCCTCCCGTGACGAAAGCTTGATCTTTGAGCTTTTGGATTTTAAGCATGAAGTTGTAGATAATGGAAGTGCTGCCTGGTTTCTTCAAGACCTTGCAAATGAACAAGATGCTGGCGGATGCACGGTATATCCTGATTGAGATTTGAAATCTTGAGCATAATTCAAAACTTGGTTGATTAAGATTTTAGGGTTCCACTAATGTACTTTCCCTTAATGTAATCTACTTATATAGCCTGAGCGTAGCAAATTATTTGATAGACTACCCTATTAGAAGACGGAACGGAAGCATATAGCTTGTTTGTTTCCCTTCCTGATGAGTTATCAACCAAAACTACAACGAACAATCAATTCTCCTCAGAGAGACATGTCTGAAATCTCTCTTGGAAAAATGTATCAACTAGCTTTGGTAATGCCGGACAAATTGTGTAATTGGAGCTACCGGGCTTTATCAATGTTTTCTGTCTTTCTCTCTCACACACGCCCTATTTTTTAACTATGGATTTAGTTTCTGGACAACAGCTAATATTCCCTTACCATGCTTTAGTTGATTGAGCAGTCTGGAGTGGTAGAGACTCCTGGATTGCAGCATGGAAATGTCCCTGGTGTTATTACCACTGCTGTTGGTCAAATGGTACGTTGTGTCTGTGTAGAGGTTTCTTGTTGATTGTGAGTTTTAATTTTCAGTTATCTAAGCAGGCTACAGTTGCTTCTTGAACTTGGATGCCGGTAGCTTTTTAAAACCTATGATTTTGTTGAGATCTTGACTTTTCCTATGATTATACTGTTTATCAGTAGATATGACTGGTGTTATATAGTCGTGTTTTTCATTTAATTGTGGCCTCAATCTTGAACAGGAATTTGCTTGTTGATTATTGAAGCTCACTTTTTGGGAATCTTATGTTCCTTACTACGAGAACTTTTAGATTCTTGTATAGGAATTTTCTTTTTGAATTATTTGTGTTCACCTTCTATTACCAATTTATGTTACAACCTATAAACAGGCAATTTCTAAGGGACGACAAGGAAGGGATGCACAAAATATTTTGACCGTAAGCTTGTGTATTGTTCTCTTTTCATTCTTGATATCTTTAAACATTTAACAGAGATTTCTATTGATTTCAGGTTTATGTGGCAAATCTACGGCTCAAGGAAGTTGGTACAGATGTGCTCATAACTGCATATGAGCCCAACTATATAAAGTGAGTGGAACGAACACATTGCAGGAACACCTGGTAGTTTGCTTAGATGAATATGTGATTGTTACCAAATATCTTCTACATGCTCTGTATAACGATTTTAATATACCGGTCAACTAATGACACTAGAAGTATAGGCTCTAACTGATTTGCATTCTTAGATTATTTCTGTACAACAACATTCTACTATTATGAGTATGTTGCTGTTGTGTTCAGATCCCCTCTGGATCATTTTTCTATTTTATCCTAGCATAGCAATATTATATAACTGTGTGGTAACTTACTAGTGGCCTTTTTCCTTGCACTTGTCTCTCGTGTTATTCTGTCGGCAGCCCTTTGAGTGAAAGTGCCAGTACGATAGGTGCTGGAGTAGCTACCCCTGCAATGGAGGCTGGCTTCCTGCCAATGGCTGAGGTCTTCAAACTTGCCGCCTCTTCATTCAAAGTAAATGATTGGAGCCTTTTTGGTGGTTCTGCTGCTTGAAATGGATTTATTCAAGGTAACCAAATTGAAGATGTAACAGGAAAACTTTTCTGATGCTTGGTATGTGGTTTTGTCATTAGTCCTAGTCTAGAAGGACAGCCTCAATTGGTGAAACTAGAGTTATAACTTTTCATACCACTATGAATCTATCAATCATCCTGTTAGCAATATTATGTATTGTACTTCTGCTGAAATGAGGACCACTGCGTTTGTGTGCATAAATGTGTGCGTTACTTTATGGACTGCGAGTCCGTTTTGTAATATAATGAGATTAAATCATTCCGTGAAGGGTTAATTACACAAGAAAAGCTCAAATTTTTCTCATTTTTTAATTATAGATCAAACTTTAAAAAATAGCAATAAAATGTCTAAACTTTCAATTTTTTCAATTCTAGCTCAACGTTAGTCTCACTATTATCAGTGTTGACATGGCATTATCATGTGTTAATGGACCTCAGTAATCAAATTCATCAGCATCATTAGAAGTCTGATTAGTGAAACAATGTCATTTCTTGATGATAGTAAAATGACGTTGTTTCAACAAATCTTAGACAATCTCACTAGCGCATGTCATCGTTCTCAAGTTGTAACTTAAAATCCCTCACTCACGCACGAAATTAGTCTCATCTTGTCGTTCTCACCCATGCTCTCACCCTCTTCGCTTCCCTCCTCCCAGACGCATGAAATCCTTGGGTTTTTTAACATTGTTTTTGTCCCTCCTTCCTAGACGCAAGAAATTCGTAAGTTTTTCGACATTGTTTTGTCCCTCCGACATAAGAAATCCCCAATTATTTTGACATTCTCCTTGTAGACGCAAGAAAATGCTAAGTATTTCTAAATCTACAACATTTTTCAAGTGACCTTTACATTTTTATTGTTAAAGGTTCACGAATTTTTTCGCCCAATGGAATCTATGGATATCATTCTTGTAGTTAACAAGGGCGCTATGTTCTGTACTTTTCTACATATATTTTTTATTCAAGCAACTTTCAGTTGTTGATAGTGAATATCCTGAAACCTCTTTATCTTCTTTTGGAAATTGATCTGGAAGGAGTGAATGCCTGATGGGTTGATTATACCCCAAAATGCAAATTTGACTTTTGATGACTAGAGCTGCATTATACAAAAGTGATTTTTTTTCTTGCTTTTAAACCAGTTTGAGTGTTCTATCCTGATTTGGTATCTGTCATAAAAATGACCACCTAAAGCTGCATTGCATGCTGAAGCAAGACTTGCTAGTTGCTCTCGTCGTTTATTTTTCCTAAGATTCTTTGTCTAGTTTGCAAAGAAGACCACAACATTGGATTTATTATTTACTTACTACACTATCAAGTAAGTCTCTAATACTTCATGCTTTTAGTAATTAAGTCCTTGATGTTTGAAATAATGTAAGCAATCATAAGTGGTGTGAATTTTGAAAATTTCAGTATAATTATGACTTGAAATGATAATGTAACGAAGATCAATACCCATATGCCCATCGAAGATAGTCAGTACCCATACACCCATCGAATATAGTTTATAGGTGTAGTAATGATGTGGCCTATCTTCACCATTTTTGACATTTCATTCATTTTTGGGTGAATTTATGAAAAGAAATCACAATAGTGTTGTATTTAAGGTAGTAATTAAATATTTATATGATGATATTGTAACAAGATAAAGAAATATGGGAAGAAATAAAGTATATAGAGCTTTCGTCGGGTATGCACCTGGTATATATTTGGCATGGAAAGAATGTTATGGTGTTGTTATTAGATTTAAAGGTGCTATTTATTGTTCTTTTGATAGTGTAGCAGAAGTTAGAAGAATCTATTCTTAATTTTATGAAGAGAAAGCATTATGTTCAATAGTAAAATAACTACAATATATATTATTTGTTATATATGATAATTTAATTAGATTCAATTATAATTAATATTGGCATTTCTATATATAATTCAAATTTTGAGTATTGATTGCCCCAATTGTAATGAGGAGGTGAAGTTATGGATTCCAAATGCTAAGCCTAACATTAGTCAACATTTTTATGAATGCGTTAATATAAAAGTAAGTATTTCAATTATTGTTTGTAGTAATGCCAATCGTATAAATTAATATTCTTCAACATTCAAATTAAAGGTCTCCAGTAGGTATTTGGTATTTGTGAAAGACATGAAATTTTGTTTTAGTTAGAAAATATGTCAAACAAGTTCTGTGCGTTAAGGCAAGAGTCTTGTTCGGAAGATGTATTATTGTTCGCCAGAAGTAAGCAAGTGTACAAATATATGTACATAATGCAAATTTGTCATAAGTCCTAATAAATGTGTTCATATCTTTATTTTGTAGGTTCCATGCAATTTCATAGGTTGGTCGTCAGATGCAAATACAAAAAAAGTGAAGAAATTGTAATAGTTAGAAGAGAAAA
The DNA here is from genome assembly GCA_025531955.1 of Erythroxylum orinocense. NCBI lineage: Eukaryota > Viridiplantae > Streptophyta > Magnoliopsida > Malpighiales > Erythroxylaceae > Erythroxylum > Erythroxylum orinocense. Next base: position 13,282,647 of record JANZLX010000003.1, on the reverse strand, counting down.
TGTAACTATTATGTTTATTGGGACTCTTTTGTCTTTTATTCAATCACCTACCGCTTTAATATTCAATTGTAAGCTTTTAATATTGTTCAGGAAAAGTTAAGTGCAAAAATGGTTTTGAAGGAATTTAGTGCTTTTTTTTATCTCATTTTATATAATCCCACATCTAGAAGAACATACAAACAATTGTAGTTTTGAAGTACTTTACAAACGTAGGCAAAAGATACTGAAGTACCCTTAATTTATCATTCGTAAAACTATATAGAAAATTAAAAAAAAGGACAGGCTTAGTTTGAAAATCAATAGAAGCAACCTACATACAAAAACAACACTTTTTCCTATATATTTCCAACCTTGCTTAAGAGATAATGAAACAATCCATGTACCATAGGAGTGCAAAATCATGAATGATGAGTGTTATTACGATAAGAGGAGAAAAAAAAGAACCATCTCCACACAACAATGAGAGCAGATTCACATTGAGCAAATGTGAAAAGTTCATAACCATCCAGAGCATAAAGCTTCAAACTACTCAACAATTTAAAAGTTCACTAAAAAAATGATGTCACCAAAGATCCACAGCTACACCATTCAACATAGTTTTAGTTTTTTGTATACAATATTTCTACACACTTTGATGACTTGTATGTATGTTTTCCACATCCCAATCTTATACCTCCTTATCTAGTAGTCCATAGAATGCATCGTCAACAGCAATATCATCTAATGTAGGCTTCACGCTTCTCTCAACTAAATCTACTACCTTCATCTCAAGATCCATGTAGATATGAAGTAGAGGTAATATTGATCAGTGGAGGTAAAATTTTAATCTTTGGCTAAAAGTTAGGACCATTAATGGGTTTTATAGCATATTAGTAACTCTTCAAATAAGAATTAGGCTTATAACATCTATTCACATAAGCATCGATATCCTCTCTTTGATAAGATATAGAAGCCACAACATGTTTATATAGAATCCCAGTTAAATCCCATAGTCTACATTGACAAGTTTGTGCTTGCAAGTTAACGATGTATTTGTCTACAAAAATAGTTACTTCAAATTTCAAATTGCTATTTGTCCTGATCATACAATGTCTTACGTCCTATTGTGCTACCATTATGGTCTTCCTCACTCTAGGACATATATCATTAGTGGGCTTCAGTATCATAACCCTTTTTTCATGTATCTAAATCATTAAAGAAACTTGAATGTCTTCTAACATACTGATCAAGCTTTTGGTACGAGCTTCACAAATGAATCCATTAAACGTTTCTGAAATATTATTATGTACTATTTCACACTTTAGTCTTGTGCTCACAAAGGCCTTCACAAATGTCTCTGAATTCTTAATTTTAAAATCCTCATAAGCCTTTACTGACAAACTCTTCAACTCCTCCATTACCTTATCAAAATAAACTTTTGTTGTGCAATTAACCACTTTCCAAAATAAAGTCATATACATGTGCCCTTTATGAATAGTAGACCAATTTGCATACACTTGACAGACATATTTTCTATGTTCAGCATCTGGAAACAAATTCTTTAATGCTTTCACTAAACCTTGTAAAAAAATGGTTACATAAAGTAATAATGTGTTGATCACATAAAGAAATGAACATCAGATATATGGTTATTTAAAGTTTACCTTGTGGAGATCGCTTACAAAAGTCCATGAATTTCCACTTATGTCAAGATCTTCAGCAAGAATGCTAGGAAACCAATTCACGATTGGTATCTTCACCCTCAACTACATCCTAACATATAGGAAACATTTTATTGTTTCTGTCATAACCAACAACAAATAATAATGCACCACTATCGAAAGTCTTCAAAAAAAATCCATCTAACCCAATAATCTTCCTACTTCCACCAAGACAACCACACTTCAAAGAACCAAATCCAATATAAAATCTTTAGAACATTGGTCTCCTATCGTGTTCATCAAATTTAGTTTCAATAATAAACTTTCCATTTTTGTCAGCTCGTCTTAACTCATGTCTATAAGACCTTCCATTGATCCTTAAAGCATGGTAATTGCTTCCCACATAGCCCTATAACATTGAATTTTAGTGACCTATAATGTATATTTTGATTGAAGATCATCCATCATTTCTCTTATTGGCCAATTTTGGTTCCTCCTAAACTTGTATAGGAATTCATTCGCAATCCATTTCTTGCTAGCTTGCTCGTTCCTTTACACTTTACTGCAGTTATGAGTGTTTCTACTCTCTTTATAACAAATATTTTCCCATTTTCAATCTAGCTAACATACACACGAAAAGGACAGTGTGCATCACAACTACTTCCATTCTTACACCAGATCTAGCCATTGAACCATTATACCGATTTGTAATTGCATACTTCCTTATAACTTCCCTCAATTGCTTCCCGTCTTTGAACTTCATTCCAATTTCAAACTTAAAATTTGTCATTTCAACTTTTGGATTAAAACTAATATATTCTTATTTGGTATCAATGCTTCATCATCACTAGGAACTGGTGATTGAATTTCATCATCACTTTCATCATAATTACTATTTCCATAATGTGAACTTACTTCTTCTCTTCTAGTATCTTTG
>JANZLX010000003.1:13186367-13196884 GCA_025531955.1 Erythroxylum orinocense | reverse complement strand
GATACCAGAATTTGTCTCCTGTAGTGAAGATGAGGAAACTCTAGATTGTTTCATTCTTATAGGCATATTTGGCTGCATTGGTATAGGCTGTGTGTGTTCTCCTTTAAATTGTATATATGCTTTTTTTCTAAATAGTTTTTCGAAAGGATTAAAATGTGATTTTTTATAATAATATCTTTTTGGGGTTGGTATGGTGGATGCATGGGCATACGTTGTGTTGAGGACATGAAACACGAGCGTGTGGTGTTGAGCGGAGTGGAGGCATGGATGGCACGATTGTGTGCTGGCCATGGTGTGAGGGCACGAGCATGCTCCTGTGTGGCATGGCAGGTGCGAGGGCTTGCGCAGTGGTGGTGAAGAGTGATGCACGGGCGTGTGTTGGGTAAGGGGTGCACTGTCGAGGCGTGCATTTGTTGTCGAGGTGAAGAGTGGAGAGTCGAGTGAGAAGGGTGGTGGCTGCATGTGAAGATGGTGCGGTGCAGTGTGGTGCGGCTGGTTGGGTATGAGGGCGTGCATCTGCGTGGTTGCTACGGCTGGAGATTGGGTAAGGAGTGGTGACTGCGGGTGTAGAAGATGGAAAAACGTCGAATGAGATCTAGAAACAAGGAAAAGATGAGTATTAGGGGAAGGGGTTATTTAAAGGGTTATAAGTCAGACCCATGACTCAAGGAGTCACGCTAGTCACACCCTTTTCTCAAATTTGATTGCTAGTAGTTGGTAGATTGCAGGTATCAATAGTTCTCACTATCTATCTTCATATATAATGACGAGCTTCACATTTAATAAATGAGCATTGGCTATTTGAGTTGTAAACCAAATTCAAGGGAATGTTTAGAAAGATGTTAAGTCACAGTCGTGCATGCAAGTCACGGTCGTGTGTCGTGATTTAACTTGCATAGTCGTGGATGTAAGTTATGATCGTTATTTAGCTTGCATGACCGTGCAAGTGCAAGTCACAATCATAACTTAACTTGCACGAACATGCAAGTGCAAGTTAAAGTCACAAATTTAAAGGGTATCTGAAAAGCTTCCAATTGAACCATCAAGATGGTAATATTGTATTGGTAATTTGTATAGTTTTGGATAAAGATTGGTGATTGCATAGAAACGCAGTATTTAGGAACACCATAAAGATTCCGTATACTTGATCAAATAAACTTAGGAAGAATGCAGAATAATGACAATTGTTCATGAAAGTTGATACATGTTTACAGAAAGTGAGTTTGTTGAGATAACAAATAATATTGAAAAGAAAAAGAAAAAAGCTACAAGATATCATCAATTCAAGAGAGTACAATTGAACTTCATAAAGAATTTAATCTAAGAAAAAAGAACTTTATAAAGTTCAACCAAATACACTTCGAAGCTCCAGAAGCTACCCTTGGCAAAGTAAACATCCATGTCGCAAGGAGAATGTTACTTGGTTATGATATGGAGAAAATCCACATGGCGGGACTATTTTTCTCAGTGATGGCCTTGAGAACACCAAGAAATTTATAATATTAATTTTCACATTATCGCACCATTTCAAACTTATATCCCTTAATCTCCTACAATTTACAGTTTTGCGCCACTTGAGTCACCCCTTTTGTTGTCGTATTTAGGCAACCCTCCAGGTCCAACTGCATCAATCTAGGACATTTTTTTTAAATTACTACCAATGCTTCATCGTACATTCCTAGTTCCTTTTCTTGTAATATCTCCAATTTAGGAAGTTGAAAGTTTAAATTTATATTCTTTATCCTCAGACATCTGTTCATCTCCAAATGCATGATTTCCCTACAGTTTCTCAGAAATTATCTAATCCCTTCTTCTGTGACATAAGGACAATAACTGATCTTTAGTACTTGTAATGCACGGCAAGATAAGGCAATATCTTTTATGTGTTCATCACTCAAGTTATTATTCCCTAACAAGCTTAAGAGACTTGATTCAACGATTGATCAAGTATTTCACCATATGTTCAACACCAAATTAGTCCTCTCCATTATGAGATCTTCTAGTGAAGGACAATTTCTCATAAGTGTAAAGAAGGTTGAGCTTGTTAGTCTAGAGCACAAATTGAGGTTTAAAAAGCTTAAGTTAGGAATTCCTCACCTTTGATCCCAACCTTCACGCACCGTTCAAAGGGAGTGGGATTGGTTGGAAATATTGAGGGATTTAATAGTTAATCCACATCGAGAGATTAGGTCAAGAACCGAATCAAGGTTTCTGTAAAAGTTGCACATTTTGATGTGGTTGAGATTTGAAAATTTGGGTATTATAAGGTGTAAGAAGGGAGTGAAGAGAGACGAGGTGAGAGGGGCTCTAAGTGGCGATGGTCTTCTAAGGATTTGAAAATCAATGAAAGTGAAAGAATCTAGAGACCGTTAGTGTTGAAAAGAAGGGGAAAAAAAAGTTTGAAAATTTTTGATTTTTTGAGAATAAAAATGAAGATGAAGAGGATGTCGACTGGGGTCAACTTGACTCATAAGCCATAAAATTTAGAAGATTAACAGAGTTTGTAAAATTTAAGCAAAAGCAATGACTTTTTCAATTAGACAGGATAATATTAGATAGATCATCTCATCCGGCTTGTGAAAAAACAAGGGCTTGAAGAAGCTACGCTAGTTGGTTGATGCGTTATATGATTTGCACAATGTTATTTTGACCAAAAAGTGGCTTGGGCATATACTATTTAAGTGGATTATGGCATTTTACATGGTATTTTGTCCGCCAATATCCCCATCCTCTGCTACAACTCGCCCGTTTCTATCTAAATGTTGTATAACACATAAAACATAAATTAGTAACTCTATACCTTGCAGGTGGAATTTTGTGGTACCGAAAAATTCATTTTTTAATTTTTATACGTCTCTTTTGGTAGAATTCGTTGAATTAGAAACACGCAGAAATTGAGGTAGTGTTATCTACCTGTCTTTGACCTATTATTGTAAAGAAGTGAAATAATTGCAATTTAAACGAACATATTAAAAGAAACAAACAATTGCGACAGGTATCAAAATGGACGGACAAGTTTTTGGAAGGAATTTCTTTTTCTCTACGGTGGAAATAGATTTGAATCTTATTCGTGAAAGATATGCAGCAAAACATAAGAATTTAATCACATAGATTATTTTGATTTATAAAGTTCTGAGAATAATGATCAATTCCTTGTTAAATCAACCCAAGGTGGAATAATGACTTCTAATTGTGTAACAAAAAGATAGCTCAAAGTTGCAGAATATCCTTTTAATTCTCAAGTTGGTCTTTTCATCAGTCGCTTCTTAATTCTTAATTAAACAGCTAAAGTCCTACAAAAATTATCGACTCAACTTAAAATATACTAATGTGGCATGTAATAAAAGATGAGCTTTAACTTTTGGTTACACTATTTCTCTTGTTTTATAAGTTCCCATTGTACGACTTATTCAATTCAATTACTATAAAAAAAAGCTTCAACAAAAGAACGTTAAAGAGGAAAATTAGTTTTTCATTCATAAGTACGAGAATATTTGTTATGGATATTTATTATTGCTTTTGGGTGCCGTACTTGGCTCTCTCAATAATTTATTTTCTTACGAATCAAACAAAAACGGCAAACTGGGACTTGGAATGGAGGAGTTAAGCTCTCCCGTGTCCAGAAAGATTTTCTTCCTTGAACCTTTTTTTTCCCCAGAGTTTCTCCACACGCTTTTACATGATTTCAAATTTAATTTAAGATCAAAAATAATAAATTATATTTATTTTTCAGGCATGAAGTGAGACTTCACTTTAATTGATATTTTAAAAGCATTAATAGTTCAAACTTCAAACTAAAGCTTACGAGACAGGCAGACAGACAGACACCAATGGCATGTGATGTTCTCATAAGTCATCCCTACATATCATATTAACAGACGATTTGTCATTTGGAAATCTTCAATACATACATGCAAGTACATGTATCTGTATACTCGACAAAAATCAACATGAGTTGGACATTAACAATTCAGACTGCACCAAGTCATAGTAGTTAGCGTTAGCATCTTCAAACTCCCACAACCTGTCACAAACCGAGAACCCATTAACTATAGAGGAAGCATCACTACCATTGTTAAGAAATTCCAGAGTTTCATCTCTGCTGGGAATCCCAAGCTCGTCGTCTGAGGCTTCAAGGAGGTGTCTCATAAAACTCTCTCTTTCGTTTTCTGCTTCTTCATTTGAGAAAGACGATGAAGAAGAAGAAGACCAAGATGGGTAACCTTCTATAGGATTAGTAGTTGTCGTTACATTTGATAGGATTTCTGGGTCAGTTTCTAAACTTGGGTATAAGAGAGTTTCAAAAGGAGAATCAGAAGACAGTTCTTGTTGAAGGGTAATGGTGAGAGAAGATAAGTCTTGTGTGGGCTCTTCTTCTTCGTCCGCAAGAATAGAGAGTATATGATTGTAAGACTTTTGTCTCTTACTTTCTTCAACATCTACAACATGGGCCTCTTCTCTTTGGTGCTTTGATGTTGTCTCTGCCATTAGAGAATAGTTCCGGGTGCTTAGCGGGGAGTTTAAGGCAAAAAGAACGAGGAAAGAGAAGGAGATTGAACGGGTTATATAGAGATTGGGTTAGTAGAGCAATATGGGCTAGGAGTGAAATGAAAAGGAAAACACAAAAACACTCATTAGATACGGGTTTATTTAACGTCTGTTAAGAGGTGGAAGCAGGTACCTAACAAAAGAAAAAGTAGCGAACTAGAAGATCCTAACATGCTCCTCATGAGTTGGGTACTTGGGTTGGTCCGTCTACATAAAAGTTCACCGTTGGATACTCTCTCACATAGAGATTCGAAGAATAGATCAACGGTTGTGATGAGTTAGAAAACTAAAAGATAAAGACAAGACCAAATGGGAGAAAGTGAAAAGCGTACGGGTGTAATAATTTCAGAGTCATGTCCTAGAAGCGCGGGTTGAACAAGTGGGCCGGCGGATCTATCTAACAAGTGATTGTTTTTCTTTTCTTTACTTTTACTTTATTACGATACTCTCGTTAAATGCACCGGCTATTTATTGATGTGATACCATTTTATGTATCTCGGAGTACATGTGCTCGACTTGGGATCCCACGTGATATTGGATTGATCACTGACGTACGAGTTTTAATGGAGAAGTTCAATGTGCATGTCATCGATGAAGGGTACTAAATCTTGGGAAACATTCAGATGATGGGAATATGCAAAGTAATAACTGAAAAAGTGAAGGGAAAAGGGAAAGCTGATTTGAGTTTGGGAGGTGCGAAGGAACAAGAAGGTGAATTGAATTGGCATTTACTTTTGAAAGGTAAAGTAATTGTTTCATGGGATACGTGTGGGTCAGTTCGGTTGATAACATTTACTTTTTATTTTTTTAATTCAAAAGAAGATAATAATAAAAAGGAAAATAAATTAGGAACAGACGGCAGGGCATCATGGACAGATTGTTCACGTCACAGACAGAGGGAATCCAAAGATTTGGTAATTTTCTTTTTTTTTTTTTGGTAGGGAGAGGATATGTATGTATATAAAATAGATGCAGACAGTTTTTCGCAAAGCCTAGAACCTCGCTGTGAATTAACGTTAACGTTTGCTACTAAATCCTAACATCATATTCTTTTCATATTTGAAAGTCTAGTTTTCGGCCTTTTGCATAATCATTTGAATTGTTTCTTTCTTTCTTGCTTTGATGGTTTTACGAAGATATGGATATCTCTATTATTAGTGTCAATAGTGACCACTGACCACACCATACAAGCTTTTGGGACGGTATTGAGTTTTTCTTTTATCCTTGTAAATGTAAGATAGTTTATTTGAATTGTACTCAATCATATGTTCCAAGTATAAATATTGATAACGGTGACGCGCACAGATTTTTTTAATCTGTTTTTTAGAGTTGGAAATGTTATGTTTTACATCATAGTAACTTTTTTTTATAAAAAAATCAAACAAAACAACTCATGTTTAGTCACACATTTCGTTTCGTTCTCCCATCACCGCATCTTTGAAGAGTGTTGCTTATACATGTGCCATGTGCCTCCGAAACTTAATCACCTATGAATTTTAATTTAGGTTACACGTAATGTTTTTAATGAAACGAAACGGAACGGAATAAGGTAAAATATTTTATAATAAAATAAAATATAAATAAATATAATATTAAAAAATTGTAATTTGAAAATGATAGAAAAACTTATAATATAATATAGTAAAATGTTATTTAAATTAAAGATTTATAATGTAATATAGTGCAAAGTTGTTTATCATTTTATATTCTATCCTTAAACTTCCCTCCCTCAAATTAAAAGTTTTTTATTTTAACTATATAGGATAAAATGAGATAAAATATAAAACCCTACTTTTTCATTCCATTTTATTACAGACTCTCCTTTCAAATAATTGAATAATATAATATTATATTTCATTATATTATTAAAACTCCGACTAAACATATATACGTTTACATTCGTATATGTATCACGCATCTTATTCAAGTAAAAGCATAACTCCTTTACGAGCGAAGTGACAATAATCTCATATTTGTCTCTAAAAAACTAAAAAACTCACTTAGATATCAAAGACGTGGACACTATCTTGCAAATACAATAAAAAGATAATTATTTGTTATTTGAGCCAATCACATCATTAACCAATTACTTCTAAGATTCAAGTTTATGCGCACATCAACAGACTTGAATTTAGAGTCTTACAATTCTTTTAACAAAAAAAATATCCATGTATATTGTTTAAAGTTTATATATAATCTAATATGCCTAATAAGTCAACGTGAACAAAATAATAATTATGAACTATAATTTAGTTTTCTAAATGAGGTTTCATCAAACATAAACTTCATGCTCTATTATATTTCTTTACTCTTTAGATTTTGGCTTTTCTCTTTGAAAGAATAAACAAGAAATTTTATGTGAGAAAACACTTTACTTTTGTTTTAAATGATAAAATCATAAAATTGGACGAATTGGTGAGGGTTGACGACCAATTTTTGAATTTCTTGTTGAATAATTCTAGCCAACATTTTGTGGCTTTGTCAAAAATAAATCCTCATACGCCCACTGTAGTGGTTGAATTGAAATGAATGACTAATGAGTGCTAGTGTCGTTTTAATTTTTATTTGAGAAAAAGAAATTATGATAAAACCCAATTTAATTAAATATGTCAACTGTTAATTTATGCCTTACAGCCAATTGAATGGTTATAATTTTAATGTATGATAGTATTATTTAATTGATAAAAACATTTTTTATCTTTATTTATTATGCTTATTACATTTAACGTTTTAATACTAAAGGTAAAGCTTTTGGAATAATTACTATATGGTTAAAATTATGATAAGATCATAATTATGATATTCAATTTGTCTTTATGTATTATTCTCAAATAGCTCCTAGTTGTAGTTTCATCAAGATAAAAAATATTGATGAAAGGATAAAACTAGTACATGTTATGTTTCTTTCTTATGAAGTGTCTATTAAAGTAAAGTATAGAGATATTTAAACTAATGTATGAGTTTTTATTAGAGAAAAAGTTAACTGAACTAACCCGATTATAAGGATCCCAAATAGAATATTACTTAATTATCTGTAGATTTCTTTATAATGATGATTATATAATTGATCCTTAGACTTGAGATTACCAAAATATTTTATACGAGAATTACTACATTTTGATGCTACGTATGATTTATCATATTTAGGGTAATTCGGTTGGTAATCCTTGAATACAGTATGAACATATGTAGATAGTTAAGTAAATTAATAAAGAATTAAGCAGTCTTTGCTCGTAGATCTTAGAAGGTGGTCTTTTTTTTTTTTTTGAAGAAAACCAAAGAAAGAAATGGAACTATAAATCGAATCTTCGAATAGGGGAAGTCTTATTGGCTAGGATTTTAACCCAAATAGAATTGAATAGCTCAATCTAAAGGTCTCACGTTATAAATTGCTCTTTGCGTACGTTTGTCTATGTTGACTCCATCTTCATCCACGAAGGAAAAAAAATCACACAAAAGTAATTAGAGAGAATATTTTTAATGTTCTTGATTAGTAGCAGTTTAAAGAATTCTTTGGCCAAAGTGAACTAACATTTAAAAAGGTATTTCAAATATTACTTTTAAATCAAATATTAATTATCAAGAATGAACATGTTTGAATTAAAAAAAGTAGACATTATATCCATACTATGTTTAATTGAAAATTGAATGACGAAAGAATTAAATTGTACATCAAAACCATACATAGACAGGTCAAGTCGAATCACTTTGACATTCCTGATATTTAAGTAATCATCACTAATTGCTAGACGTCAATTTTGCTATATGATTATAATTGTTTAATTGAAAAATTAAAGATAAATTCAAATGAGTTTTAATTTATCTAATTATAATTATAGATTAGAATTATTATTTATAATCATTTCTAATATATTAGGAACCTAATGGGTCATATATAAAAAGCAGTTTAAAAGAGAAAAAGAACTTTCAATTAAGTTATACTTAACTATAAAGTTTGTGAAATCTTAAGGATCAAATATGAGATATTTTATTTTATTAAAATTAAATTAATAATAATTAGAGTTTGACTTTAATTATACTTAATGTATTTAATTTTAATAAAAATTAAAACCCTGATGATTTTCTATATATAGAAATAAGTATAAGGCAGCTAGCACTCCTGCTAATTTCTCTTAAAGAGTTAAGCATTTTTTGACTACTCTGTGGATACTATTAAAGGATGAATGCGTTAATAGCTCGTAGTTGACACATCGAAAATGACAGTTAAAAAAAACATACTTTTCTATCAAAAAAAACGTATTCACAAAAAGATTTGGAAACGAAAAAAATATCAGGCACCGTTGCGTGAATAGCTTGTAGTTGACACATCGAAAAAGTTTCGAAATAATTTCAACAGGAATATTGATGTTGGTATGATTTCATATTTTCTTATTTATTTTTTTCAAATTATTCAGTTGTTGGGATCTGATTGGAAACCGTAAACTTCTATTTTTTTGTTGCGTCCGATATTTGATCACGATTGACTTCTTAACAGTACTATCAGAGTCTCCTTTAATTATCTAACTTGAATTAATTGCTTGATTTTTTTATTGATAAAAAATTTTAAGGTTTGAAATCTTGATTATTGTATTAAGGTTTATGGTTTAATTATTTTACAAAACCATACTTTGGAAAAAAAAAATTTGTTAGGCTCTTATTTACTTCTGAAAATTATTTTGTTTCAAGTTAATAGTTCTGGAACTTGGCTTATTTTTACTTAAGCTTCTACGTTGAATGTTTCTGGAAAAAAACAGACGTGCAAAACTAAAAATCATAACTGCGATACATTGTGCCCTTTTACGTTTATTTTGGTTGTTTATGTTCAGGAAAACGAAATATGCATGTCATCCTAACTCCGAATTAATTTATGATTTGTTATGGCTTTGGCTATGTTAATGGAGTATCGCCGGAGGCTTCCATCGCCACCGGTGAGTTGCCCTTCATCACTGGTGGCAACAATAAGGGCGATAATCGCCCACGACTGAAGATGGATGAGGGGCGACGGAGAACTCCAATAGACAAGCCTTACAAACAAAAAGTAGTGGAAGCACCTGCATTAGAGCAGAAAAATGACAAAGGGAGCGGTGGTGGTGTTCCAAAAAAAAACCTAATTCTGGAAAATAATGGGGCGTGTCAAAGCGCCTATTAGCAGTGCATGCATCGATTAACAGTAGATGACGATTGGGGCAAGTGCAATGCGCACGCTTCACATTGTACGTGCCAGACGGTTCCCACATTTTTTATTTGATTTTTATATGTTTCAACCAATAATTTTATTTTAATTAATATTATTGAGATTAAGTTGGTTTAAATTCCTAATAAATTGAAAAAGTGTTTTTCTAAATGTTTGAAAATTGTTTTCAAACATTTAATCATTATCAGCAATATTTTGGATTTTAATTTAATTTTTTATATAGTTGAATTATTAAATTAAATTAGTTATCAAATCAATAATTAGAATCAAGAAAAGGTTTTAATAGATTTCTTTCATAATTAGATTATGCTATAAATTATTAATACTATGAGGATATATTATTTTGAAAAGACTAAAAAATTTTAAATTTCAAATCCTCAACTAAATATTAAGCACACGTTACGAATGTGATAGTTGTCTTGCATTATTTAAGAATAAAATCAGAGTTATATTTATTGTAAGGCTTGTTGAGCAAACTCTAAATTCTTTAAACCCAAATATGTTTTATCTTAAATTAATGGGTCTTACTGAACTAAATTTGTATAATTTGGACGAGTAAACTTATGATACGAATTTAAAGGTGAGGTTAGAAATAATATACAAGATATATTTTGAAAAAAGTTGTCACCTAATAGATCTATGTTGGACCCCGAACTTTTGATGAAAATTAGAAATATTAAAATGAATTTAAATGAGAAAGAAATTTATGAATTTAAGGAAATTTGATGAAATTAAGAAAAATTTATGAGAAAAGAATTGTTTAATTTTGAGGACT
>JANZLX010000003.1:13097786-13113230 GCA_025531955.1 Erythroxylum orinocense | reverse complement strand
CACTACCTCAGTAGTAGAATAATCGTCATATGGTGATATGGTATAAGATACTTAAACGATTGGCTTAGTGCAAGTGGAAGATTGTTGGTTTATGCCCTACAGTTAATCGCTTTGGTTGTAGTTTAGTGACAAATTAGTTAAAGCCTTTATCTCATTCTTCCAAGAGAGTTTTTTTTAATTAACATACCCAGTGCACAAGACTCTCCGCTATGTGTAGAAGGTCATTGATATACACAACCTTCCTCTTATGTTTTTTTTACAAAAAGATTGTTTCTATGTAACATCCCAAATCACCCCAGCTAAGCCCTCAAAGCGGGTAATATCTATAAGCGGGTGATCTGAGATGTTACAGTGGTATCAAAGCCAGTACTTGGGCTGGTTGGACCGGAAGGAGGATAGGTCTTTCCCTTACAGACGCGTTTTTCATGGCATAATGGACCAGATCTCATCGGAACTCCAAGGTTAAACGTGCTAGGGCGAGAGTAGTTCTAGGATGGGTGACCTCCTGGGAAGGTCTCGAGAAAAGCAAAATCGTGAAGGCTTGGCTGAGTCAAGGCCCAAAGCAGACAATATCTGTAAGCGGTTGAATTGAGCTATTATAGGAGTGGTATCAGAGCTGGTATCCGAACCGTTGTGCCAGCTAAGCTGGACCCTAAAGAGGGCTTGGCCTTAAGGAGGGTGGAGAGTGTGAGATCATACATCGGTTGGAGAGAGGAACAAAGTACACCTTATAAGAGTACGGATACTTTTCCCTTACAGACGCGTTTTTCATGGCCCAACGCACCGAATCTCATTAGAACTCTAAGGTTAAATGTGCTTGGGAGAGAGTAGTTCTGGGATGGATGACCTCATAGGAAAGTCTCGGAAAAAGCAAAACCGTGAGGGCTTGACTGGGCCAAGACCCAAAACGGACAATATCTATAAGCGGATGATCTGGGATGTTACATTCTATGATTCAAACCTGTGACCTTTTAGTTACAAAAGAATAATTTTTTTCCATTACTCTCAAAAGAGGAAAAACTAATCACACATCTACATACAATATAAATATTTATAACTTTAAAACCAAAAGTGACAGAACAAACATCACGTACGAAATCCTGTTCTATACTAAATACGTAAATGCTCCCATTGCCACCCACAAGGCCTATCAATCGTGGTTAATCATTATATACCCGTGGCAGAAATATATTTATAGCTGAGTTTATACTTTATAGTTACTTTTGCGTGTAGAGAGTGCATATCGCTATGTAATACAATTTTAGCAACTTGAGAAGCTAAAATTCAGAAGGCAATATAACTCAGGCATTGAGGATCAAATTTTAGTAATTTGCAGAAGGCAACACAATGTTAGCTATACATTGAGGATCAAATTCAATTGAAATCTCAAGATCAGAACTCAGGCCATATTCAAAAGGCAAACTTAAAAAAAATTAGAATTTATCCATTCATAATTTAATAAATTAAAAATACTAGTTTCTATCAAGGACATCCGTTGATGTTTCAATAAAAAGGAAACTATTAAGAGTGTCAAAAAACTTATAAAGACCTGCAACTTCATCAGTGTGACTAGAAGAAATTTTATCTTTTATCCATTTCCAATAACGAAAAACTAATGCATCCAAAAGCCAAGACTCTTTAAAAAGAATATCACTGCCTCCCCTAGCTGCTCAAGTCATTCATATCATAATTTTGCAACCTACTGCAACATGCGAAATAGACAAAATGAATCATGGATCGGAAGTCTACATGAAGATTACTTGCAATATATAATGCCTTACAGATTTATATAGTACATCCATGACATTTACTTGTGCAATTTCCATTTCCAACAGATGAGCAAAGGAAAGACTGTTTCAAGTCATAATGGTGAGAGTAACAAAAGGCAGGGAAAGGAAAGGAAGGAATTCAACGAGGAACATAGGGGAATATAAAGGATAAGGAAAAGGTGAATATAGTACTCAGTGGTGAGAGATAAAGGTATTAAGAGAAGGAAAAAAGAAAAACCGTGTCTCTGTTCTACAAAGCACAAAACATGGAAGTCAGGAATACCCAACATGACACTCAAGTCTCATCATGGACTCATTATTCTTTGCTAGATTAAAAACACACAACAGGGATACTACACTAGTTTATCAGACTGACGCCTATTTCCCATCCTAATTATATTATCTGCCTAATTTTCTTTGCAACTTCCATCAAGGAAATATGGGCAGAAAGGAACTTACATAGGTTCCAAAACATCAGTAGAAATCAACAATAGGTAAAGGAGTGTATTTATGCTAAAGTCAGAGAGCAAATAATCTCCTCAAGCTCTGTTAAGGAGTGCTCATCTCAACTAGCTAAATTATGGAGAATATAGAGAAATATGCATACCAACAGTAGCAGGAAGATCTCGAAGTTAATATTCCCTGAAAATATGAAAAGCATCGGAAGTGGGACTTACCATTCAGGTGGCAGAGGGGAAGTGCCATCAATATAAGGCTAGGCTAGGAACGATGCTTGGGACACTCAACCGATGTACTGGTACATAAAAAGACAAGAAAGAAAGCCTCAGTCACCTTGCATCTGACATTTTTTAGTGTGAAACATGAAGAAGAGAAACATGGTTTATGAAGGATTTGTCTTACCTTTTATTCATCAAATGCTAGGCTAGAGCGTCTTCGATATAAGGCTAGGCACGAACCCATCTGCTTGGGACACTCAATTTGACCTGTCTCAAAACTCACTCCACGGTGCCTCAAGATGATGGTGATTTGTGGTTTTTGGGGATTTCTTTTCCCCTTTGTCTCAACTGTGGATCTTTAGCTTTTACTTTGGAACGTTGTCGTTTTTTATGTGTGTTTGGCTATTAGGAGATGAAGGTTGTCGTTTTATGGTTGATCGGGGAGTGTTATGACTCTCTCAACTTTGTATTTCTCTTTTATCATTAATTAACTTTAATTTTTTCAAAAAAACATTTTTCTTTTCTTTCCAAACTTTTACACCCCCAGAACAGGAAGAATGCCACACAAATTGTCATTCTAGCTGTCTGTTTGGTTTAGTTGGTCAACAACAGCTCAAGGATGACTGAAGTGCAAGGAATGCAAAAGGCAAGTCAGATAATCACTTGCAAACAAAAGCGACATTATGCCACACAGGACAAAGTTAATTTCCCTGAAACTTATAATGCATAGAATATTGGCATCTTACCTATTTCACCAAATACCTGAAGGGCATCCTGAATAACAATCATGCATAGAATATTGGCATCTAATCGCCTGAATAACATAAAAGCTCAGAAGAAACATCAAGATTATTAAACAGTATTTTGTTCCTGCCAATATTTTGAATTGGTGTGCATGCCAACACCAATACCTTCTCACTCTTTCCAGTATCACTTTCTTTTCGTTTGTTTTATTAGCGATCCTTAACAACATAACTCCAACACATACATGTCACCTCCATTTAAACATAAAACCGAAAACATAAATATCAAAAAGTTTTATCTGCTTCATATGCTGCACCAAAAGCACATAGCATGTGTTACGCGGTTAACTGGTTTAGATACCTACAGCTTACTGAAGGGATTATTTTTCTCATGCCCAAGTCATATCTTTTGACTCCACCTTTTACAATGTAATATTGCAGAAAATTTTCAAGGTTGGTTAGATTCCAGAGAACTTTTGATCTTTTCAAAAATACTTTAATGATGGGAATCAGTAAACATAGTGTCTTGGTATAAGAAAGAAGTATAACAAGATGCTACCACAGCAGCATATCTGACAAATGAATCGTATTTTTCTTTCCAGGCATGTGGAATTGAATGGTTAAATGAAATCTTACAGAACTAGAAATCGAGAAATCCTACACTCAGATATCTCACTTTTCAAAGATGCAAATGTTAAATAAATGAACTGCAATTACGTTCGTGTTCCTTTTATAGAAAATTAGTAAACAGATATTAATAGAAGGTGATTTACTAATTTAAGCTAAAAAGGCAACATTGAGTGAAGGGAAAGAACTTTCAAACCAAAATTTGACAGGACTCTCGATTCAGCATTACGTAAATTTTCTTCATCTAAAGTGCAATTAAAACATGTACGAAGTTACTTATCGAGTGTCATCATATCCTATTAGAAGATCTGTTGAAAACTTGTCTTTTCAGACTTGTCGTGTAATTTTTTATTTTCTGTTTCCGTTAAAAAAAAACATGTACGATGTTTGCAAACTCAAATAATGTACAAAAAGTAAAAAGTGGAGGAACACTGTTCGTAGTATATAAGCCATTAATTTCAATGACAAATGAATAAGTACATAACCCATCATCCAAAATAACAACCTCTCAGGACTTATTTTGTTCCTCAATAACAATGCCAAGAAAAGGATGGATCATTGAGCCCATATGACTAGTTATTCGATTTTCTTTTTCTAAAGGGAAAGAAAAGGAAAACAGTAAAGAACTATCGGTGACCTAATCAATGTGTTGGTAAATCAAATATTATTAAAACTATTCCGGTGCTTCAGGAACCCAACATCTGAAATTAGAAGGAAGAAAATTTGAAATTAAGTTTGGAAGAAAAGAAAATAAAATTCAAGAAAAAATTGTGACGTATCCTGAGTAAAAATCTGAAATTCCTCCTCCCAACCCCCAGCCAAAAGGGAAAAGAAAATGAAAAAGTAAAAAGGGGCAAATTACCCATTCGCAAGACTCCTGTATTGATGGGTAAACTAAATCTTGTACATCTCACTGGCAGCCGATCACATGATGCCACCATATCCAGATGCTCAGCATCCCATAACGGCACAATTATACACAAAGTTCCCTGATCGTTTTCTTGCAAGTAACTTCCACTGTGGAGGGCCCTCGCTTGGAACCCAGGAATTTAGCTCAATAAAACCTTCACCGGAAGTTCGAGGTCCCCCAATAACAATAAGCCGATCTCCACAAGCCCTAAATGCGAGACCCCAGCCATTCATTGAGACTGCACGTTCAGGCAACCTTCCTACAGTAAACCATGATTTTCTCTCCTTGTCATACTTTCTAACAATCATGTCAGCATAATCAGCAGCATAGAGTTCATTATTGACCACAGCAACTAAAGGAGGCGCCTCAGCAGCTGCAGGCATCTCAGCCTCTCTGGCACTACCACTCCGACCAGGGGACATGTTAGGAATTTCTATCCATTTCTTTGTTTCTAAATCATACTCCTCTCCACAATTCAGAAGCTTTGCATCACTTCCTCCAATCCCCCCAATCACATAAAACTTGCCATCCATAAACACCGCAGAACACATCTTCCTTGGATTATTCATGCTTGGCAATGTCTCCCAAGTCTGAGTCTCGGAATTATACATCTCTGCAGAGCTCAGGATATTTCCCAGAGAATCACAACCGCCAGCTAAAATGGCTTTCTCTCCCAGACTGGCAGACCCGAACAAACATCTGGGGGCATTCATCCTTCTCCCAGAAGACCAAGAATTAGTCAAAATGCTATACCTATATATAACATGGGACATCACTTCCTTCCCAAATACCAGAAGCTCAGTGCCCACAGCCAAGGACTCCTTATCCGAACACATGAAACAGTCATTTGAAGTCATCCTTGGCAAATGCATCCACCTGCGGCTAATGGGATCAAAGGCCTCCCATTCAAGCAGTTGGCATGAGAAATACACCCAGTGTTCGGTGACACCACGCTGCCTCCTCAGTTTATATATCTCACCGTTTCTAACTAACGACCTGAAACTCCTATTCAGCGACGCTATGGACCCATAATCAGAACGTGAGCAACGAATGAGACAGTTAATTGACATGTCTCTCCCAATAGCATCAATCAGGGGATCAGAATCAGATGAATGCCCCGATTGATCATTATCGAATTGCTCGCGAAGGGCTTCACAAGAATCCGACAGCTTTCGGGATTTACTCTCTCGGTAACCATCCTCGGAGTTGTCTAATGGACGCTTGCCGTTGAGCTGATAAGACATCAAAAGCCACTGAGATTCAGGCTGGCGGGAGTTACCAAACACCCTCGAGACCAGACACGAGTCACAGGACCGACCCTCCAACATGTCTCTGTAATTTTGCCAGGTAAAAGGAATTAAACCACCAGCCCAATCCAGCTTTTTGCATTTGTATTCAAAGCGAAACAAAACGGACAAAACCAAGGACTGAAACCGCACCACGAATAGCGAAAATAGGGAAACAAAAAACCAAAAATAAGAGAGACCCTAGATGGAGCGAATTTAACGTAAGTTTCCTATAAAGTGGACTGACTTTCTAGTTTTTATCAAAGACAAAGAACAGGAATTTAACTTTTTGTATGCTGAAGAAGATTAATTAGGATAAACAAATGGAACCCAGAAACCCCAAATGATAAAATTTGAAGCTGTTTGCAACAAATCTAGAGAATGACCAAGAAAAGGAGCGAAGAAGCTCAAAATACAATTTCCGAAGTTTGTTTCGAAATGGAGAAATGAAAAATGTTCTTTATCGCTACAATTTAGAAACACTTGGGTGATCTGAATCCGATGAAACAAACGATCGAGAGAATATTAATCCTCAAATCAAATTCGCTGTTCTCTTTTCTCTAGCTGGAGATGGACAAAACTCACTGTGACAAAAACTAGTTTAAAGAAAACAAAACCCAAAATGAAAACGGAAAACAGAGTTAAAACGATAATTCAGATTGAGGGAAGTTGCGAGTAAACGCAGCAGATCTCCAAAAACCAATATAAAGTAGAAGCCCAGAAGAAAATGAAAATCGAGCACCTTCAAAAAAATACCCCAAGAACAGAATTAAGATCTGCTCACATAATTGCTCACAAACAAAAGAGAAATTGGGAGGAAAGAATTATAATGCAAGAGATAGAGAGGGGGATTAGAGACTTACGGATTGGATAAGAAGAGAGAGGACTAAAAGTCTATGGAAACAGTGTTATCTCTTGCTCTCTCTAAATATATATATGTATGTTTTTGTGTGTGTTCTTCGCAGTTCTTAGTTATCAACTACCTCTGGTCCTTTGGATTCTCTCTGCAAATCAGAGCGAAGCTTTGGGGCTTTGGTCTTTCTAGAGGTCCCCTTGCTCTCTCTCTCTCTCTCTCTCTCTCTCTCTCCCTGTCTCTCGCTATCTCTCTTATTGTTATCACCCTATGATTAATTAACTTCTGCTAATTAACATTTAAAAACCCAATAAATAAATATTTTTGGATAAATTTTCAACGTGTCACTTTTGTCGTTTTGTTCTCGTTTTTAAGGGGGGAGGAGGAAGTTGCGTGTGGGTCCCTAAAAAATTTTGCTACTTTCTTTCGCCGTTTGTAAGACCGGTTACTGGCTGCCACTGTAGGAACACAAAAAGGAATTGGTACGCTGACAAATTATTCTTTCTATTTCCTTAGCCATCAAATGTAGTTGCGTCACTGAGCTTTGCAAATAAAATTATGCATTGTTGGACATTTGTGACATCATACTTTCTAAAACTGAATTTTAGACTCAAATTTGAAAATTTTCAGAACAAAATTAATGAACGTAAATGATATATTAAGGCTAGAGAACAAATTAATCATAAACATCCTTAACATTTATATTGTTATGGTAGAAATTATTGTTAATAAAGTTATATTTGTCAAGGACAGTGTTAAGAAACAAATGAAGAGAATTGATAATTGTAAGAAATATATAATTTAATGTCCATAAAAAAGTTATTTATATCACTTAAAGAAATTAATAAATTATAGCATAATTTAAAAATAGTTTAATAATTAGTTATTTTCATTTAATTTTCAAAATAGTATTTATTTTATTATAGACATACAACTAGGTGAAATTTAAGTATAAATTAAATAATTTTACTTGAAAATACAATTTACGAAAAAAGGAGTAGAGTTGAGTTTTTCTTTTTTAATTTTTATACAGTGAAGTGATTCTCGAAAAAGAAGAAGCTTCTAATAAGTTTTGACGCCGGTAACCGATGATTGCCGGTGAAGACACGTGTTGATCGAGGGGACAAGGGTAAAAGCAAGCAGTCCTTCTCCTTTTTGAACAGAGACGACGAGGGACACAGGGGGTTCCGTTTCCGCCACGTATGTAAGATAGTAAAATATGTCAGTTCACTATAAGTCAATTTCTCGTGTTGACAGTTACGCAAAATTTATGGGTGTGCAATCGGCGGACGAGCGACGGTGGTTTCGACCGATTGGTGGGGTCTTTGAATTGGTTGGTGCGTTAAGAATGATTTTACGTTCGAATTTGACTAGTCAAATCACATATTATGCGGTTTTTTTGATCTTTCCTATTTGGGAAAAAAAATGTTTCTATCTTTTGTAAGTTTGTTGTCTGCTTCATTAAACTCAGAACGCGTTCCATACCCAGCCTGGTTATTAAAAAATATTTTTTTTCTTTTTTTTGGTTTTAATTGCAGTTAATATATTTTTCCTCGTTAATCTATGAGCTTAATAAGCTATAAACATATTGGGTAATGTTTTTTCTGTCCGGTGAATGAAGTAAGGTCGCAGACGTTTCTTTCTTAATCATATAGTTTGACCCCGACCCAAAATATTACTTTGAAGTACGTCCCTATTATTATTTCAAGAAACAGAAAGCTGGAAATAATGAATAACACTGTAATCATCATCAAATTACATAGATGTTCAATTATTGACATTATCCTGATAATAAAAATGAAGTTAATAAAAGAATTATGTACCTCATTTAGTGTAAATGCAAAGCAAAACTAATTCCCTGACATAATTGACTTCAGAATTCAAACATGGCAAAAACGTGAGTATTGTTGTGTAGGAACTGGAAAGGCACGAATTAACAGCGAAGACAAATCACTGGTCAGTCACGCCTGCTCTTGTGCTTGCTTGCACTTTCGTTTGGGTTACGTACTTCCCTTCCATTTTCATGCCAAGCACAAATAACATACTTCAATTTTGTTATAATAATTAATTGACGAGAGATGAAAGTATTTGCCTAATTGCCGCGCACATAATCATGCCGCCCCTTTTCCGTCTTTTGTCTCTCTCTCTCTCCCTTTGTTTTATTTTCTCTTGCATATCTTAAAAATATGATTCAAGAGATGAAAAATAAAATATATTTAATTTCGCAGGTCCTTGTGGGATGAATTATCTGATGTTAACAATAACCCAAAGGGAAAACGAATAAAACGGGATTGGGTCAACAACACAACGAGTCAAAACGGCAAAAATCATAATTCACATTTGACCTTATTTGGATTAATATGGATTGGTCCCAACGGCAGCAATATTTGGAAGCTTAGGCTGTTCAAATGAAGGACTTTTAACTTCCCAAATTGCCCTCTGCGGACCATAATTTGAGGAATTTTCAACAAGGGTTACATGGTCATCGAGAAGTGGGCGACTATCCAGCTGTGTTACGACCTGTTGAAGGGATTAGTTTAGCATATGTATCATTATCCTCATTCCAACCCAACCCCACTATTTTTGTCTAGACTACATACTTGTTAACTATAATTAATGGTAATTCTTTGTAATTGGAAATTTTCAAATAAATGTTATTAATATTCCTTTTTAACTTTTGATTTATATATTTTAAAAAGAATCTTAATTATAGGTGATTTAGGATTTAGAATTTATATATTTAAAAAAGTACTCAATGTCACGTTGCCACGTGATATTGAGTTTTGATTTGACCAACGAAAGTTTTTGAGTTTCTAACCAGATATTCTTCTTTAAATAAAATTTAGGTGTTTTCTTTTCTCCAAAGGCTAAAACTGAATGTTTCAATTTTTATTTATTAGATAGCACTAAGCACAGCAATAAAATAAGATATATGTGCTTGTCAAATATGAATGACTTTCTCCTTTTTATCCACTAGTTCTGTCCCTTCCTCCTGAAGATTTAAAAAAAAAATCAAGATGCTCGTTGGATTCAAAGTTTTTATTTTACGATTTATATTTGTTATTTTACTCTATACATAAAACTTTGTAATAAACACAAGGAAGACTCGACCATGTGATACGTCGTTTTAAGCCAATTGCAATACTAATCTGACGACGTCTGACTGTAGTATTGTTTTGCCTAGCAGAGTAGATTATAGTTGGGAACTTACCAACGTGTGTGCTTTGTCTCAAGTGGAGGCAATTTTGGACCGTAGTGGTCCTTTACGTGTATGGCTATGGCAGGACGCCGTCGTTGAAGATCAGAGGTGGGGTTCGTGCGGCGCACGTGGTGCATCCATCCTGCAAAGGTACACGCACTCGCACGTGTCAGGGAAAGATTTTTTGTTATGTGTGCGTCCACTGAATTGCGAAGACATTGACCTTGTAAATAGAGCCACGTGTCGGTGCACGTGGGATGCTCTCGTTGCTGGCCGGTAATGTTCCACTTTCCTTCTCTTTTGGATTACACAGAAACTGAAAGGAAAACATAAATTATACGGTACGGCCGCCTTTAGATTCAGCTAACAGTAACATATCGGTTTTTTTTTTTTTTTGAATAAGGGGGGAAAACAGAGAAAAAAGAAAAGAGTACACATGGGAGAACGTCCGTCGTCAGTGCCGGCTTTTACTTCAATAGTACATATAATAAAATTAGATCATAACGGGGGTGATGATTCATATAAGTTATTAGTACTCTTTTTTTCACATTAATATATGGGCTTATTTCTTAAGTGTTAATTAAAGCACAATCACGGCGGGCAAGGAATAAGACCGGATTGATATGAAAAATTTAAGGAGTGTTCATTTGAAATTATGTTTATTGAAATTTTTTGTTTCTATTTTTATTTTAATAACTTATGACAATCATCAAAAATAGTTTTTAATTTTTCATATTTTTATTTTAAAATAAATATATATTATTTAGTTATTTTACATTAATAATGAATAAGAACTACAAACAATTGAATTGAATTTAAATTTTATAAATTAATTTAATTTTAATTCAATAACTACTCAATAAATATATTTTAAATTTCAAATATCTTTCAAATGTATAAATTTTAAATGAAATTACTTTAATAATTTTAAAACTTAGAATATATATTAATTTATAAATAATATTTAACTATTTATTTTAATAAATATAAAAATTGTAGTGCTATATATTATTAAATATTATATAAGAGATTAAAACTATTTATTTAATTAATTTATACAAATATTTTATTTTCAAATTTTATCTAATATATAATTATTATCGTTAATAAAAATATATTACATTAACGTTTTTTCTAATTCTTATTTTTAAAAAAATAAAATCTAAAAACTTAAATAGAAAATAGGAGTGAGTTTAAACGACTCTTTAATTAGTTAGTCTAGGCTTATTATTTTGTGGAAAAAAAGATTATTTGACTGTAGCCCGAGGTTTGCCAACGTTGCATAAAATCAAAGTCGGACTGTGCAATTTATCTTCTGAGATTTTTCTAGAAATGGGTAGTGATAAATTTCCATAGATTTTGTATTTCCATTTGAATATTTGCCACTTACACGCAAAATATCAATTTATATCGAGTCTTAATTAGGACGTTTGTAGCAATTATACATGTGTGTTGTATTTATGCAATGCATATTTAAAATAGTGTTAAAATGTCACAATTTAGATTTCTATTTTATTTTTTTCCTAACGTGGAGTAAGGAAATCTTGAACTAATCAATTTTTTTGTTTAATTTTTAATTTTTATTATCAATTTACTTTAATAATTTTTGTTGTTAAAAATTGATAAATTTATTAATTAATCAATTGATTTTTGTAAACTAATTAATTTTTATAAACTAATTAATTTTTATTTATTAGTTTAATTAAAATTTAAAATAAGATTTTTTCAATCATATTTTAAATTATTCGATTTTATTTAATCTTTAATCAGACTTAGGACAGTCTAATACTAGTTAAATATTTAATTTTTTATCTTATTAATTTAACTTTCGGTTTGATTTTTAAAATATTTTTATAACAGAATAAAGCATGACCCAATTTCTTACATATTATTTAATGCCAATGAGATATGTTTTTCTAGGAAACATTCAGCATGAAGAAATTTATTTTACCATATTTTTATTATTACATAATATCTTAACCTTAAATTCAATTTACTATGAAGTCACCATTGATGGATTCATAACAAATAAAAAATAAACCATATATTTATCTCATACAAGCTGGACAAATGAGATGAACATAAAATAAAAGCAGGGGTCAAACTGAAAATTGAAGGCAAATTAAGGGTGTGATAGCATGAGCTTTGCAAAATATAAAGTAGATCACAGCGATGCCACGTGCAAACACACCATCTTTATAGACCTGGAGGGAAAAACAATTATGGACACGTAAGTATGAGCAATAATAAAAACAAACTTCAAAGCCAAGCAACTCCACTATCTGACTCTCTATTTATCTAAATACAGGTATCAATCGAAATACATCCATGTCCCAACCCACAAAAAAGATTCTTGGCGTGCACTAACCAACCATAATAATAATAATCCTCCTTCCCTCAAAAAACGAGGCCCCTCTCTTCCAATCCCTTTCCACCACGCGTTAATCACCTATATAAAGACGTGTAGTCATGTGAAGCATTATTGGACGGTGAGAAAGGTGTTACATGACTAATTGCAGTTTTCTCTCTCACATGAGAAAAAGTTGTTCTTTCAAGTATTCTAATTGGAAACGGACCCTTCACAATATGCCCATTGACTTCAATCTTAAACGAATTGTATGTAGATATCGACGAAATCAAGGTTATGCTTAAATAAAATTTAGCATATATTAAATAAAAATAAAAAATTTAATTGAAATAATTAACAAAACTTCTTAACACAATGTATTGATTTAAATAAGCGAGAGAATTCTTTAATACAATTGGCTACGTTAGGGGTGTATGGAGACTCAAACACTAGATCCTCAATCTTTGAATCAATTGGATTTAGAGCACTCCAAAGGTATAACCGTATAACATGTTCACGTAAGCTGAATAAAAAGAAGCGTGGCATTGGGCGACACGCAATCTAAGAAAAACCCAATTGGTGATTGATAGTGAGATTCAAATCAAAGGAACATATCGCAACAGCGACTTGTTATAAATGGCTAGTAATTAAACCCTCGTGCTCATGGGTTGGCTATAAAGGACTTGAGAAGATCTAGACGTAAAGGCAAATGACATAGAGAATTGACTTAAACAGAATGGAGATGAGATGAGTACAATATATTTTAGTTTTGTAAAGTGGGTATTAGGATATTGATATGGTGGTGTTGGTTACATAGTTGTGGTGGTAAGGTATTATATGCAAGCGATTGGAGTGCAGAAGAAGTGAAAATAGTGGCTCCATGTGACATGTATGGTTGTTAACATGGGTTTTATCTGGCAAGGGCCCATTTCCAACGCCATAAAGCTGGCACCAAATTTAACCTCAATATTACAATTTCGAAAATAATAAATGGCATTAGGGACCATGAAATTGAGTGGTTAAACGGAAAAAGGGGAAAGCTTAATTCGGAACTTACCAAGTTTGTCGAGAGGATGCGTTTTACTCGTAAAGACAGCTGTACTATCATTTACACATATTCTCTATTTAATTATTCTTAGAATTATTGCAAAGTTAAAATTATATAATCTATATTAAAATTGTAAAAGAGAGGCAAACTTATCCTAGAAAAACAAAGTAAATCTGTATATCAAACTTGGTTTATTCTGAATATAAAAGAGATTAAAATATCAGTGGTTAATTAGATTTAATTAATGAGTTTAAATTTTTAATTAGTACCCTTTGACCGTCTTAGGGATGTGAATTACTAAAAACCTGAGCACCACCGCGAAAGTTGAAAAAGGACAAACGAGATAGGGCTGCGTCTTAACTCTTAGGTCTTAGGAGAAATCCAAGTCAACAATAAGCACAAAAAGGCAGGAGGACAAGGTCTCCAAATGAGAGACGTATGTATTTGATGCTTCATGCCAGCTCCAATTTCCGCAATAACAAATACAGCATTTCAATTCCATGAAAACAAATTGTTAGGCAAACGTCGCCTTCAATCCCTTCCTTTCCTTCACAAAACTTTTAATTCAAATGTAGAACAACCAGTCCTCTTGTAGTATTAATCGAAGTAGATGATAATGTTTACCTCATGTCTTATTCACATATGATAAAAAAGAGAACAAGGATTTCGCCTAACCAAGGCAAAGCCGACTTTGATAAGGGATGCAAGAAAATGAGGACCCCCTTCAAATTTATGTGCTCATTTCGGCCACCTCCTCCCACATTAATGCCAGTTACTTGCCTACTAACATAATTGTTGATTTAAAGATAACATGCACAACTTAGTGTATGCAAGGAAAACATGAGAAAAAGCATAGCTTTTTGCCCAGCTTTCTTTCATTCTTCCCTTGTTTTGCTTTCGCTTCTATAAAAAAAGAAAAAGCCAAAGATTAGATGCTTACCTTTCATGTTAATGAAATGACTTTGTTTCCTTTACCTATCAAAACCCAATAAGCAATGCATCTAAAGGGGGAAGAATTTAACCTGAAAATAACACGTACTTATTCGTATTTGAGGTTTAAAGACGGATCCCGAAATTATTCATTCTTTTAATATTGTTCCTGAAGGTGCGAAGAATATAAAAACTATCCTTATTTTCGATTCTATAAGCTCATGTTGGCGCAACCACTTCTTTAATTTAGAAATTTCTTGCCATCTTCAAGCTAACCATTCCACGTTATTATTCTATGCAAACCTTCTGTGTTCCAAAGCCGTGCCGCTAAGCTAAAACAAGGTTAGTTTGCCAATAATATTTGCCTCTGCATACACACAAGGGCCAATTGCCTCGCGCAGCAATTCATGTGGGTAAAGAAAGTTCCTGGTGGTTGGTAAATGGTAATGTTTCCAATAACGGATGATTTCTGTATATTATGTTGTTCATCGTTTATTTGTTTGTTTTTCTATCCAAATCTTGCAACACTGTAACCATCCTAAACACATCTAGCTCCATCTGTATCACCTGCATATACTTTTATCACAATAATCTATTAATTTACGTTGTTATAGTGGAAACGACAAACAGGATGGTTATTCAATTTTCAAGTGGACTAATATTTCGGGATTGAATTACAAAAATGAACTATTATTACAAAAATTTTTGGCTATAGAATGATTTTTTTTTTTTGGAATAAGAGAACAAAAACAACTATTTTTAAAAAAAGAAGTTAAGACCTAAGTTAGTTGTCTCGTATTTTTCAATTAAGACAAAAAGAGAAAAGGCTATTAAATGGGAAAATTAGTTCTCTCTCCGGAAATAAAATAGTTTAAATTACCAAAAAAGAAACTGCATAAAAAATTCCTATACACTTGTAAGTGCTCTAATAACTTTTGTCGACAAATTATTAGCAATATTTGTGATATAATTAATTAACGATATAATATATTTTATATGTATATATTTAATTTATTTATTTATAAAATATAATTTACAAAAATTATTACGAAATC
>JANZLX010000003.1:13040252-13057270 GCA_025531955.1 Erythroxylum orinocense | reverse complement strand
ATGTACTTGCTTACTTGATATCTTCTTCCAAATATGTAGGGTAATTTTTAGCAGTATCTTTTCTTCCACGTCGAACTTCAACAATCTCCTCCATAAGTCTGCTTCCTTCTTCATTCGTCGGGAAGCTTTTCGAAGACTATCTTTTGCCTCATCCAACAACTCTCGCTTTTCCATTGCGAACTTGTAAGTCGTAGGACACTTGTCCTTTATCATGTAATCTCGATTGGAGTGAGAGGTTATTATCCCAAGACTATCTCAAAGGGACTCTTCTTTGCAGTAAACTATTTGTGTAATTTATAGCAAAATTGTGAAGTATCAAGTACACTCAACTAGTTAATTTGACTTGCACTTACATAATGCTTTAAGTACTCCTTTAATAGACCATTGATCCTCTCTGTGTGGCCATATGTTTGTGGGTGATTTGCTGTTGAAAACTTTAAATTGCATCCTATTATATTAAAAGTGACATCTATAATTGACCCGTAAATCTGGCCTCTTAGTCATTCACAATATTCGCAGAGACTTCAAAGTATTTCATCACGTTTTTATAGAACAACTCATTCACAACATTTGAGGGACATATTACTACTACTAGCATGAAAATTGCATATTTGGAGAATCAATCTACAACCACCATGATTGTTGCCATGTTGTCCATCTTTGGAAACTCAATAATGAAATCCTCGAATCTAACATCTATGATATTTTAGGAATGGATAAAGGTATAGCAAATTGACTTCCATCTTCCTCTCCGACTTATCCAACTGACACATAAGGCATTTATTGACTAGCCTACTATGAGTCAGGTGTCTCCTTTAATCATGGTTTCTGTAAGCTATCAAAACTCAACACATACACTTAATTACTCTTAGTCATCAACAATCCATTATGATCAAACCAAGACCTACATATAGCACCTTCCTTGAATTGTGAGATTATCTTATAGTATGTTTTGCCCAATGGAGCTATAACTTTGATTTGCTCTAATATATTAAATTCTACCTAGTAATGGTATATGGGGCCATAAACATCTCCTTCCAACTCAAGATATCTGCCACGTTGTTGTTCCCCTCAGTTTATTCTCACACAAAAATTCATATTCAACAAAGAACTCCTATCTTCAGGTTTGATTTGTGGACAACTTCTTCTGGGTCTTAGAAAATGTGTTGACAACATTGTCGATACAAACAACGAACCTAGTCTTTAACAAATATACTCACCATGTTTTAAGTCAATGCACCATTGCAAGCATCTCCTTCTTATGTGTCATGTACTGCTGCTCCACACTGTTGAACTTTTGGCTCTCAATTGCTACAGGATGAACCTTTTATACTAGAACTCCACTAATGGCTTTGTCTGATGTATCTGTATGTATTTTAAATGGAAGATTAAACTTAGGCAGCTTCAACATAGGTTTAGTTGAGATGACAACTTTAAGTATTTCGAATGCTTCCTGACACGCATGTGACCATCACTACTCTTACTTTTTCTTTAGCAAGTTCGTCAATGGTGCCACTTTCTTTAAATACCCCATTATAAACTACCTATAGTAATTATCCAATCTAAAAAAACTTCGTAACTCTTGTAGTATCATGGGAATATGCCACTTAACTATCGCTTTCACTTTCTACAGATCCATCTTGACTCGACCCTTGCTTACCAAGTGACCTAAGAATATAATCTCCGATTGTGCAACACACACTTTGCCATCTTCATATAGAGTTTGTGTTACCTAAGTTGCTTGAACACCTTCCTCAACAGTTTCATATGTTATGCCATATCATTGCTTTATATTATGATATCGTCGAGATGCACGACTACAAGTCAAAGAAGTCATATAGCATGTCATTCATTAGGTTGCAAAATGTTACAGGGGCATTAGTTAATACAAAACACATGACTAAGAATTGGTATGATCCATACTAAGTTACACATATTGTCTTTTTGTTCATTTCCCTTGACTATCCACACTTGCCAATACTCCAAAGAACAAGCTTTGTAAAAACTACAACTCTCGACAATCTATCCATCAAATCTTGAACTGAGGAATAGGATACTTTTTTTTTTGTTACCTTGTTCAATGCTCAATAGTCCACTCACATCTGAAGTGCTCCATCTTGTTTCTTTTAAAACAATATTAGGGCATTAATGGGGTTTTATAAGGTTGGACAAGCCTTGCCTCTAACAATTCGCCAAGTTATTTTTGAAGCTCCTTTAACTCTAATGGGAAATCCTATCTGGGGTACGTGTAGGTGGGATAGCTCCAATTTCCAACTAGATCCTATGATCTATCTCTCGATGAGGGGGAAGAGTCTTAAGTAACTCTTTCTACATCACATCCTAAATCTTTCTCAATAAACTTGCAATCGCATCGAGGATTTCCACCATATGGTAGTGAGATAGTTCTCTATACCTTTTTTCAATCCTTTCTTGATGCTTATAGCCTACACATGTGCTACTATCGTTTTATCATCCTTCGATCCACCATCGAATCTACAATAGTTAATATAGAAGGAATTTTGTTAATGAACAATCATCATATCTTCCAAACTTGGATACAACACTGCCTTTGCTGTCTTCAAGAAATCGATCTCCAGCATCAACTCAAAATCTTCAAGTGGTATGTCTACGAAAGTAAACTTGGCACACGAATTCCTTATGCTTACTAGGATGTTGCAAGTAGCTCCAACTACCGCTTATGCCTTAGTTTTCATCTTTATTAGACACCTTAAGCCCTAATTAGTGCACCATCTTTTTCGCCATGAAAGAGTGTGTCTCACTTGTATCCAGCATTGTGATTAATCAACTTATATTCACACCTACATTAGCTTCTCAAAGGATTAGATTCACCTTTAACTGCTTTTAAAAAGGAATTCAAATTCATTTTTGCTTTTGAATCTTCCTCCTTTTCTTCTGCGATCAAGTTGTTTAACTTATCCTTCTTCAAAAATTCTCTCGCAAAATATGGACCCCTGCGTAAATAACAAGCAAAATTTCCCTTCTTAGAGGACGCCTCCTTATTTTTAAAGCCACCATTTTGCTTGCCTTTCCCTTTAAAATCTCCCTTCTTAAAGTCTTTCTTATTTTTTCCCTCACTCTTCTCTTGTTGGGCTAGGCCTTTGCCCTTGGAAGAAGTAGATGAGTCAGCTTTAGTTCCTTTCATCACTAGAAAATCCACTAAGGCATTAGCAATTGCAATTGCACTAATCACATCCTTCACATTTTGCCTTTACAACTCTATTTACGCCTATGGTTATAAATCAAACAAAAGATCAAAGAGTTTGTACTCATCTAACATATTATCGATATCTAGCATTAGAGAGTTAAACTTTTTAATATACTCTCCTATCGATCCATCTTGTTTCAGCTTCTTCAAGGCATCCCTCATGAGGTAAGAATTATTTATAAGAAAGAATTGATCCTTTAACTAATACCGTCAATAAACAACATACACTAAAGTACATCCTTTTGAATATTCTTGGTGAGCTTATCCATCAATATTACAAACAAGAAAGGGTTCAATGAGGAGCCTTGGTATAGCCTAATATAGATAGATAAATTCTCTATGTCTCCCCCTATCGACCTTACTCTAGTCTTTATCCCTTTATACGTACGTTTAGTAACTCATATTTAGGTTATAGGAACTTCCTTAACTTCGAAACACCTCCACATGATTTTTCTAGGTACCCTATCATATGTCTTCTCTAAATCAATAAATACCATGCGTAGATTACATAGTCTTTTCCTATAATATTCCATTAATCTTCTAAAGAAATGAAAAGTTTATGTCATAGACCTTCCTAGAATGAAGCGGGATTGATTCTCTGAGATAGGAACATCCTTTCTCACACTCTTCTTAATCACCTTCTCTAAGAGTATTAGCTAACTCTTGAGTTTCCTTTTTAGGCTCCTTTAGAAAAGAATGTGTTTTAATTGGGCTTTCCTTAGGATGTGCTAGGTTAGTCACTTATGGGTCCTCCACATTTTGGATAATTGCATTAACTACATTAGCTTTAGGTTCTTTAGACACCTTTGGAATTGGAATCATTGATCTATATTTTTAGACCTTCCAAATTCTTATCATCCCATTTTTTAAGGGTTTCCATAGATAAGTGATTTAAATAAAATCCTTAATAAGCTTACCTCCCTTATAATCCTTATTGAGTTTGGTACCTCTTTTTCAATTGTAGCAGTGTGCTCATCCATACTGATTGGTTTTCCAAGGACACTAGCTAGGTAACTAAGGCCCTTATTTAGTCAATAGTTAGTTTTAGTCCTGCTTAATTTAAAGTCATTTGACTCTAACATATCCTTTTATAGTTCTAGCTTGACATTAACACCTTCTTTTGTCTTATCCACTACGATAATACCATCAATAAACAATGTACAATAAAGCACACCCCTTTGATTATTCTTAGTGAGCTTATCCATTACTATTGCAAACAAAAAAGGGTTCAATTAGGAGCCTTGGTGTAGCCTAATATCGATAGATAAATTCTCTGTATCTCCTCCTATCGTCCTTACTCTAGTCTTTACCTCTTCATATGTATCTTTAGTAGCCTGTAACACACCACTACCATAAAGCATATGCTCAAATATCTAAAGGAAATTTAAGAACATACCCTATGAAAATGGCATGTTAGAGCAGTCACATCAGCTTATTATGGCATCATACAAAACATAAGTATTTCTAAAGATCAAAACTCCTCATTTCATTTACAAAATGAAACTTACTTATGCTGTAATTACATTTCATAATCCATGTTTATACATCACATAACATTTGGGAGTTTAAAGTTCTATACAAAAAGTTCAATATGAAAGGAGAAGCTAAACAAAAGTATTCTATCTAGACTCCGCAAGTATCAGCTGACCAGACTTTTGAGCCATTTTTGTTTCCAAAATTGACAGTGGTAGACTTCTATTATATCACCTTAGAAGCTAGGTCTCCCTTGTACTTGAAAATCAACGTTGTAATTTTGTTGAGTTTGCTAACTCAATGAATGAACCATCATTAATGTGCTGACTCAAGTCAGAACACAATTGTCACAAGTATAAACCAAATTCATAAGTGTATTTCCCAATTGAGCAGATGTATCACATTATTTAATATTGAATACCAGATCACAATATACATCATATTTGAACAATACATCATAAACTAAAAACATTTCATTTAATCATTTCAAAATAATCTAATCATTTATCTCAATCATTCATATCATCAACATGTACATAAACACTGCATATCACTATATCAAAACCATTAAGTAATTCTTCGCAATCATTCACAGGATACATGTAAAGATATATATAAATGCAAATGCACATGTGACTCCACTTTTATTTTTACTTTGTTATGACAGAGCGCCTAGTTACTGTCCCGTATCCGTTGTGGATACCAGGCTCATTTCATATTCTGTCTTATACTTATTGTAGATACTGGGCTCATTAATAACTGAGCCTGTGACTCTTTGTGCACATTTCTGAGCTTTAAGTTCTTTTTCACACTGGTCACTCCAGTTATAACTCTTTTATTTGCTCATGCATAAAAATGTGATGGAATGCGTCAATTCACATAATATGCTATCAATAACTTTCATTCAATATGAAAGTCATTTATCACATTCATCAGATCTGAGTCTGGCATTCAATATTCAGTTGAGTACACATTTTTCATATTCACATACAATTAGAAAGCACTTCTAATATAATCCCGAATATTAAACTCTCGAATGATCAATTTTTGGAATTATCACAATCATTTTAATTCTAGTTGAATATTTAAAAGTTAATCAAAAACAATTTAGTTATGTGAGAAAACATCTAGGTTAACTTACAATACGCTCCAAATAAGATATTACCTTGATGACCCAGCAATGTCTGGATGTTGACGATCAATTTGTGCATCTTTAGTCATGCAGTACTTCACACATTACTTAGTTGATTAATCATATGAATATTCAATCATGCACATATATATGTGTCATGTTTAAGCATGCTTAATTGACTTTCCGGATATGTATCCTTATTCACAAATCTTAACCATTCATACATCATAACTTGGATATAACTAGTTTGCAATTAGGTTTATACCTTAAGTAAACTTGATTATTCTAAATTCATTAACCATACATTCACCAACCCTTTTCTAACATTATATAATCATACAATTTCCCAATTCTCATTAATTCGTTCCTAATACATTACTCGTATCTTTTGGATCACATTTGTATTCGTAAGAACACTTTTATTCCTTTAACAACTCATAATTTCTAGATTTAGATACATTGTTATCAAACAATCTATTCCTTAAGTTATAACGTCAATTAACAACCTAAACTTATCAAACACTTAACCAACTAATCAAACATCAAACTAGATTCATTTTAAGCCTCAATCAAGTCCAAATGCACCAAAGTAAAGTTACTTATCCTTAGATGGTTCGATAATCATACAAAATATAATTTTTCTCATTTCAAAGCATTGCCCATGATCGTGGAGCTAATGCAACTTCCATGATCATGGGATGAGTGAACAGAAGGTTCACCATCCATTTCCTTCAATTTTTTTTTCCAGATTCTTTCATACCAAATTCAAATCATCTTCATATTAATCCATTAATTATACCTTAATTATACTTCAATTCCTCATCAATTTCATCTCCAATTCCATCTCAAAATTATTCAAGTGGAAGCTAATAAACTATTGTCTTTCTTTCATCAAAACAAAATAAAAACTATCATTCACTATCATAGATGTATCCCTAGTTCTTTCCCATTTCAAGAAAACTACACCAACGCCTTTCTTTAGCATAAATTCATCTTCATTATACTTCAAATCCCAATCTAATTAATCCATATAACAACCTATAACCTACAGTTTTTATACATCAAGAACAAAGCATAAAAGTAACCAAGTTCATCCATCATATTCTAGCACACTTCATCATCAACAACATATATAATCCATCCCAATTCAATCATCATAATCTTTCTATTATAGCATGCCATAAAGATCAATACTTTACTTACTTATTTAGCTCAAGTTCCACCTTAATTCATCAAGTTAACCTAGCCCTCTATGCATGCAAGATCATCACAAATTCAAGGTAGAAATAGGTTGGTTTTCAGCAAAGATAAAAGACCACAACAAGAATAACAATGTTCTGGTTCTTTACCTAACTTTATGAAAGGTAAAAGTATGGATTTGGTGTGGCAATTTAGCAAGACTTAAATCAAAATACAGAGATGTGAGATAGAAGCAAGTTTTAGTATAGAGAAAAGAAGAAGATGGTGAATGTTCCAGTCGAAACACTTTCTGCATTAGTTTAAGTCAACTAGGTGCAAGGTGTCACCATGTTTCAATAACATATGTTACTGGGCATGCATTCCATTTGTCCCATATATAAGCTGCCAAATATCACCAATATGCTAGGTCATTTGTCACTCAATCATTGTTGTCATTTGTCAATTAATTGCCTATGCCAATTGTCTAAATTTTTCATGCCAAAATGTCACTCATTTTCATAGGCTTAGTCATCCTAATTTTTTATGTTGCAACTTATCTTACCACTTGACATTTTTCCTAAGCTAATTGTACATTTTAATTCATCAATTTTTCAATTGCAACAATTAATTCCAAATTCACTAATTATAATCCACCAAACCAAAATTCAAGAAATAAACAATACACAATTCACATCATGATCATTTTAAACCTTTCATACCCCGGAACATGTCAATTAAGTTCACATACAGTCTTTGCAATGTTTCCTAAATCATGATTCATGTGTGTACGCGAATATTATGCATGTGAATGAAATGCATTTCATAAATTCTCAATGATATTAATTATGTGCAATAGTCTAAGGTTCTAACCCTTAGTATGAAAATCGGCTATTACATAGCCCGTATATAGGTTATAGGAACTCCTTTAACCTCTAAGAACCTCGATATGATTTTCTTCGGTACCCTATCATATGCCTTCTCCAAATTAATAAATACTATGTGTAGATTACTTATTCCATTAATATTCTGAAGAGATGAAAATTTTCTGTTGTGGACCTTCTTGAAATAAAGCTAAATTGATTTTGAGATAGGAACATCCTTTTTCACACTCTTCTTAATCACCTTCTCCTATAACTTCATGGTGTCACTAAGTAGTTTGTTTCCTCTATACATGTTACAATTTTGGATGTCCCATTTGTTCTTGTATAAAAATGAAAGTTAATATGTACTCTAATACCAATGTTAGTTATGTATGTTTGTATAAAGAAAGAAACGAACACTTAAACTAATCCTTAACAAAATTACTAATGGATTTTGATCTTTCTTCCATTAGTTAAAATAGAAAATTGAATAATCCTTTTCCTTGTTGATCTTCTTCTTTCCTTAAGTTGATTATTTTAAAAACCAAATCTTATATGCATTTGAGTAGTTTTCAAATCATAATATGACAATCAGATGCTCACCATCATATGTGTTTATATCCTTTAGAATATTTGAAGATATATATACAAACTAATTCAATCAGATGATTCCAATTGGAGGGTGAGATACTGACTTCAGTCAAGGAAATCTTTTTATTCATGAATATTATTATTCTTTCAAATATTATGAATTGAATTTCTGATCAAATTTGTGCCAATGTATCTTAAAATTCTCTTGCTCATATATTTGAAAGTTCTTGATCAAATTTGTGCTAATGTATCTTAAAATGTTAAAACATTATAAGCTCTTAATGAAAATAAGATCAGTATATGAGAATTCTCGATCTAATTTGATGATTCATCATCCATCTTTTAGCCTTAATAAGTGCTTTAGTGCGTTGCTTCATGAAGAACAACATTTAGTAACCCAAGTTACTATTGGTCAAGAAAAACTAGTTGTGACATCTCTGACTTCTGTGACTCAAGAAAATAGAAAAAGTATGGATATGATTAAGGTGCAATGTTTTAGATAAAAATTATGATCATATTCTTGAAAATTGTGACAAATAATTCTGCAAACATTGTAAAAATTCTAGAGATATTAATGGAGATTGTGTAGTTTAGCTTCAAAACGGTGAAACCATTACCTTTACAAAAACAAATTGCTCTAGTTCCTCGACTTTTAACAAAAACTCATCAAAATATGAAACAACCTACTCATGTCTAAGAGATGTTACATCAAATGATCATCTCATCTTTGTTTGCAATAGGGTTTAGGGTTTAAAGGTAACAATTTAACATTGTCTAAATCATACCTTATAGATTTCATAACATCCAACCATATGACAAGTTCACCTACTTTGCTTAATAATTTTCCTACATACCATGGTTTAATAAAAATTCAAAATACTTATGGACAACCTTTCATATTTATGTTGTTAAGAATTATCTCTCTAACATTCAGTAGAACATTGTATCTTTTTCTTGTGTTGGTTATGATGTGAAGGATTAGTTTATGAGAGAGGCAATCACATAAGAGCTTATATTACTCCTTAACGAGAAAGTCCCAATTTGACTATTTTATTTCATTTGATGAATTTTAATTTATTGAATCATCTTTATAAACATAGGTATTCTCTCCTTTCATTATATAACTTTTCAATTAGGAAAACACAAACTTATTCCTTTTCTTATTAAAGGTATTTGTGCTGAAAAATGTTTTGACGTTATTCATAGTGATATATAGGTGACCACTCTTGTAATTTCTTATGCATGTTATAATTATTTTGTAATATTTATTGATAAATATAGTTAATTTACGTGGATATTTTTATTTTAAAATCAATATTTTTTTAACATTTTAAATATTTCATAAATATATCGACACACAATTCTCTTTTATTATTAAATTTCTTCAATTAATTCTAGCTATAATTTATGTATATTGCCTTTAATGATTTTTTGGTTAAGAAAGGAATTATAAAATAACACTCTTATTTGTACATTTAATAATAAAATAATGTAGCATAATAGAAATTAACATCTTCTTAAAGTTATTTGCACTTTATTATTTGAATCAATTGTTCAACCTCACTTTTAGGTTGAGGCTCTTTCTATTATAGTTTCCCTTATTAGATTACTTTCACAATCACCTAATCTTGATTCTTCCTATGATTACCTTTATGGTAAAAATGCTACTTATCATCATTTTTTAATCTTTAGTTATGTTTGCTTTATTCTTTTTTCATCTCATGAGCAAAAAAATTCCTTTGTTTAATCATATCAATCTGTCTTTATGGGATACAATCTAATCCATAAAAATTGTGTATATTATGAATTTGAATATAAGAAAATGCATATGCCATGTAATTTTAATTTTCTTTAAGAATTAATTTTTTCTCAATTAATAAAAGATCATTCACTTGTTACTTTTCCTAGTTTTGATATTTTAAATATTTATCATCATCAATTAAGTCATGCACATGTATCATAACTAACAATGTTGCTTATTTTTGATTTAGACCCACCAATAACTTTTTCTTCTTATTATGTATAAGTTGTACAATAGGCTCTTTTGACAGTCTATACGATTTACTCATCCTCCGAGTTGGTTAGACTTTTAACATGATTTATTTATTGCTACTTTATCTTCTATATCATTTCCAGCTTCTTCTACTTAAAAAATAGCATAGATGTCGACAAAAAAGTACAAGATAAAATGTTTAAGCTCTTTAAGGTAATTATACATGGGATGTTGTTCCATGCTCACCTAAGGTTATACAGTTGACTATAAATAGGTTTACTCAATCAAACTTAGGTTTAATAATAGTATTGAATGTTTTAAATTTATGTTAGTTATATTAGGTAATTGCTAAGAATATATGGTGGATTATAAGGATTTTTTTTTTTATAGCTAAGATGACTACCATTTATATAATTCTTGCCATTACAGCCTCACAAGGTTGGGCTCTCCCACTATATGAAAGTAAATTATCTTTATACATAGCAATTTAAAAGAATATATCGACGTGAAACCTTTTTTAGGGGTTATTTTCTTTATCTATGATATAAGAGTTAAGCTAAACATTTCTTATTAAGCAATCTTCTCAAGCATGAATTAAGAAAAAAAATTGTTTAAACTTATTAGCAGTAGTCAACTATAAATATTCATTTTCCATATTTATCATCCTTGATTTAAGGCTTAATTTGTATTGATTTGTATCTTATTTTAGTTTCCTTGATTTAAGAGCTAATTCAAGTTCCTTCTTGTATATAAGAATGACATTTATTAGTAATGAAAGACAAGAGTAAAACAACTCTCCTTTTATATTTTGACATGGTATCAAAGCATTTGCAATCCTAAATTTTCCATGGCTAAAGACACTTATTCGAGCATTAGTAACAATCAATCAAATACTACCCAAATTAACGTTAATGCCTCATCACCATACATCCTTCATGCTTCTACCAACCTAGGGATAGCGTTACTAATTTGTCTCCTATAAGAAAAAAATTATCCTATATGGCGTCATGCTATGAATAATGCACTCTAAGCCAAAAACAAATTTGGCTTTGTAGATGGATCTATGACTCGACCACCATTTGGTTTAAAAGAAGAGTTTGCATGGAGCAAATGTAATTCAATGGTCCTTTTTCTGGATCTTCAATTCTCTTCATCCTACGCTGCATGATAGTGTGACATTTTTTGTGACAAAGTAAGAGTTATGGAGACATTTAGATGAACGATTTTCACAAGGTAATGCTTCTCGAGCTCATCAATTGAAAACTGTGATGATGAATACCTTGCAAAAGGGAATGACTGTCTCAATATATCACACCAAGTTAAAGGGCATTTGGGATGAACTCATCACTTATTTACAAATCCCACCATGTACCCATGATTCAACAAAGGCACTTGTTGCAGAAAGAAAAAAAAGAAAAAGTGCACCAAATTTTAATGGGTATAAATGAAAAATACAAAACTGCCCTTTCTAATATTTGGAATATAGGTCCCTTGCCTTCTTTATCTCGTGTTTATGCACAGGTAGCCCAAGAAGAGTGACAATAATTAACAATGGACTGGTGATTAGCTTCTGTTAATGCAGCAACATTCTTGACAAATAGTTTCAACAAATCCAATAATAATTGCAAATCTACAAGTAATCATGACATCTCTAAGCTATTTGTTACCATTGTAAAAAGACGAGGCACTCTAAAGAAACTTGTTTTGAACTACATGGCTAACTGAAATGGTGGGACAAAGGGAATAAATCATTAAAGCTAAAGACAACTAACAATACGCAACACATGGAGAAAACTGAGGGTAACAATACCATCCTAATAGCTGGATTGACGAATAAACAATATGCCCAACTTATATATATGCTTGACCTTGAAAAAAGTCATGCCTCAACAACTAATTTTATGGGTACAACTAACTTTGTAGGTAATGCAATTTTTCTACCCAATAATGAAAGTGAATGGGTCTTGGATTCAGGTGCATCTGACCATATGACATTTTAAGAAAACTTCATTCCTTCACACACAACTATTCCTCATTTCATGCCAATTAAAATTCCAGATGGATACTTTATGCCAGCAAAGTCAAGTGGAGATGTTTCCTTTACCTCTCTCATTACTTTAAAAGATGTCCTTCACATACTATTAATTTCTTGCAATCTTATTTCTATCAGTAAATTAACTAAAATATTAAATTGTGTTGCTCATTTTTTTCCATCCTTCTGTGTTTTATAGGACCTACCCATGAGGAAGCTAATAGGAAGGGGTGAACTGTGAGATGGTCTTTATTACTTTAAGGCACTCAAAATTCCTATAGCAACAACCAGTATTACTTCTAATTTGCATGTTACTCTAGGTATCAACATCTTGGACACTTATCTTTCGATAGGCTATCTCTTCTCAAGGATTTAAGTCCGTTTTCTTTTCAGTCTTTTAATAAATGTTGTGACTCTTGTCATCGAGCTAAACAAGCTTAATCTTCTTTTCCTGATAGTGCTATCAAATTACATAAGACTTTTGAGTTAATTCATTGTGACATTTAGGGGCCATACCAAACTCCATCTTTATTTGGGGTTCATTATTTTAAGTATTGTAGATGATTACACTAGAACTACTTGGGTTTATTGATGCATACTAAATCAGAAGTGTACACTAGGCTGGTTTCATGGCTATGAGAGTTCGAAAATTTGGAAAACTAGTTAAGACCATTCATAGTGATAATGAGACTGAATTTACTACTCATAAACTTCACTTATATTGTCAACAACATAGGATCTTAACTCAATTTTCTTGTGTTTCTACACCCTAACAAAATGGAGTTATAGAACGTAAACATAAACATGTTCTTGATCTTGCAAGAACCTTACGATTCCAATCAAATTTACCTATTAAGTTTTGGGAGGAATGCATTCTGACAACTATGTATCTAATTAATTATACTCCTACACCTTTTTTTCTAACCAAAGTCCATATGAGCTTCTATTTTCTACTCACATCTTTGAGAGTTTGGATGCCTTTGTTATGCATTTGTTTTGTATTGGTCAAAAGACAAATTTTCTAAACGTGCCACATCATGTCTCTTTATTGGATATCCCTATGTTCACAAAAGATACAAAGTTCTATAAATTACATACACATAAAAGTTTTATCTCCAGAGATGTGTTTTATGAACACATCTTTCCTTACCACCACAAACCTCTCCCATCGCATTCATCCTCCTCTCAATCCACCAATGTACCCATACCTCTACCTGTTCCTAACCATGACTCCATTGAACCTATTCCCTATACAACCTCTGAACACATAGACCCACCTTCTCCAAACACAAGTCATACAATTCCTACTGACCTTAATATACCTGCCTCACCTATAGACACATTTGTCATTTCCACTACGATTCAACCTCCTATACCACCAACCACATGTCCCTCATGAACTGCAAAATTGATATCTTGCTTCCATGACTTTCATGTTGAGTTGCCAAAGTCATATGCATC
Organism: Erythroxylum orinocense; assembly: GCA_025531955.1. Taxonomy (NCBI): domain Eukaryota; kingdom Viridiplantae; phylum Streptophyta; class Magnoliopsida; order Malpighiales; family Erythroxylaceae; genus Erythroxylum; species Erythroxylum orinocense. The sequence goes on along the minus strand of JANZLX010000003.1, from coordinate 13,043,323 downwards.
TCGGTTCACCTCTTCTAATCATGCATCCTCAGGTATGTCTTATCCACTATCCCACTTTCTTTCATATTCTAATTTCACTTCTTCCCATGTTAGCTTTTTCGCAGCCATCACTCAATATGATGAGCCAAAATCCTATACACAGGCTATTAAAGATGTTCATTGGTGAGAAGTAAAGCAAAAGGAATTAGAGGCACTTGAACAAAATGCTCAATTATATTGTCACAATTGTGTTTCCATTCATATTGTTGCCAATCTTGTGCATCATGAATGCATAAAAAAATATCGAGATCGACTGTCACTTTATTCGAGACTCTATCAAGTCAGGATCCATTGCTACTGCACACTTTCTTTCTAAACTCCAGCTTGCTAACCTCTTCACCAAAGCTCTCGGTTTTCATCAATTTCCATCTCTTGTCGGCAAGTTGGGCATTCACAACCTCCATGCTCCAACTTAAGGGGGCATATTAGCAATAGTCAACTGTAAATATTCATTTTCCATATTTAGTGTCCTTGATTTAAAGCTTAATCTATATTGATTTGGATCGTATTTTAGTTTCCTTGATTTAAGAGCTAATTCAAGCTCCTTCTTGTATATAAGAAAATGGTTTGTCAATAATGAAAGATATGAGTAAAGTAGCTCTCCTTTTATATTTTGGCAGACCTTATCTCAGTTAGAGTTTGTGCAAAGTCACTATGACTACTCCTTTCATTATATCACTTGGTTGGAATTGTTCTTGTTTTAAGCAATCAATTATGATTCACTAATTCTAACATTAAGCAATCAATATTTATGAGATGATATATGATTCTTCAAGATTCCTTATTCCATCATATCTTAGAAAAGCAAGAAATAAAATTTTATTTTTAATGTCATCCACATAATTGAAGCATCATGCTTTATCTTTCTATTGTTTTAAGATTATTTGGTAACTAATCATCATGTTTATCTTCTTTATGTTCCTATGTAGATATATTCAACAAAATTGTTTCAAATGAGAAGCATAAAATTTTTTATTGACAGATTAATGTTTCTTAATCAATCAACGTCAACTGAAGGAGGACGTTACCATAAATATCTTGTGTTCAGCTTTTATTTTGTATCTACCGTTATCATTTTTAGCTATCTATTCTTACTACGTTCAATTAATCAACTATTTGTATTATAGTAAAGAGAGGCAAATCTGTCATAAATTGTTTAGTAAATTCGTTTATATATAAAAAGGGTAAAAGTGAAAAGGACAGCAAAGTCCATTTACCTACATGTTATTCTCACTCTTACAAGTATACAAATTGGAAATTCCATACCAGCGAGTTGTCGGCTTATGAAATCAGCCAACCGGTCAAGAGTGATGAAAGGCTAATTGATTCCCATTCTTCGTTTTGGTCCTAACATATGACGAGAATGGTCATCGGACCACAATATTAACATGTGAGTAGTTTTGGCTTTTATAGCATCCAACAGGCAATCAGATAGGGCTATTGGTATCCAAAGGACATAACTTGGAGTCTATTTGTATGCATTCGAACCTCTAAACAAAATCAATTTGCATTGAAGTCGGCAATGCAATTGCGTCCATTGAACACTCCATTTGAGACATGCATGCAAGCCCTCCATGCCTCCACTCCACTAATCTATACCAGTAGAGACGGATGTAGAAATTTTTTTAAATAAAAACAAAATAAATGTTTTTTAAGTGGAGGCAACATATTAATGAAAGTAAAATTTTAAATTTTTTATGAAATAAAAACTTATAATAATAATAATTTATACAAATTTTTGAAAACAATGGGAGCAAGTGCCCCCACTTGGCCCCATTGTATATCCGCCCTGTGTACAAGCCACTATTCTCACAAACAAAATTGACAAGAGGACAAGACACTTGCCCCTACTTGCTCCCATTGTACATCGACCCTGTGTACCAGCCACTATTCTCACAAACAAAATTGACAAGAGTACAAGACACACGCTAGGTGGACTCCTTTTTTCTTGGATTAACAGGAACATGACTTAAAACAATATGGCATTCATGAGATCCGCGACATTTAGAAAGCCATCAGATACTATATATGAGTTTCATGCTTCAAATCAAAAGATTTCACCATGAACATTCCATGTGCATTAAAGAAGAACAACGACGGACATTTCGCCTTGTTCTATCAAGAACAATTTTATGTGTTAGCATAGTATGCGCGCTTATGAATTTATTATTTGCTGAACAATGACAAACAGAAACTTAGAATTAATTTTGATGGCACATTTCTGTCAAAAGTTCAGGTTCCATGTTCTGTCGTAAGTTCAGGTTCCATGTGATCCTAGCTATTAGATCTCTAAACTAACCCCGCAATCTTCTTGACCTATCTCAACTCACGTTCATCTCGATATTATTCTCACCCATGTCAGTGAAATATACATGCTGAGATTAAGATCTTTCACGATCTTCCAATAACTAAGCAGATCTTTACGTATGCTACCTTAATAATTTTTCGTATGGTTTGTCAGAGTTTGGACCATTATCCCAAATTAATCTGTTTGCATTTTATCTCAATAAGCATATGAGAGTGGCTATAGTGTTCGAGTGTAACTATATAAATTAATTGTACTAATCAGTCATGTACGATACGACATGATCATTTGTTCTATCAGTAGTTATAATAAGTTCACCAACACTAGCTATAGTCCGCTTTTTCCACATGGAAAGCCCAAAAGTACATGTTTTTATGAGACTGAATCGATGAAGATTTTCCTTATGCATGTGGGAATTTCAACGAACCTAGAAGGAAGGGATGAACATGAAGCAAGACCGTGCTAAAAAATGGACCATTGTTGTTAGTTGAAGATAATTTCATTTATAAATAACGTCATAAAGCATACTTGTATTATTAGTCAATTGAACACAAATTTTTGCTTTGGTTCACCAGATAAGAGACTTGCACAAATCTTAAAATTTACAAAACTCTGTCTACACTCTTTTTATTGATCTCAAAATTTTCTTATGTTGGACCAATAGTGGTTGACAAATTAAATCCTACTTATGTTTTGATAATAATAAAATGTATAGAATTGGTTAAGA
>JANZLX010000003.1:12950846-12969385 GCA_025531955.1 Erythroxylum orinocense | reverse complement strand
GTTTACTAATACTAGTATGCATGAACAGTCCTAATGAAGCCCAATCACTCTCATCCTATGCCAAATTACTATTCTACACTTCCCGTTGAGGATGAGATGTTACATTGCATTAGTGGGAGCTTTCTCAATTCCGGGTTAGACACTTCTCTGTTCTATTCACAAAAACAGTGAGTTATAATTACAATACTATTAGTCTACGTGGATGATATGTTAATCATAGGAAACTCATCTCAAGCAATTCACGCAGTCATCAATCAATTAAAGCCTCAATTTGCATTAAAAACCTTTGGAAGCATAAATCATTTTCTTGGTTTTGAGGCTTACCGAAATAGCAATGGTTTATACCTTTCACAAAACCACTATATTCAAGATCTACTTAGCAAAGCCGACATGTCCTCATGTAAGCCTTGCTGCACTCCAATCAACACAGCAACCAAGCTATCACTTTATGATAGCAAAACTTTTAAGCATCCAACTCTCTATCACAGCATTGTAGGAGCACTTCAATACTTGTGTAACACTAGACCAAACATAAGCTACGTTGTAAACAAATTAAGCTAGTTCTTAGCAAATCCTCTCAATACTCATTGAGTTGCTTGTAAACAAGCCCTACGCTACCTGAAAGGTACTTCAAGTCTGGGATTGCATTTTCTTCCTTTGTTTACACCTCCAGACCTTCAAGCCTACAATGATTCTGATTGGGCTAGCTTTCTAGATGATAGGAAATCCACCACTGGCAATTGTGTCTTCCTGGGGAGGGGGGGCGCAACTTTGTCTTCTGGGCCTCCAAGAAGCAACCCATAATAGCTTGATCAAATACCGAAGTTGAATATCAAGCTCTCTCTCAAGTGTCTGCTGAACTTCTATGGCTCACATCATTACTTTCTGAGCTAGGGTTCTCTCTTCCTCACAAATTGACTCTGTGGTGCGATAATAACTTAGCTCAACCACTAGCTCAAAATCCAATTTTTCACTCACGAACAAAAAACATAGAGGAGTTAGATGTGCATTTCGTCAGGGATAAGGTAGAAAAAGGATCTTTGGAAATCAAGCATGTGAGTATTATAGAACAGCTTGCTGATATTTTTAAGAAGCATCTCACTTCAACAAGATTCAATCTTTTGGTTTCCAAACTAAACCTAGTTCAGAGTCCTAGGTTTTGTTTGAATGGGGCTATAAGACAAGAAGGCATAGTGGCTAGCTAATATGAGTTGTTAAACACTTTCTGTTTCATCATAATTCATCACAACCATAGATTTATTTCTGTTATTATTGTATGATTCAAATTCATTATCCAATTGTATATAAACAGGAATGGAGATGAAATAAAATAATAATTCTTTTCATAAATCTTTACAACCAGAGCTCTTTAAGTACTTACAAGGTGGCTACTAAATCGAAAGGAAAGGAAACAATCAGTTTTTTTTTATCTGAATTTCGTTGCGAAAGGGGGCATATATTCATTCAGACAGGTTAAACGAATATTTACTTTCGGTGAATGACGACAAACTTAGGAGATTTTTATGTATATTAATTAACCCAGACGTGTTAGTTGGGTTGTCTTATGCATGGTTACTGAAGATGTCATACTTTGCATCCACATTCTGCGAAAGAGTCGGATATTTCCTGGTCAAGCCATTATGTGAAAGCGATGATGATCAATTGTTTTTTTAGTCCTTCCATTCCACTTGAGGTGTAATACATCCTTGGTTGATCGTGTGATTCCAATTTTGCATGAACTAGTATGCATATACGCATTTTAAATACATAACACAGATTTTTTAACTGATGAACGAACCCAATATAAACATGCAAACTGAATAGTAGAATAAATGCAATCGTTAGGACAAAAACAAAAAACGATTATACCAGATATCGAAATTTTATTTTGGATATTCGGTTTTAAAATTCTTTTGCTCTCGAGTACCAGCTTGTAGGTTGGCGTTGCTACTTGTGGACGATCAAAGATTGCCGACGTCGAGTTGAAAGGACCGTCCTGATTAATGAGCTTACCTCTCTTCCGAGGAAAAAGGTGAGCAAAGCCACGAACAGGGTCAAATAACATTTTTAAACAGAAACATAACAGGTCCAGTGGTTGACAAATCACTATCGGTGCAAATTCAGCTGGCACAGAAGTTAGAAAGAGAGAATAAAAATAAAGAAAATTCCAAAGAACAAAATAGAGAGTGACGTCAACCAAAATAGGTGTGGACACATGGGATGGGATCAGTATAAGCTGAACAGCCCAGAAGCAATAGGAGGCAAAGTGTATGAAAAGACGCAACAAGTTTTTTTTTTTTTTTCCTTTTATGTTAATGTGTATATTATAAGTAATTCCCTCCTTTTATTTATTTCAAACAGTAACACATAGAGAACATGTAACATAATGAAATTTTGCAGATAGAAAATATTACATGCACAAGAGGGAAAAAGAGAGAATGGCCAAATAATCAAGAGATATGGCTCAGTAGTTTGAAAATTTTTGCTCTCAAGATCAATTTGATAGATTCAGAGAGAGGGAAGACTTTGGGATAGGAAGTAGGAACATGAATGGATCCACCCAATTTGAAATGGAATACTTTCAGCTTCCAACTAATAAAGTCATGTGAAGGTGTGAGGCCTGGGGGATAGCTTGTCTTTTGGAAAAGCTAAAGTAATTCAGTGGGACCTCAACACTCCTCAATACGCAGATCGGTGAGACCCACTCATTTTGGCCTCTGGATTTCACCCTCACCCTCCACTGTTGAAGTATAAATTAGAAGCCTTTTTCCAATGATTTTCCCAATCTTTTACCAACCCATTCTACACACATTCACCTTCCCTTCATTTTTATACAAATATAAAAACCAACCTTTTCTTTACTGCAAGTTGGTGCTTATTATCCATATATATAAAGGCCAAAAAAAGAAATTGAGCTATTTTAGTAAATACAATGTAACATAAATTACATTAAATTCAATTTCCAATCCTTATACAAATTACAATTTACTATATAATTTTTGTGATAATCAGGACTATTACACAACCAACATTTACTTTAGTTATAATGGTCTGGACCATATCAATAATATCCCGCACACACATTTTTTTTATAAAAAAAATTATCAGTGGGTTGATACGTACAACTATGGAGGGATAACAGATGGTGTTAGTCATTCTTTCTCAATCTGCAAAATCTAGTTCAAAGAATAAGCCCATGGCTATGGGTGATACTCGAGAAATGTTTCCATGGTGGAAATTTCATCGCAATGCTCATTCAAACTTTATATGATGAATTTCTGCTTTCTCAGGCTTTTATGATTTGTAAATTACATATAAAATTTGTGATTGATTATTTACTTGCTTTTGTTTTAAATTTTTCTGTTTTTTCTTTTCACAATAAATATTTTTGTTTAACTTTTAAGATTGAATTGAAATATTCAGAGATATATTATTAGTTCAAGAAAGTTGAACTGTTTTTCAAAGTGGTATATTACTATTTTCCCTAATTCGTAGTTGGGGTAAGTTTTTAAATCTATATTCTTGAATTATAGAATTATAAAGAATTTTAATTTAAATATGCTATATAATTTAAATGGATTCCGACAATTCAGCGAATTTTAATTGAGTGTTGATGATGATGATATAATGTAAATGGATCATTTATTGTTAGATTGTATTTGAAGGTGTTAGATGATTTTAAGCATCTCTAATCCTCTTATTGCATCAATATCAACCAAAAAAAAAACTTACATTACAATGTATTCAATGGGAAAATATTGTTCTTGAATGAATTTTGATGTAATTAAGAAATAAATTCACATAACAAATAAATTAAGTCTGAAAATTTTGCTTATTTCCTTATTTCAGATTTGAATATTTACATTTAACTTTTTGTTAGACTATTTATATTTTTATTATTACGTTAAATTTGATTAAACTTGGATGAATTCAACTCTACCATTTTTCTTATCATTTTGGGGCAATACACTGTAAGATCAATTTTCATGAACTCAAATAAGCGAGGCGTCTAATGACGTAAGGAATTTGAGTCTAAGAAAAAGATTGAGTTTGTAGCTATAAAAACATTAGAAGAGAAGTTTTGAAAAGAAAAGAAACAGACTTAGATAGCTGGGTACAGGAGGATGTTGTTTCATAGGTGTACATTGATCGATGATTACAGGGGAAAATGTTGGCAAAAACAAAAAGGTTATAGAAATGAACGAGTGCCAGTAGCTTTCCTAAATGTCAAATCACAACCCTTCATTTCTAAACAATTCAATCACTTGAAAGACTAATCGAACCCCAACCAATTCCATCACCTATGAAAATTTCTGGTATCTGTCCTTATGACTATTTTTAAACCCTTTTTAATACTTAAATTCTTTTCATATGGCCCAAGTGTGTCTGTCATCTTTCTATCAAAACAGTGATGCTAGAATAGTGTAGGAGAAAAGAACAGTTAGCAACTGTGGACTTGAAAGCTGCCTTTTGCAGTGTCTTATTTGTGATTCACATCACCTCTACAACGTTGATCAATTCTACATTGCACAAATAGTATTACTGTACATGTGCGTTTCACTTATTGACGTGAATCTTTACCCCTTCGAATAGATTTCTATGTAAGAGAAGAACAGAAGAGAATTTCTCTCCTCATTTGGGCCCTCAGCTAGTAAACACTGTGGTTTTGGCTGGTGCAGACACCATTTCCGCACTGAAAATCAAACAAACCTATTTTGAGTACCACCAAGGCTTTCTTGTGACTGTCTCTTGCTTGCAAACACTCCCATGTAAATCATTAATGGCCTATTTTCTAAACCTACTACAACCTTCACAAGGATTAATATGTCAAACATAATTAATGATCAGAGAAGCCAAATATCAAGTTTTAGATTGCATATTTGACTTTGATATTTCATTATCTTCTATCTAACAGACAGAACTTTTTTTTTCTTCAAGATTTTTTTTAACACATTCTATTATGGGATTTGAATATATTCATAACAATACTTGCGGTCATGGATTAATTTTGTTTTTTCTTTTCCTTAAAAATCTTTTAAGTCAACAATGGATTATCCATATTTAATATGTATAATTAAACCATACTCTTCTGTTAGCATATTGCTGATCTTGTTTCAATATTATTGAAGATCATCTCCCCTGCACATAGAAGAAATACAAACAACTAGTAATACAAGCCTGTTTAATGAGCTTGACCTATTCGCGTCCTTCTTGCATTAAAGTTGGTATCTGCTTCTTATCCTTTAAACATGTATGGCATACTATCCAGTAGTTTAAAAGGCTTATATGGGAGACTTCATTATGTTTTTCGCTGCCACACACAACATTGTAATAAATATGGATACGTAAAGGGTACAATTCAGCTGTTTTTCACCTTCAGATAATAAATTTCACCCACAGTTAACTAATTATTAGTATGCAGTAGATTATGAGGGATGGAAACATCTAAATAATTGGCACTGATTAGATGATGCACTTGAATGAATTTTATATGGCAAGGAGCACTCTTCACAATTTCACAACTGAATTTTATAAACCCCATAAGAGGGATTTGAGGGACTGTCTGAATTGTCTATATATGTATGAATCGTATTAAATTCATTACTATGTACATAATACATACATACATACATACATATATATATATATATAGGAACAGTATTGACTGGGAAATGAGAGGCGATTATGAGGATGAATTTTCTCTTCAGAGAGGGGCAGAAGAGAGAGGAGCATTGAGATATAGATGAACAGCACAAATTGTGGACACAAAGACAAAAACAAAAAAAAAAAACAGTTCCAGTAGTGTTATATAAAAGGAAGAGAGGGATTTTCTCCTTATCACAAGGCACAGGCTTTTTTTTTTCGTATGTATACAAAACTCTCTTCGAACACACTTGCATACAAAAGAGTCATTTGATCTTGATGAACGAAAAAAAAAAAAAGAAGGGAAATTGACAGGTAGATAGACAGGAAAAGGAGGGATAATATGGATGGACGGAAAAGAGCTTGGTCCTAATGCACGATACCTGTTGGTGGGTTAGGTAGCAAACCCTGTCCCTCTGCTTGGACCCATCTCTCCTTAGATTCCTGCGTCAGTACACACCTCTCTCGATGTCTCTCGCACGCACACAAATGCAATCCCTTTTTAAGCCTCAGGAGGATAGACATTTCTGTTTTCTCTCTAGTAACTTCTTGCTTCACATAAACTACTTCAGTTTTAAGTAGCGTTAGTGTTAGGAAGCGAATTCTCTTTGTTGACTTGTTTTAAGGTTTTAAAAGCCTCTAGTTGCCCTTAATTAGCTGTCATAATTTATCACAATTAATTTACAAAAAAGTTGCAAATTGAAAGTTATGCTACTTCCAGAGTTAAATTCTTATCGGAACACACCCATCTTTATTAGCACACATCAATTTTTTTGTCTCTGAAGTAACTATGAGTATGATTTGAGACCATGAAAACGACTATAGCTTGTTGGATGTCTAACTAGAATATATGTACAGACAACACCGTATTCATCTAAAATCCCAAAGTTCATCAAGGTTTTATAACTTTTATGTGTAGAGAAGCGATCATTATCGGACTAAATCCCAAAGGGTATTTTTTAACAAACAACTTGATGCTCCCATTTCTGTAGACTGTAGTGTTCATGCGGATGGATAAAAGTCTGTTTCCTTTTAGCAGTAAAATAACGCATTGAAATATCAGAATTCTCTCTTCATATAAAGAGAGGTGGGAACTATAGAATCATCTCACACATCTCTCCCTCTCTCTCTCCATCATCTTCCACATCATGTTCTTCTCTGAGAATACATCCTATGGAAAAATATTAACTCTTCCGAGGAAAATGCAGTAAGGTACATAAGCTGTCAATCGAACCCAATTCTCGCAGATCCTTGACTTGAAAGCTTTCTTCTTTCCTTTTGATCAGTTTGAGTGAAAAAGGTTTCCTCTTCTTTGTTTTGGCTCTGGTACGTCAAGCCTGCAACTTCCTTTCGACCTTAAAACATGGCAGGCAGGTTATTGCCTAAATTGTTTTCAAAACAAGTAGCATAAGCTTATAGTTGGGTCATGTCTAGCAATGGGATGGCTTTTTTCCCAGCAAATTTCATGCTTCAAACCCCACATGAAGATGAACATCAACATCCCACTTCTCTCAGTCCAATCCTACCGCCCCAAGATTTTCAGGGTATAATCTATATTCTTTCACTTCAATTCCTTCGACTTTTTGAGGATAGGTTCCTGACGGTGTCTCACACTCTCACTTCTTTTGTGCTTTCTTTGAGTACTGCAGGAGTTGCATCGTTTCTCGGGAAAAGATCAACGTCATTTTCAAGAATTGATTTGTGTCACGAAGAGGCTAATGGAGAGGATGACTTGTCTGATGATGGTTCACAAGCAGGAGAGAAAAAGAGAAGACTCAACATGGAACAAGTGAAGACACTTGAAAAGAATTTTGAGCTGGGTAACAAGCTTGAACCTGAGAGAAAAATGCAGCTGGCTAGGGCTCTTGGTCTGCAACCAAGACAGATTGCTATATGGTTCCAAAATAGGAGAGCTAGATGGAAGACCAAGCAACTTGAGAAAGATTATGATCTTCTGAAGAGACAGTATGAAGCCGTGAAAGCCGATAATGATGCTCTCCAAACTCAGAATCAGAAACTGCATGCAGAGGTTAGTTTACTGCATTGAATTGTAGTTTGTACAGTAAGTTTTGATGAGTTTGTTGCTTTCTCTAGTGAATATGCCTAATGTGTCTTATCTTTTGTTTTTCTGTGGGATTTAAGTCTATTATGCGTTCAAGATCATGTTATTTAGCCATAATTTGGAACTTTTGATCATTTGTTCATGATTTATGCTGCTGACTTTCTCTTCTGCAATGATTTCGTTGGACCTTTTCTTTGCTATTAAATTCTAGGACGGCCTTTTAAAAAGCTTCTTTTGCAATCAATATCACTAGCGCAACTCCTTGATTGTCCCTACTGGAGAAAGAAAAAGGAAAAGAAACCAAAAGAGAACAAGAAGAAGAAGAGAAGAAAACATGAAAAGGGAACACCTTTTGATGAATTGATCTTTCTTTAATTTAGGTAATCACGAGTCCAGAAGATAGATGTCTCCAATCATACCAAGTTCCCCGCCTCAAAACTGACCTCCTTTCTTCTCTACATTTCTCTTCACTTCTGTCTCTCACATTGCTTGTGTTTTAAGCTGACTTTTTATATTTAAAAAAAGAGGAACTAATTACTAGCTTGTGTGAACCATGCATGTTTCTTCTTGATTAAGTCAATTAATGGCTGCAGATATTGACACTAAAAGGAAGGGAACCAACTGAATCAATTAACCTGAATAAAGAAACTGAGGGTTCATGCAGCAACAGAAGTGACAGTTCTGATATAAAGTTGGATATCTCAAGAACACCAGCCAGTGATAGTCCTCTATCTAATCCTCCAACAAGTCGACCACTTTTTCCTACATCATCCATGAGGCCCACAAGTGTGGCTCAATTCTTTCAACATAACCCTTCAAGGCCTGAAGTTCAATGCCAGAAGATTGAACAAATGATCAAAGAAGAAAGCCTCAGCAACATGTTCTGTGGCATAGATGATCAATCTGGATTTTGGCCATGGCTTGAGCAGCAACATTACAACTAAGAAAATGAATCACAAAAGTGTCGTATACCATTATGCAGTTTGGCAATATAGTCTTAAACGATGATCAAGAGGACAATTGATTGACTATATTTTTGTGAGCTTCAAAATACTCCCATGTTGTGGTTACTCGCTTAGGCCGGTGTATAAAGTAGGATCGTATGAAGTTGAATTTTCAGGTGGAGGCATGTTTTTCCTTTGACTTGAAGGAGATGTTTGATATAGGTTGGATCATGGAATCCATTATAAATGTTAGCGACTTGGTTGGACTGAGAGGAAGGATTATCATGAGCCATGAAATTAAGGACAAGGGGGGGAGTCTCTTCCTTGATAATTTCAATGTTTTCTTTTTCTTGGTTTAAAATTGTGTCTTTGTACTATTAAAGGAAAAAAAAGACTGCTTTCAAGTGCTTTCTTTAAAGTCAAGGTAATGATTTGCTTGCCCATTTCACCATTCAATACTACCGTATAGTACGCCAATGGCGAACAAGATTTCTCTAAGTTAAATAATGTATGCAAACTTAGAAAGAGAGAGAGAGAGAGAGAGAGAGAGAGAGAGAATGAAGCACAGATTTCGAGAGAAAAAAATACAAACAGAAGCGAGTGAAAAAGAAAACAAGGAGAGATGGAAACGATCTTAATGATCATTCTCGTGAAGAGGACGTTAGGCAAACTTGTGCCGACAAACAAGCCGATACAATGCAATCCAACCAATTCTGTGCACAGACCAATTCGTACACAGTAACATATATATCTTAAATAAAATGTTATTTTGGCCAATCTGCCTATTGTCTTAAACCTTTATAATTTTAATTACTTTGAACATAAAAAATAAAGAAAAATTAACTTACTTATCTAATGAAATTTAAATTTGTAAAGTCATCGTGAAGAGTAATTAAACTTAGGGTTAGATTCTTGGTTTTTCAGCTTTTGGTTTATGAAGCATTCATGTGACATACTGACCACGCCCACCCACTCCCTGGCATCCAACAGAGTCCTCCTTCTGCCCCTACTTTCATGCATCCCTTTTTCACAATCCCCGATTTCTCTCTTTCCACAAAACAACGTCATCTTCTTTTCAACGCAGTGCATTTTCTGTGAGGGAAAGGGACAAAGTCTTTTGTCCATCGCATCATGTTTTCGAAGATATTAGAATTCTATTATGCACATCTGGCTGCACACTCATCCATGTTAGTGATTAGGTCTTGGACTGCTGTTAGCTTATAGGTTACCACCATTAGTCACTTCCTATCACCCTTAACTTCAATGATAATGTTTCTAGTCTTCTATATTACTTTTGTCATTGTTTTGATCCATCGGGGGAAGAGATAAAGACTATAGTATATAACAACGTATATTATTTTTCTAAATATTCGTGTTCGTGTCGACTTCACCTTCTTTCGTTCTAAACAATTTCTTTGTTATATTGAAGTTATTAGAACTGTTCATTTCGATAAAATTGTAGGGAATTTAGCACCTAAGTATTGCGTTAATAACTTTGAGCCAGACATTCTGGTGTCTTGGTAAAATTAGCAATGATCTTTCGTTGGTTGACATGCAACAATCTAATAATCAAACCTATTAAATCATTAAATCGGGTTGATGGTTAGTGAAAAGGGGGCTCGTCTTTTTTTTTTTAAATACAAAGGATAAAATCAAAAGCTCAACGGAGGTACAACGCTTTTTGCTTATTTCGGTCAATGAGTTCCATTATTATCACCGGAGGCTCCTAGAGAAAATGCAATTTTGGATTGGTGAGGGTTACGATTGAGGCCAAATTATCTGTACGCTGGTTCTCTTCATGATGTACGTGTTAAAATTGCACCTCTTAATCTCGTTGAATTAAATCACAGGTACCTGTCACAAAAAAAATTCTCATCAAATTATAAAGCTATAATTGTTGGATGAGGACAGGATGTTTATAACTTCTAAAGAATCCACTTCAACGATGATTCGTCTATAATTAAGTGTCTAAGCCAAAGTAAATCCCGATTGGACTCCTCATAATTCTACAGTTAGCGGCGAGCTTCTTCCAATGTGCTGAATAAACTCATCGCACCACTGATCACCGTGTCAGTCTCTAAGTATCCCCCAGCAGTTGCAATATTAGCCTCTTGTTTGACTGCTCCATCTGTGTTTAACTTATCCCAACCCAATTTTTTGGTGGTTTTGTCCACCCTACTAAACTACCCATGGCAATCCCTGTGTTGGAATCATACAACTTTCTGCTGCCCTTGCCCGTTTTATCCATTCTACGTACTCCATAATTGCTCTGTTACCTTCTTCCGGCTAAGCGAAGTCAGATTCAAAAATACTTTTATTTCTCTAGTGCCATAAAAACTAGCAGGCTACTCCAAAAAGAGAAGCCCAGTCAAATTGCCTCATGTAAAAGCGATTTGTAAAGTTACATTTCACCCACATCCCCTCATCTTGTAGAAAGAAATCTGTATCAACCATCTCCGAGGGGTTTGCCTTTAACTATACATTCGTAAATCTCGGGATTATGATATTTAGGAAAAAGAGAGTGCTAAGTTTGTGGTGTAGTACAAAAAGAAAAATGGTTAGTGCCTACGCATATATTATCCATTCGGTATAAGAACAAAGAAATGCCAAATGATGATATGGTACTAACTGTAAATTAGGAAATCTCGTATTGGGATTAGTAAAAATGCAGTTAATATATAAAAAAGGCTGTATGCAGCATAATATATGAAAAATAGGGATTAAGTAGTCTTGGCTTAAATCTAAATCTAATGGTTAGCCTTCATCCACTCATTTTATGTACGAGAGTAAGCCAAGGAAAATATAAACCTGATGAAAATAATTTTCAAGCTTAATCTAGTTTAGCAAAACACGAACCAGTTCGACCAAAAACATGCAGAGGGTAAGTTTCACCGTACACGGATTAACATTAGAACATAGTCAAGACACCCCTGTCCTCATTATCTTGTAATATTTTAAACTGTAATAACAGAAACTATCAGTTGTATTGCCCTACAACCTGCCGAATACTACGTACTACTCAATAGCCTAGTAATTCATGAACAAAACATGCGGCAAAATCTACAGATCTTTATTGCTCTACACTAAAAACCCCAGATATCGAAGATCAAGCGTTACAATTGCGCCGTTATGCGCATTCTATTTATATAGTTGTTTGTTTGTGGGATCATGCGATATAAAGAAGCTCCAGACCATATCTGTAGGAACATGGCTGGAAATTTTGGATGCCAACTGAACGTGGTTTTAACATACTTGGTCATGAAAGTAGAGAGACTCAAGTGCCCACACGCAAAGTGGTCATGTCTACTATTTAAAGAGCTTTTGATTCCTAGCATGCTTGCAGTTGCTGTTATTGTCACCTTTTAAAAAAATAATGTCACATGTGATCAGCGATGACTAAGATGCTGTAGTTGCACTCCATGTGATTGTTACGTCAACGGCTTAAGCAATATTTAAGGCTTGCACCGTCGGTTTGACATGGAATACTCCTTTTTCTTTCTCATCTTTGATCGAGAGGTTGCTTTGGTATATGCTTTCTTCTTTTTTTTTTTTTTTTTGGGTATATGCTTTCTTTGGCAGTTAATTGGACATTTAGTTGTTGGGATTTGGAAAAGTCTCAAGGTAACCCAGCTAAGTTGAGTACGGGGCCAATTAAATTTAGTAACTTATAAATCGTATTCCCTTTTTCGGTGTTTCTTTGAGAGGCTTTAGGAGAATTAAGAAGTTTATGAGCTTTTAAGAGATGTTAGAAGCCCAAAAAGCTCCAAACCTTGTTTAGTAAAATATGCAATTAGCTTTTCAGGGTAGTTTTAGAAGCTTTTTAGTCTCTTTAATGGTCGTACATAATAATGATATATTATCAAGCCCACAGTAGCATGAAAATATTTTAAAAAAAGGTAACATTTTGTCCATCTGTTGCTCACTCTGTGCCAATCTTTTCGGGTTGAAGCCCATGCCCACTAATTTGGTTTTTAAAGGGGAATTTCCTACCCAACCAAACGGTTGTTCAGAGACTCTTATGACTAGTTTTCCTTAAAGCTTGCTTCAATTCACGAATCACTTCTTCTGCTCTGTTTGATTGTAAACACTCGTTAAAGCCCAGAAGATAAAATGGATATTTAAAATTCAGTTGACATTTTAACTGGCGCAAAAGCAAAGCAACATCTATTAGAAGCCATACAAATGATGTAATAAGTTTTATATTGTTGATTTATTACATGTAATCGCATGCGAATGCTCCATTCGTGCCCCAAAACCATTTTCGCATTTCCCTCACACCAACTGTTTGAAAAAAGATCAAAACCAGAAAACCCCGACTTCAAGTTTCTTTATTAAATACCCCGCTTGTTTTCTTACCAATTTTAGTCTCGCCATAAATCACTGACCATCGTCTGTTTAAGAATAAAGAATGACGAAACCAGCGGACAAGCAACGACCGCAATGTTTTCATTACAAATTCACAAATTTTCTGAAGTTACCTTCTCAATTGCCAAAAAGGTAAAGGTTTCAACTTTCGTAAAATGGGATTGGGTTGACTAAAACAGTCAATAGGCTAGAGTAGGTTCATGTCATACATTAAAGTTAAACCACTCCACGCCAAAGGCCAAGCTCTGACCTCTGAACCGTCAGCACAAGACTCCAACAGGAGAGAGAAAAGCCCAAGAAGAGAGAAATAGGCTTACACTTCTCATTGTATATTCTCAAACTAAAATACAGAGTAGAAAAAGCGGATTCTCCTCTATTTTTACTTAATTTAAAACAATTTAAAACACAATTTTGTATATTTAGGATGATTAAAAAACACTAAATATATTAAAATAATTTTGTTGTTTTACATAATTAAATAAAATAATGATGCTATCAAATCAGGTGAGGTTTAAATGATAAAATTTGAGGAGAATTTAATTTTGAAAATTTGAAAACAATATCTAATCTAATTGGAACTTCCATCGATTCTAATCGAGATCGTTGATTTTGGATCGGATTGAAAACAGGCTTAAACATAAATGTTATTCCTAAACAAGAGTTTATGTTAGTGCTTAGTCCTAAAGGCTTTTGACAGGAAGGTCAGACCATAAAAAGTTGGGCCCTGAGTCTTGTAAGCAAAGCGAGTACTTAACAGAAAAATGACCCAGCTTGATGCAACTCTTTGACATTATATTGATACTCGGTATACCTTCACCATCACCAACACAAGCACCACCGACCAGGTAGCTTCCTTCAAAAATAGTACCTTCCACTATAAGAAAATTATAGATTATCGATAGAAAATTACGGGTTTACCGAAGAAAGTGTATTCCGTCGGTAAAAGGGACTTTATTGATGAAAGTGTATTCTGTTGATAAAGTTGAAAATTAAACGTCGACATTTGTTTTAACTGCAACGTTTTTAGTCAAACGTAAACGAATCAGGGTGTGCTAACGGAAGTGTATTCTGTCGGTTATTTATCGATGAAACAGTTATTCCGTTAGTAAAATTAAAATTTAAATGCCACCATTTGCTTCTTCTTCAACATTTTATTGAAGTCGAAAACGACGTCGTTACCCCGACGAAAGTGCTTTTACCGACGGAACGGTTATTCTATCAAGAAAATTAAAATTAAACGTCACCGTTTGCTTCTTCTTCAACATTTTAGTAAAGTCAAAAACGATGTTGTTACTAGACAAAGTCGTTTTCGTTAGATGTCTGATCTTAGCACGAAGTTCAACTCGCAACCCCCCCAATCATCATTTTCACCTCGAGTTCTTCTCTCTTATCACCAGTTCTGTGTCGCCGTGTGCGAGGGTGGGTTCGCTTCTCGCCATCCATCTTCTTCCTTATATGCCTTCCTTTATTCATCGATTGAGGTCAGTGGGTTTTGTTTTAAACAGTGTTTTGTGTACCGCTTTCATAACTTCCGAAATGTGTTTGCGTGGATGTTGAATGTGTCCACATTTGGACTTGTCTGAAACCTTTGCCTGGTTTTTAGAATTGTACTGAATTTTTGTAGTGAAATGTGTTCATGTGTATTTTGTTTATGTTTTTGTGACTCTCTTACGGAGAATGTAGACTTCCAGAAATGCATTTACCTTTAGAGTAGTACATGTCTTACCCCATATATGTACCAAGAAAGTAATTGGTTACCTTTATTTTTATTAGGATAAAAACAGAGTAACTATTTGTGATTCTAATCGACCTCCCTCTTCATGGAATAAACCTCCTCAAGGTTTTATTAAGCTAAATGCATTTGTGAAGAAGGATGGTGTTGTTTTTCATGATATAGTATGAAATTAGGAAGGAAATATGGTGTTGGTAGCTTTGAAATGGGTGAGAGCTAATGTAGGTTACAATTTGGGCTTTAGAACTAATATTTGATGGTAGATTTTGAGGGGTTATTTTGAAAAGCAATTGATTCTAATTTTAGATCATATGGGATCGAGTTTTCATTAACTAGGCAATCTTCTAATAGATATTCAACATATTAGCATGAAATTTTCATCATTCTGTATCTATTTTGTTAAAGAGATGAGAATTTAGTGCTTATCATCTAGCTTATTTAACTTTTATTCATCTGCCAATTACTTTTTAACCTCTTCCCTTCCTTGACCTCTTTTAGTTCAGCAAACCCTTGAGCAAGATCTCCAATACTTATAGTAATTTCTTATTTATGCTTCCATCTTTTTGCACTATTTCGATTGTATTATGCTTTGAAGTTAATGAAGTTTCTTTTTAATTAAGTAAAATTTACCGAAATGTTTGGGATTATTGCCTTTATAAGGAATCATAATACTATAATTTATTATAATATAGCCTTCATAAGTATTCATAATTATATAACAGAATTTTTGTAAACAACCAAAACAGAGTGCTTATAGGGTGTATCTATGGCCATTCTAATGTTTTGCTATATTTTTTTATTACAAATGTTTATCCTCCTTACAGTCATTGTATCGACGTTACCATTTCAAAACAACCCTAAAGCTCTCCTTTCTTCTGTTTCCTCAAATGCTTCTATGTCCAGAATAAATGATGCCATTGCAGGAAATGACTGATCATGAAATATTTGGTTAGTATTTATGCTTTCGTTATCTAATAAAGAAAAGCTGCAACACATGGATAACTGTGACATCAAATTATATCTTAAAGATCTATGAAAACGATATAGAAGATGTTGTCTAGGAAGACGTATGCCAATTGCACTACTCTAGTGGATGTATCTTGGGCCATTTGAATCTTTTAGAAAATATTCCATTAAGTAACAAAAATAACATTTCAAAACTAGAGAAGTTGGCATCTGTCGCTAATCAAACTTTGAGTAGACTTATCAAACAAACAATTCTTAATCATTATGCTAATATATATGCTAATGGAAAGGGAAGTTTGAAAGAATTAAATGATGAAAAAACTATGCATGCTCTAGTGTAATGCAGTACAGACTTATCCTTAGATAAGTGTAACTCATGCCTTGAGGTTGCCTTAGAAAATGTTCTAAGGATGTATAATTTTTCTTTGGGTGCACTACTTCAAGCCACAGTTGCTACTTAAGGTATCAATTATATCCTTTCTATAGAGGAGTAACTGAACCTCAAGTTTTCCCAAAAAATCTAGGGATACAAAGAAGTAGTAAGGATGAGGCTTATTATAAATAAATCGTGTTTCTTTTATATTAATTGTAGATATGTTTAAAACATACGAAACATTTCAACTCCTTTTAGACATGTAAAGTAAAATTTGGATGATTGCAATCATTGTAATGTTAGTAGCTTTTGTAATAGTACCGTTTGTTGGGGAGAAA
The DNA here is from genome assembly GCA_025531955.1 of Erythroxylum orinocense. NCBI lineage: Eukaryota > Viridiplantae > Streptophyta > Magnoliopsida > Malpighiales > Erythroxylaceae > Erythroxylum > Erythroxylum orinocense. The sequence goes on along the minus strand of JANZLX010000003.1, from coordinate 12,952,962 downwards.
AATAGACAAGCTACTAGAAAACAAGTAGCAATATATATTGATAAAAAAACAATATACAAACTTTGAGTTACAACTCTCTATGTCTCACACTCTCTCTTATTCTCTTTTCACTCTACTTTTCTTTACCTTTTTTCATTGTTTTTTTCCCATACAACCCTTTTTATAACCATCAAAATCGGTTTTGTTCACCGATTTTAACACCCCAAAGCCAACTAAAACACTACCATAATAAATAAGTTACAGATACATCACAACCATAATAAATGATTGTTGATAACTAGCAAAAGTAAAGGAGAATAGATATACTAAACTATTGTATCTATAAAAACCTATAAGCTTCTATTGGGTTTGACTTCTAACACTCTTCCTCAAACCCGACTTTGCTTGCCAAGCTTTTGTTTAAGTTTGTGAAATACAATAGTCTTCGATGACTTTGTAAAAATATCCGCGATTTAGTTAAGGTAAGTTAGTTTTGTTATTTAGTAGGATTTCTATACTTGGTTTAATTTACATATTTGTTTGTGGTTTGAACCTCCCATTTGAACTTCGTGCATTTTTATGTTACTGGCCTGCACTAACCGAAACTTGTTAGTGGTATGAACTTCGGTTTATCATGGAATTAATTTAGGAAGGGTTTGACTTATAGTTCCAAATATTTGAATTATGTCAATGTGTTATTTCATTGATGCTCTCTGAAATGATTAGGTTCTCTTTACTTTTCATGTGTGAATCTTTACACGCATCTTTTGTAATATAATATTAATTTTCTTCTAAACATATTACATATTTTGTATATGTTACAATAATGTATTAATCAAATTATTCATACTTTTATCTTTACTTATTATATTTGTTACTAGTATATAAATAATTTATGATAAATATCAAACTTCTAACATTAATTTTAAATTTCAATAACAATATCTAAACCATTCAATAAAATATTCCAACTTTATAAAATTAAGTTATTCATTTTATGTTCCCATACCAAATTAAGTTGACCAAGAATTATACCTCTCATGTTCCCATACCAAATTATAAAGAGTAATTAGGATTTTTTTGTGAGTTGAGAAACCTAAGAAACTTAGGAGGTGAAAATAGAAGGTTTAGGTTTGGAGCTTAAGATTTGAGAGTCAAATTTCGACTATCGTAGATTTGAACTTTTTCATAATTCCTGTAGACACGACTCGGTTCTTACCAATTTATTACTCACTTTAGGTTGAAATATGCCACCAAAGAGACAACGTGATATAATGCGACCCAGGCTCAGATAACGATTCGAAGGTACTTACAATCAAGGCGAACCATCACACTCTGCAGTTGTAACTGAATTACCTCCTCCCCCTTCAGCTATTATAGTTGCAGATGAGACATCACCTTTTGTACCATATGCTACACCATCCACCACCCCTACATCATCCACTATCCTTATAATGACAGAGATATCAAGGGTAAACGATGCGAATGAAATAGGCGATCACAACCTGAGAGACTTGATGGAAAAACTTACATAACAATTGTCAATAATTTGTAAGTGAAAATATATGAAACACTATATGTTTATAATTAAGTTATAGGTTTAAATTTTAAAAATGGTATAAAATTATTTTTTTTATATTTGGTTGATTCCATCTGGACCGTGCTTTAGAAACGTGACATCCAAATTTGAGGAGAAGATTGATCTTGAAGGTCATGGAACAAGTAAGTTTTCTGTATTTTTCTTTACTTACTATATCTCCAATATTTTTTTTGCTGATAAGGAGTTTTGTTCTTGAACTATTAATTGTGTTGGAGGTCTTAGCTTGCCTATTTAGTTTTGCTTAAATTTTTGTACGTGAAGTTTTTTTTCATCTTTCTTGTTTTCATATGCTTTGCTTCTGCTAAATCAAAGTCCCACCATTCTGCCATTATTCCCTCTATCGATAATTTAGTTTGCTTCGTTAGATGGTAGTGTTAATGTAGTTAGATGGGTAACAACTTTTTTTTCTAACCAAACTTTTGAAGGTTAGACTTGCTTTTACATAAGGTAAGCTTTTGGGTTTGGGTCCTTTCAGTAGACAGCAATAGGTTGTAGCTGTAGACGGAGAGAGAGAGCCCGGGGGGGGGGGGGGGGGGG
>JANZLX010000003.1:12938186-12949417 GCA_025531955.1 Erythroxylum orinocense | reverse complement strand
TGAATTATATATGTAATTTTCATACTTATTTAATGAATTATTATTTTATATTTTCAGTGGGCCTTAAGGAATTTTTTAAAAACTATTATCTTATGCATTTAGCGAGGTTATTATTTTATCCCATTGGCCCAAGTTGGAACCGAAGAAAATTATTATTTAATCGAGATTATTAATTTATCGAATATTCATTTATCGAGGTTTTACTGTATAATCTTTAGGATTGGAGTTTCTGGCAACATGGAAATTCTAGAGAATATTCCTAGACTTTTGACTACATTCTTAACTTGAGGAGCTTGGTTTATCCTTACATTAAGCATCAGTTAAGGAATGGTACAAACATTTAGTTTTGGTTTGATAATCGGACATCTTATAGTCCACTTATTTAGAGAGAAGCATTAGCACTACTCATAAACTGTATCCCATTGAATGTGAGAATCTCTTCACTTATACACAATGAAGAATGGGGTAGCAATTTTAGAGGTTTCTCCTTACTTTCATAGTACTTGCCTCCTCTTCCTAATGCAATGGAAGAGGACAACATCACTTGGCTGCCTAACCTAAGAGGTATATTTCTTAATAGCACTTGTCATAAGATACTGTTGAGTGATGCTGAACGGGTTCCTAGATTTGATATTATTTGGAGACAACCTTTAAACCCAAAAGATTCCATTTTCACTTGGTTAGTAATCAAAATCGACTCAAAACCAAGGATAGGTGGTTTGGAAATTATGATCTCATTTGTGTTGTATGTAAACTTACAACAGAGAGTCAGAATTTGAATGTAGCTACACCCAGGCGCTCTGGAGCAGGATAATGAGTATGCTACAACTACCCAAGTTTACATTTGAATGGAGGGAGACACTTAACATGATTATTGTCAGGACCAAGCCAGGCGAACCAAATGGAACACTTATTAAAACAACATTTACTACCACCATCTACTCCATTTGGAGGGAGAGAAATAAGAGATTATATAAGGAAATCGAAGAAGGAAAATATCAGATCGCTGAACACATCATCAATTGGGTTCGAGCTACATTCATAGCTCATAACAAGCACAATGCACTTAGCAATGTGTTAAAAAACAACTTGAAGTTGTAATTCATTATTTTTTTTAATCCATTTAGCTCTCTAGAGACACCTCAGTATATATTGGTTGTAGTCCGACAATGTGACTCATTGTAATTGTGTGATAACTTTTGTTATGATTAATATAATTACTTTTATTTTTAAAAAAATCTCATTGGAGTATTATTTGTCAAAGGCAAAAATTTTAGAAAGATCATGCCAAAGATGACAGATTGGTAAAATGGATAAGGAGATCATGCTCAAGAACTAGATTCACTCTAAGAAGTTCAGATCAATAAGGAGATTTATTTCCAGCCTTATTATGTAGGGATTTTAATTTATTTAAAAATCATCCCTGGATTATTAAAAGAAGTTAGTTTTTGAGTAAGAGAAGGGGAGAAAAATTTTACACCTACCTTCATTATTATTGTTTTGACTTTCATTGTTTTCTTCTTCATCTATCTTTGGCATAGAACTATGGTCATGTGTGACTAAATTTGAATTTTTTGATTTAAGAAAAATAAAAACTCTAGTTGTAACTTTTGGGGGTTTTGTTCTAAATCTAGGATTTTATTTTAATTCAAGTATTAATTATATCTTGTTTTTCTATTTCATGCCAATAATATTAATTGATCTGACAAAATAATTTAGTATTAATTATTTATTATTATCTATGAATTTAGTGACTTGTAATTGTTATAAATGATTAGTACAAGTAATAAGTATGCTATCTATGTATGTGCATATTTATCCTTTATGAATCGAGAAAGTTAAACTGCATAGTTGTAGCTATCTCAATTATTTAAATTAATTTAATGTTGATTATTCTATTGTTATTTTTGAGTATAATGATTCGTAATTGTCATGAATCATTGGTACAAGTAGCAAGTAAGTTGATTATGTATTTACATATAACTTATAAGAAATAATAAAGTTAAATTGAATAGTTGTAGCTATCTCAATTATTTAGTTTAGAGTTTAAATTTTTAATAAGCTTATTGTTATCATTCAATTGATATGGAATTTTATTATACCCAATCAATTAATGGTAAGTTTTGAATTGAATTTTAGGTTTATATTAATTATTTTATGAAAATTGAGACTTATTATAGTTATCCAAGTAGGATTTAAACTAACCACTTGAGTTACGAAAATTTATTTTTTTGAGGTTAGTGATCAAAGTTACAATTAAATGAGATCATTCTCTTGAATCAAAGTTAAATACAATTGAATTTCTTACTTTAATACTTAGTTAATTTATTTTAATTCCTTATTAAATTTAGTTTGTCAGTTAATTAATTGAAATTAAGAGACTAAATTTTTTTAGTTCTCTTGAGATTTTATTTTCCACAACCACCATAAAAGTTTAGAACAACTCGTTCATGTATAAGTTTCATAACATTTTATGTTTTTTAATAAATTTTTATATTTAATATGACCTAGCAATAAATAGACATATGTTAACCAAGTGTCATATAAGTTTCTTAACATGGGTTATCACGTCATCATCATTAACTGAAAGTTAACAGGAGGCTATTTTGAAATAAATTGAAATCTAGAACATTCTATTACTATCTTTTAAAGTTCTAACTAATATTTTGAAATTGAGTAAAGCTCAATTTGTTTATAATTAACTAGGAGATGACAAAATGAATTCAAAATTCGCACCTAGATGTTCTAGTTAGTGATCAAAAGTTACTAAACTTTTTTTTCCGTTTCATTTTAGTGTTTAGTTTGATAATACAATTTAAATTCTTAAGTTCATAGTATATTCCTCCAAGCATGAACTTATTTTTGGTAAGAAATAATACAATTGAAATGTCTTTAAAATGATATAAAAATAAGCTAAAACATCATAATATTTTAATTTTTTTATTCTTATATCTTTTACTTTCTAATATAGCTACAACTGGTTTAGAATATATCAAATTAATGCAAAATGATAGTTAAAAAGTGAACATACTTCATAGTATATAATGATACTTCTAATTGTAAAACTCTTTAAGAAAATTATATAATTTAATAGAACAAATTAAAGTTATGGAACTAAAATAAAAAATACAAGAATTTATAACTTTTAAAAGTAAATTACCTATTAAATGAAAATTTTCATTGAATTTTTAATACTGGTTAAAATAATAAAATATCATTTAGATGTTTAATTTATTTAGTCCTCACAGTAACACTTAGTTTACTTATGTTTACTATTGTTTCCCTTTGTTTTTTTTTTAATGTTTCCTTACTTTTATACAAAAATGATTTATAGTGTTTTTTATTGGTCCCCACATGTGAAGATGAACCTATGATTTTTATTTTTCATTTTAGCCAATTTAGTTTTATTCCATTTAGTGAAAAATTGACATGGATGTTAATTGAATGTTAAGGTTGATCACTTTTGCTTTTAATTACCTTGATAAGATTAAAAATGAGAATTGAAAAATCAACGTAAACTCTCAATAGTTAAAATGGTCATAAGCCCATTTTGGTAAATTCTAGTTCGTGTATTTGAAATACATTCCAAGATTTTGTTATTCTTTGATTCTCAACTTAACATTAGGGCCCAGTAAACATTCTTTGTTGACTAACTTGATATGAGATTCCAAATATTGCAAATATTTAAAGGATCATTGGTCTTCTATTAGAAATTGAAATTTTTGTATTGGGAAGGTCTTATTTAAATAAGCACACTACAAGTAAAATTTTAGGCTTTTAACTTCTATGATGTTATGTGTTTAATGACTTACAACTATACCTTGTTTTGGTTTTTTTACTAGAGCATTTTCTATAAGATCTTGAAATTTAGGTTGTGAAATGAATCAATATAGGAACACTGGCATTAGAACTATGATGTGTATATACATTTGCAAATGTTAATCTATTGAAAATGTTGTTGGAAGATAATTACCAGCTTTAACCTTTTACTGATGTCAATCACTTAGTGGCTTGCAGTATAATATGTCTAGTGCATGCACACACCATAACTCTTATTTCTTCCAAATTGCCTGAATCATAATATGATTCTTTTTTATATGAATATAGGAATTAACATCCAAAATAATGTTATGATAAGGGAACAAGGTGGAGGAATTGGATTTAGGTATGAATTTTTTTATCCATACTAGAAATTATAGGTATGTTACAAAATATGATCACCTTTATATAGTGGGGGGAGAGTTCTTAATACATATGATATGGTGTAAATGAATTTATAAATAAAGTCTTTTTGATATGATTACGTTGAAATTTATTTTAGGCATGGGTATGATGAAGGATTAAATGGGGATTGTGATAGCGAAAAAAGTCATGTCATTGCATATTATAAACCAGCTGAAGTGGAAAGATGAGTGATTCTTCAAGACATTTTTAGGTGGAGCACTATTAGCAATAATTGAAAGCAATCAAATGTTTTTATATTACTTAGGTAGTGGCTAAATGAGAAACATACACTTACTAGTTTATGAGATTATTTGATTGAAATAGATGGACAGTTATAAGTGGTCGACAAAAATTTAGTAGTTTTTTTTGTGTACAAGTAAGAGAAACTAAAACTACCTCATAAAAGAAATATCACAGGCATCAGCCCAAACAATCAAAGAGAGAGCGTCAGGAATAGCATCCCAAACTTGAAAAGTAGAAGCAAGGCCATGACCCAACTTAGCTAGACAATCTGCTGCAAAGTTACCTTCACGAAGCACATGCCTAACAGAGCAACTCCAATTTCGAGCAAGTAAAGCTTGAATATCCACAACCAAAATTTAGTAGTTTGTTTCACATTATAATTAGCTTATTTGCATATAGTTATTAGTTTACTAGAAAAAAGGTACATACACTATGACCCTTAAAATTTACACATCATTTAAACTTTAAACTAATAGAACAACAAATTCTCTTTAAGATTTTGTCAAGTGAAAGTGTGTGGCATTTGTTTTAAGTTAGGAGAATTTAAACCTTATAAACTTTGAATTTAAGATGTTTTCTCATAAACTCCTTTCAAGCTTTGGACATAAATCTCTTTCAAAGAAAAAATGTCTTATTTAATTAGAGTCTCCATGTATAAATATCTGAAGTTTAGGGATAAGAAGTCGTTGAATATCAGGTGTTAAAACATTGACAAAGCAATCTTTATCCAACATTTATTGGTGAATAGATTGGGATATGTACGATCAACATCTAGAATTATATATAGAACTTTGTTCTCCATTGATAAGATGGGATAGTGTTGCTAATGATGAAATTTAAGTTTTATAGTAAGGAGAAGGAGCAAAAATTTTCGACACTGTAAGACTTATAAGACATGGTTATAACAAAGCACTCATATTCCTAAAAAAAGTCAACTTACTTGTGTTAACGCCTAAGCCATTGTTACATTCACCTCACAAAGAAATGATGCACTCATATTCCTAAAAAAACTCAACTTACTTGTGTTAACGCCTAATCTATTGTTACATTCACCTCACAAAGAAATGACATATCATTTGAGAGTAGACTCAACTCAAACTTAAATAGAGAGAAAGAATCAAAGAAAAAAACCATAAATGATTGCGTTTAAGAGGTTAGTAAAAGGATAAACCAACAAATGTTTGATTAGCTCTAATAAGAGCTTTTCTTTAGTAGGAGATTGGAAAATAAATGAACAATGGATAGGCGAATTGTGAAGACATTGCTGCAATAGTTTCTTTTCTCTTACCAAGTTGTTTATGTTAGCTCAAGGTTTGTTATTAATGATTTTGATGATAACTATATAATATCTCAAATTTCAAATTGGAGTTATTCCCTTTTATTGATAACGACATAATTCTTAAAAGGAAATAAAATAATAGAAAAATGTCTTCTTTCTTGCAGGAACCTTTTAATAAACTTACCTTATTAGAAATGATTAACTTCAGGAAGGATCTTCCTAATTTGAACAATTAGCTCCGGAAATTTTAGACAAAACTTTTCTCTTAATGTCTAAACATTAGAAGATTTTAGTAGAGATTATATCAAAAATTTGTAAATACAAATTCAACTTAGAATCAAAATGAAGCAACGGCTAGTTGAATAAAATGTCTATTTAAGGAAAAGTCACTGCATTTGCGAAGAACACACAGATTTGCAAAAAACTTCAGCAGCATCAATATTCTTGAAAGTTATATCCATATCAAACTCCTTGTACCTTAGAAAGTGAAAAAAAAAACTCTATTGAGAGAGATTGTTAAACCCTTTATACATTTTTTATTGAGAGCTTGTAGAAGCTTGTTAAACACTACGAGTGTGCAAAGTTGAAGAACCTTGAAAATTATGTCCTTGTGAGCTTAGAGAGGCTTGTAAAAATTTACTACTTAGAGTTTATAGTGAAATACTCAAGTCAAATACTTGGAAATTTTTGTTGAGAGCTTGTAGAAGCTTGTTAAACAATACGAGTGTGGAAGGTTGAAGAACCTTGAAAAAAATGTCCTTGTAAGCTTAGAGAGGCTCGTGAAAATTTACGTCTTGGAGTTTTATAGTGAAATACTCAAGTCAAATACTTAGGGATTTTTGTTGAGAGCTTGTAGAAGCTTGTTAAACACTATGAGTGTGGAAGGTTGAAGAATCTTGAAAAATATGTCATTGTGAGCTTAGAGAGGCTCGTGAAAATTTACGACTTAGAGTTTTATAGTGAAATACTCAAGTCAAATACTTGGGAATTAAACGTAGGCTTCGTTATAAGTTGAATCAGTATAAATCGACTGTGTCACTCTCTCTTTCTCTTAACTTTTAATTTTTGGCATTACGGTGTGTGTTTAATTTATAAGAGGCTCCCTCACTTTTGAAATAGGCTCCTTCTGTTTTAATATTGCAAGAGGTTTCTTTCGTTAACATGCTACTTTCATTTTTAACGTTAACATGCTCCTTTCGTTTTTTAAACGTTAATAGGCTCCTTTTGTTTTTAACATTAACAAGCTCCTTTTGTTTTTTAAACATTAACATGCTCCTTTTGTTTTAAGCTTTAAAAGGCTCCTTCTATTTATCATCTTTTCTGTTAAAATTTAGCATATTCTTACCGTTTACAAGAATTGATAGTAAATTGCAAATTTTTTAAGTTACACATAATTCACCCCTCTCTTGCTTGTGTTTGCTTTATCATTTGGTATCAGAGCGAGGTTTCACATTTATTGTGTTTTACAGCATGTGATAGATCATGACAAATAATTTGAGACGCCTTAAAGGACAATCCATCTCAAAACCTCCTTATTTCAATGGAAACAACTATTCCTATTGGAAAGAGAGAATGACTATTTATTTTCAATTTGTAGATATCAAAATCTGGAAAGCTATCAAGGTTGGAGCCACACCTCCTGTTATTGACAACGTAGAAGTGTGGACTGATGTTGGTAGAAGAAATATACAACTAAATGCTAAAGCAAGGCATTATCTGATCTGTGCATTATCTCCAAAAGAGTATGAAAAGGTATCCTACTATTCTACAACAAATGAAATGTGGGACAAACTTTAAGTTACTTTTGAAGGAACGAATGAGGTAAAGAAACATAGAATCAGTCTTTTAGTGGATCAATACGAAACTATTTGCATGAAACAGGGAAAACTATAGACAAATTCTTCTGACACTTCAATAATGTCATCACAACTTTAAAGAACTTGGGAAAGGTATATCCTAATGATGAGCTTGTAACAAAAATTCTAAGATCACTCCCAAAGGAATGGAGATATAAGGTGACAACTTTATAAACTACAAAAGATCTCGACATTATTTCACTTGACTGGTTAAAAGGAAACTTGATGATCTATGAAGCCTAGCTTAGGCTAGATGAAGGATCTTCAAACAAAAAAGGAATGATACTAAAAGCAGCTAATGAATCAAATCCATCAAACAGTGATGAAACCGCGAGTTGCAAATAGATAGAGATGATGATATCAATTTCATGGTCAGAAAATATGCACACTTCTACAAAAAGAATCTAACGAAGAAAAAAGAAGGAAATAAGAAAACTAAAAATCATAGGTTCCTATCAAAAGGCAGCAGTAGCATTAGCAATACATAAAACAATCAAATCATATGCTATCACTTCAAAAAGCCTAGACACACAAGACCAGAATGTCCTCTTCTTCAAAAGGACAAAATAGAGAACAAAAAACCCAGAAAGCAAGCTATGACTACAGCTTGGTCAAATGAAGATTTTGAAAACTTTAAAGAAGAAGAGCCTGAAGAAGTTAGCAACATTTGTTTTATGGTTGAATCAGGAGATGATGAGGTATACTATTCTGACTATGATATTAAAATGGAAGAATTAAGAGATGTATACCATGAATTGTATGATTAGCATAAAAAATTAACAATGCAGTATTTCAAAAAATGTTGAGAAGCCCAAGAATAATGGTGCTTCCTTAATGAATAAGATTAAATCATTTAAATATGAGAATAAGAGTTTGATGTCTACAATTATGTCTCTTGAAAATGACATCAAGCAAAAAGTCTCTGAAAAGGATTTCTTGGAACACAAGGTAAGTCGGTTAGAAAATGCATTGCTTGATAATGATTATGTAACGTAAAACAATTAGAAGAAAAAGTTGCTGCCCTAGACTTTGGGAAAGAGAAATTGGCTAGAAAATCCATTTCTCTACAAAAAGTTCTTGTAAATTATGTTAATGGAAGGAATAATCTTGATGTATTAATTAGGAATGGTAAAGGCGTTTTTAATAAGGTTAGAATAGTATATAATAAAAATAATAATATTAGGCCATACAAAAACTTCTTTGTTAAATCTACCAGTAGCAATAGCCAAAACAGTAGGAACTTGATAAATAGTAAAAACTATAGTAACTCTCATTCATCTGTTTTTTCTTCTTACTGTGGTAGACATGGTCATATTAGTCATTCTTGTAACTTTAAAAAAATGAAGAAATTCTCAAATGTATGTTTAGAAACCAAAAGGTCAAACTACTAACCTGCAAGGACCCAGAAAAATTTGGATACCTAAAATGAGATAATACATTCTGCAGGTATGCTTCAGAGCAGAGACTAGAAAAAAAATCAATAGATAGTTGATAGTGGTTGTTCGTGACACATGAGAGGTGAAATATCATACTTCAACTATATTGAAAGGAAAGATGGAGGTAATGTTGTCTTTGCTGACAAAAACAAAGCAAAAGTCACTGGAATTGGTAAAATTGGTGACTCTAATTCTGCTTCTATTGATAATTTTCTTTATGTTGATGGATTGAAACATAATTTGTTAAGTGTAAGTCAATTATGTGATAAGGGTTATAGAGTTACCTTCTATGCATCTTTTTATGAAATAATTGATAATCTTAATGATAATATTGTATTTGTTGGTTCTATAAATCAGAATATATAGTGTACTCAATTGGAATACATGTATTCACAAAATGTTAAGTGCTTTGTTTCACTACAAAAGGATTCTTTTATCTGGCATAGAAGATTTGGACATACTAGCATGAGCATTCTATTGAAATTATCCAAAAATTAGTTAGTAAGAGGATTACCTAACTTGAAGTTTGAGAGTAATCAGGTTTGCAAAGCTTGTTTAAAAGGAAAACAAATCAGAAGTAGCTTTCCTCCTAAACATATTATTTCTACTTACCAACCACTTGAACTTGTATACATGGATTTATCTGGTTCAATAAGGACTCAAAGCTTTAGTGGTAAACACTATGATTTTGTTATAGTAATGATTATTCTAGATTTACATGGGTTTATTTTCTATCAAATAAGGATGATGCTTTTGAAGTTTTTGAGAAGTTTTACAGAAAAATTCATATTGAAAAAGGGTACTACATTATATTTATTCGAAGCGATCATGGAGGATAATTCGATAACAGGAAATTTGAAGACGTATGTAATGAAAATGGCATAACTTATAATTTTTCTTTCCCAAGGACTCCTCAACAAAATGGAGTCGTTGAAAGAAAAAAAATAACTCTCATTGATATGGCCAAGACAATGTCATGTGAAAGTGGTCTACCTCATGGCTACTGGGTAGAAGCTGTATCAACTGCTTGTTACATACTTAACAGGTGCTTTATAAGACCTATTCTCAAAAAGACCTCCTATGAATTGTGGAAAGGAAGAAAATTGAACTTGGCTTACTTTCGAGCATTTAGTTACAAGTGCTTTGTTCTAAATAATGGAAAAGACAACCTTGGAAAGTTTGATGTGAGATCAGATGAAGTTATTTTTCAAGTTACATTATTGCTAGTAAAGAATTCAGGGCGTATAATAAAAGAACAAAGAAGATAGAAGAATCAATAAATGTAGTATTTGATGAAGCACTACCCTCGATAACAATAGCTAATTCAGATGATGAATAACATCCTCTAGTTCCTAAAAATACATTACAGATTCAAACTACACCTATAATACCTTTAGAATTACAAGATCAAGAAAGTTCTTATGAAGCCAGGACGGAGCGGGCTCTTTCATCTCAGCAGGAGCCTATGCAACAAAAAACACTAAGAGAATGGAGAGGCCTGGATACACATCAGTACATTCTGGAAGATCCTTTTAAAAGTATAAGAACCAAATCATCCTTCCAAAACAATTATGTTTCCTTCATTTCACAATTAGAACCAAAGATAGTTGAAGATGTAGCATCCCACCTCCACAAGACCCGAACCCGACATCGACGGCGATATCCGAGTCCGTTCCCGCGAAGGTAGCATGCTAAACTAGTCAATCACTCACATATCGGTATAAATTTTTTTAAAACACTAACTTTACGGAAATCCATTTTTAGGTTGGGCCAAATAAAGTTAAAAGTCAATAGTATATTGTTTTCAATGCAGTACAATCAAAACAGTTCCACCGATCATTTAGGGTCCAATTTCAGTAATATCCCTTTCTCAATTACAAAACAATTTGCTTTGGGCCATTGGGGCCCATTTCAATACGCTTAACATTTCTTAACAAAACATTTCCCATTGATCAATTTGATATATCAAGCAATAATAGCATTCAATCAATTCCATTTACAAAATCATTACAAAGCTTCCCATTCTGTATTACTTAATACAGATCGAAATATACAAATACATTTTGCACAGAATTTGAGGAAAAACATTCTATATAAAAGCCTAATGCAGACACGGACTGATCCCAACCTCTAACTGTCCCTTGTGAGCAGTAAGTCTACTCCCGTTGCATAACGGGGTATTCTTCTGAGTCC
>JANZLX010000003.1:12924977-12938086 GCA_025531955.1 Erythroxylum orinocense | reverse complement strand
TTTTTCCCCTCTTTTCCCTTGGATTTCGATTTTCCTTCCTCCTTTCTTCTTCTTCTCCACGTCTCCTCCTTCTCCTCTTAGCCTCCACGACAATTGCTTCTCCCTCTCTTCTAATTTTGTCTTTTATTTTCTTCTTTAGCTTCCCACTTTACCCTTCATTAAAAGCCCCTTTTCCAACTATGCCCTTGGTTGGCTTTTAATGGCTCTAACTAACTTAGTTAAATTCTAACTTAGCCTAACACTTCCTTCAATTAATTCAAGTCAAATAACTACTAACTCTCTATACTCACATAACAGTAATCCCATTCAAATTCAAATTTTCTAATCCTTCCCTCTAATTCTAATTAAGGACAATTTACTAACATAAAAAATTTAAATCAAATAAATAACATAAACAATCAATTAAGCAGTTTAGCAAATTGGAAAGAAAACAAGGTCTAACAAGAAGAAACCTATCAGAGTCGTGGACCAAACTCTAGCACCTGCCATTAGCAATTCTACTAGTGGAGACAGAAGTTTGTCTTTGAGTAGATTTTGATAGTGCTTGTGTTGGACCCCAAATTTTTTCAATTATTATCAATTTATTTGTTTTATTATTTTAGAATTGAGTCATTAATTTGATAGGCATAAATAGAGATTTGAAATTAGATGGAAAGATTTGAATTAAGTTATAATTAATATGGTGTTTAAGAAGATTGAAGACGTTAGGAGGTAAATGAAAGAAGGGGCAAAATGGGAAGCTCAAAGGAGAGGAGCAGTATTTTTGGAAGGACAAGACCAAATGTGAACTTGTTTAAGAAAAAGAAGAGAAGCATCGTGAGAAGGAGAGAAAAAGAAAAGAAGATCAAGCTAGGGTTTTGGAAATCTTAGAGATTTTGAAGACATTGAAGCTAAACAAGTAAGTATAAGCTTTAACCCTTTTTGATTTGTTGAATGAAGCATATTAAGTGAAAGTTAGAAATGAAATAAGAGTGAAAATGAAGTGGAATATGTATAAGAAGTTGTTGATGAATGGTATACGAAAATGTTTTGATACTTTTGGTTGATGAACAAGTATAGCATATGAAATGAGTTTGTGAATGATTTTGGGTTGAAATGAAGTTGGAAATGAGGTAGAAGGGATGATTTTTGTATAAGATGTGTTAGAAGTAAGATGTTGGGGATGAGAAATTTGAAAAAATTTGAGAGAAGAATCGAGTTTTCAAAAAAGTTCCCCGTGACCAACTCTTTGATTTGCAATGACGAAGTCCCTATGGTTCGCCTCGGCCAACATTGCAAAAATTCAATGTTCGTCGCGGCAAAGTTTTTCCTACTCTTCAACAAACATACTTCGGTATTTTGAGCGTAACTTTTTCTGTAGTTATCCAAATGGAGTGATTTTTTATTTTTAGTAAACTAGCAACATAGGCCTACAAGTTGTCTGAAGAAATCAAGTCTCAATTCAGTCTCTAAGGATCTCAATATTTGGAAGAAAGTTGAGCATAGAATACTGTTTTAGCATAAGAATAGTACAAAAATGTTTGGGGTATAACTTTCATATTACTAAACCAAATTGAATGATTTTGGTGTCATTAGAAATTTAAGACAATGAGGAGCATTTTTCTAGAAGGAAGAATTACCAAATGCCTTCATTTTCCTGATCAGAATGATCATGGAAAATTGACCCGAAGGTTAGGACTTTTGGAAAAGTTTGAGTATCTAGAATTTATCTTAGTGAATATGCTATATATGGGTCCTCAAATTGTATTTCTATTGAATGAGGATCTTGTCATTGATCAAGGGAATCAAGGAAGGTAAGAGGGTCAAGAAGAGAGACACCTTTGAGTAAATCTTTAGGTAAGGAATTCGATGTAGGTAATATATTTATGATCATTCTGTAATATGGGCAAATTTGCCTTATGGGTGAATATATGCTAAAGTGCCTAAATTGAGTGCATGTGTATTTTATTTTAACTTGCTTGATAATGGATTATTGTGACTATTGAGAATGCATTGTGATTTATGAATTATGATTAAGTTATGCGATTGAAACATGCCATGGCATTTTGTATGAATGAAAAGATAGAAAAGCACGAAAGTATGAGTATATGATAAAATGATTATGTGCTTCTATTTAGGCAAGAGTGGAACCATTATATTCGTCACATGCACGTTAACAAGAACCTTCTCCCGGCTGCTCACTTGTGGCATATAAGCTCCAAAAAATAGGCTTATTCTGTTCATGGTGTAAACTTCGATTTTTCCATTCTATTTCCATGGAACCCTCAAGCCATTTGTTTGTGCATTGCATCTTTTAATTGTTGAGTGTGATGTATAATTGAATGTTATGTTTTGATGCTTAAATGTATATGATATGTTTTAAGTAATAGCATCCTTGACTATGAATATTTGAGTTAGAATTTGTGGATGATTGACTTGCTAGCAAACAATAAGTTACAAATATATATGAATGAATATATATGTATATGCTTGAATTCTATGGTTCATTGCCAATGTCTATAAATGTATAAGCCACTGAGCTTCGCAGCTCACCCCATTATCTTCCCCTCCACAGGTGAAGAAAAAGCAGAACAAGAGAATTGTGAACCTTGCAAGGCATTTGGCAACTCCAAGATAGCTATAGTTAGTAATTAAGTTAGTTCAGAAACTTTTGGTATTTAGAATCACATTAAGCATAAGCATTCAATTGTATCATGTGCATTTTGTGTTCTGTAATAAGCCAATGGTGTGGCTTTTGATATGTAAATAAAGTTTTTCAAACTCTTTTGCTTTAGTAATGAAATGATGAATTGAAGAAGTTTTGTTTGTATATGTTCAGAGTTAATTTCTTTATTAAAATGGGTGTGTTGAAAGAATTGTATGAATGTATGTATGTTTTGTGTTAAATGTTGGTGGTCTGGGTTTTGTCCGAAGGTTTTGTCGTGGCAAGGCCCAGAGTATCCCGTGTCAAACCTTTCTTGAAAGATTTCTGTGCTAAATTTGGTGACTTCGTTGTGACGAACTACATGAGAGGAGACTTCGCCGCAGCGAAGCCAAACTTTCGCAGCGATTGACCCGCCACTACTGAATCTAAAAAATTTTCAAAATTTTAATTTTTGGGAACTCAGAGCCTCGTAACAGGTAGCATGACCTTGGGCGCCAACATTGATCAGTATTAGAGCGATAGTTGGACTCTGGGAACGGGTCCAATAGCTTGAGTGCTCCCTTATAATAGACTGAATTCAATTTATTTCTCCATGCTCTGATTGGGTTAGAAGTGACCAAAGCTTTGTTTGTAGATACTTAGCTGCTAGGGATTTTCTCACTACGTTAAGCCATCGAGTGCACTGCCAAAGTTTACTTGTCATGCATGACTTAAGGGAGATTCATATGCTTATATTATACATTGATATAGATAAATTATGGTATTGAGTTTAATATAACAAAATATTTTGTCATCATAGAAAAGGTGGAGATTATTAAACCAAAGGAGGTTTTAATCTATATTTTGATGATTACAAAGTATGATTACTATTGATAATTTCTTTTTTAATGTCTTAAGAAACTAATATAAAACTAGTTTAAAAAAAACCTTACAGAGACCATAGAGAAGAGTTCATAAACTTCAAATCAATTTAAGGATATGACCAAGAACAAGGAAGATTAAGCCATAACAGGTTTACAAATTCATTTATAAATTTTGATGGGTCTCTTACTTGGCTACTTTAATTATTTGCTCTTCATATATAAACATATCATATTTTGAATTTAATGCATATATATTTTTAATTTTGAAGAGGAATTAGGGCTTTGATTTTTTAAAAAATCCTCTTGATATTTTAAATATTATTTGATGACTTTTAAAATGATTTTGGAGGAATTTTTTGTCAAAAGAATACATTTTAATATTTTAAAAATCTTTAAAAATATATTTTTAGTACATTGTGATCAATTTAGTTTAGTGGTCGACCAACATATGTTTTTGGACATATTAATTGACCAGTGTGATTTAAAAGTTAGCAAATATTTCATTTATATGAATTTGTATCAATACTCAGTGGCGGATACGTGCCCCCACTGCCCCAAAAATTTTTCCTAAAATTTCATGTAAAATTTTTTTTTTTAGTTTTTGCCCCCATAAAATTTTTTTTTGAAGCTTTTCCCCCACTGAAATTTTTGTTTGCTCCCACTGAAAAAACTTCCTGGATCTGCCCCTGTCAATACTGGTTAGCCAATATTATCGTTACTAGCCATTATAATGGTTAATTTTTGTGTTTAATGATTTTTTTGGAACTAATATGGCCATAAATTCTTGGGTATTTAGATGTTGGACATTTAAGTGACATTTGGGAGTCACAATAACATTTTGTGAGGGTTTTGAAGTATTTACAAATATTTATTCATTGATTGTGAAGTGATCGTCAGCTCTTCATCGTTGAAATGACCAAACAAGGATCATTTAAGTTGTAAATTTCATTTATGGGCCATTTTCAGCGTGCGATTGCTCTTACTAATTCAAAAAAGTCTGTGAAGAGTTTCTCTTCACCCTAGGAAACAAAGATTATTGTAACAAAATCCATCTTCACCTAGTTAAAAGAAGTTTTTAGTAGAATCCCAAGAGATATTTGGAGATTGAACGTAAATAAGATTTGTTTGTTGAACCATTATGTGTTTGCAATCTCTCTTCACTTGTCTATTTACATTATTTGTATATTTTGTGATTACTCTTGATGTTATCTTCATTCGATACCATCATTTTATTTATACTTATTCAAGTTGGATCTTTGTTTTAGCAAAAAATTATCAAATTCATCAGAGATAAATTTACTCCCCTCTTGAATGGCATTTAAGACTTTCATATGGTTTAATGTTTTAAAAAAATCTTCATGTTTTCTTAGGTGGACATACACCCTTACTATTAAAAAATTGTAACTTTTTTTAATACAACTAACATGTGATATATTTCAAATTATAAGAAACCATAAAAGAGTTTTTCAGAGAAAAAGCATACTAAAAAAAAGATGTTATCTTTTACCTATCTTATAATTACTTTCATGGAATCCAACAATAACTCATTGATTTAACTGTGGAACAAAATGATTAAAATTGCAATTGATGATGTGAAGTTATTTACAATAAGGGTTTTATATGTATTTTTATAGAATTTTTTTACTTCATATAAATTTTTTATTATTATAACAATTTTATTTATTTGCTTTAATTTTATATAGTACAATTATAATTTTATATTACATGTAGATTTGAGTTTAAAAAGACTACTTTCTGACTATATGACTTAATTTATAATTAAATATGACCGAATTCAACCGGATATAAGTCTAAATAAAAAGATTTTGCAAGACATCTTTCCTTTAAATAAGCGAAAAGGATTCCGGGTTATTGTTAATTACGGGTGAAGACTCAGGGAGCGTTTGGTTTGAAGGTTTGGGAACGAAGGAACGGAATAATTGTAAAAAACAGTATTTGCTTTAGAGTTTTCAATTTCAGGGGAATGGATTTATTCCATTAAATTTGGGAATCTACTAATCCCACCAAGGGGGTGGGTATCGAGTTTTCATTCCAATTTAAGTTTTTATGATGTTTATTTTTTACTCTTTTATCCCCAGTCTTTGTCCTACCATCCTCTTTACTTCCTTATTACCTCTTAATTCCTTACGATCTCCTATCCTGCCTTATCGCGTCTCATCAACGAAGGAATTTTTTGTTTTGAGCCTCCAAGTATATTTTCTGAAATCCCTCGTGTTAAGTTTATTTTGATATTATTTTATGCTTTATATTTCATTTTAAATATGATATGGAAATATAGTTGTAATTGTATTGTTGGCATTATGCAGCTCTGTTGACAAATGATCATATAGCTCATCTAATGCTCGAAAATTATGATAAAACTCCTTGACAAAATTGATTAATTTTTTTTACAAACATATGGAGATAGACCCAATAAACATATGAAGGGCAAATTATTTTCGTTTTTATTGAGGGTAAAATTGGTATTGTATTATCTTTCGTTTCTATTAATACAACAAACCAAACAACATTATTAATATTAATACAGAAACCCAAGTTACAAACTAAAACATATTTTTTTATTTTTCAATATCCATTCTTATCCCCTTCTACTATTATACCCATATCTATAGTCAACTCTCTGCTTAAACCAAATGCCTAGTTAGCTTCTCCTTATAATATATATGAATATATTATTGATTACTGTTGTTTTTATAAGAATTATATATAATCCTATTAGTTCCCACTCCTATAGTCATTTCTCTTGTTTCTGTAACAAAGCAATCGCATTAGCATCTAGTAGACTTTATGTAATTTTAGTTCTTTATATTTCTTAGTTTTAGAGTAAAAAAATACATTAAAAATATCACATATAATAAATAAACAAAACAATTCATACATAAATTGATTAAATAATATTTAGTAATAAAAATATCATAAAATATAGAAAATTTTGATCCTAACAATATCTATGTCATTGAACTTGTTATTGCTGAATTGTATCTTACAATCAATCACTTAGTTGTACATTTGTGCATAATTAATTGAAGGCATTCTTTATGTTATACATATTTATTTAATTAATTGAGTTACAAGATAAAATTCAAAGGATAAATATATCTTGTAAATTTTCATTATAATGACATCAAAAATATGATATTTATATTATGTTTAAGTATTATCTTTAAATTATTTCTCGTTGTTGTTTTATTAAGATTAAATATTAGTAGTTAATCTCATAGATTAATTATAGAGATATTTAAACAAATGTGTAGATGCTTATTAGAAAAACAAGTTCAATGAATTAACTTTAAAATTTTCAGATTAGGGATGATAATAGACCTAAAGTTCCTGCTCGAAGTCAATAGGCCAAGCTTGATCAACTTAAATTTCATGTTAGGCTCGAGTTTAGGCTTGGATAGAACAACCTACAACCTACAATCCTCACTATAAAATGATGTTGTTTTAGTCTTAATTTTAATAATTAAGTTACCCAAAATGATGTTGTTTTAAGCTTTGTATTCGTGCTCAACTGAACTTTAGATTATGTTCAGACCGCACCCTTGGGGTTTTAAATCCAACAAGGTGATGGGTTAAACTCGACTTGACCTTTTGTCATCTCAATTTTAAATGGAACTTTACTTGTGTATCTATAGGAATGCCCTTTTTGATAATTATATAAGTGATTATTTATCTTGAAATCTAAAAAATATCTCATATATGAATTGCCATATTTTGCTTAATTATTAATTATTGAATATAAGATGAACTATATAGATGTAATTGGGTGATTAATATAGAATGGCCACTATAAAGTAATTAAGAAGAATATTTGATCGATTTAAAAAATTCTTGATCTAAGTGATACAATACTCTAAAAATAGAATTTAAATGTTATTAAAAGAATCAAATAATAATATTCAATAACTAATATAATTTGACTGAAATAGAGTAAATATTAATTTCATACTTTATGTATAACTGAAATAGAGTATTGCTTGCAAAAAAACTTATGCAATTATAATAACTTTTAAATATTTATTTCAAAAACCAATTTTACTAGACAATAGTTAAGAAAAATTAAAATTTATAATAAGGTGTAATACATAATTCATAATTTATTATGTCTATGAATTAATTTACAAAAAATTAGAAAAATATTAGTTTGTTCAATTACATAACAAGTACAAACATCTTTATACCGAAAGTATTCTTATAAATATTTTTATACCAAAAGATTACAACTCAAGCATAAATATCTTTATTTTTAATATTTAAGTTTAGATTTTATGGCAATTTTCTAAAATGAAATCAAAAGGATAAGTAGAATCTAATAACACACATTATTATTATGACTTCACTCTACATACGAAGTTAAAGACTATATATATATATAATTAAAAATAATTAAATAACTATCTAAACTCTTAATATTCTTGTAACATACCTGTATATTGTTAGCTCAAGGTTTATTATTAATGATTTTGATGATAACTATATAATATTATAAAATTCAAATTAGAATTATTTCCTTTTATTAGTAACAACAAAATTCTTAAAAGGAAATAAAATCATAGGAAAAAATGTCTTCTTTCTTGCAAGAATTTTTAATGAACCTACCTTATTAGAAATGATTCCAAAATATCCGAAAGGATCTTACCATTTTAAACAATTAGCTCCAGATTTTGTTTACAAAGTTCTCTTTTATCGTTTGCATATTGGAAGATTCTAGCAGAGATGATATCAAAGATTTGTTAGATACAAAGTCAACTCATAATCAAAATGAAGTAACGATTAGTTGAAGAGAATGTCTACTTAAGGAGGAGTCACTGCATTTGCAAACTACACACAGATTTGTTGAAATACTTCAGCAGCATCAATATTCTTGAAAGTCATATCAAACTCCTTGCGCCTTAGAAAGTGAAATCACTTTATTGAGAGAGATTGTTAAACCCTTTATATATTTTTTATTGAGAGTTTGTATAAGCTTGTTAAACACTACGAGTGTGGAAGGTTGAGGATCTTGAAATATATATGCTTGTGAGCTAGGAAAGGCTTGGTTAAATTTACTACTTGAAGTTTATAGTAAAATACTCAAGTTGAATACTTGGGGGCTAGACGTAGGCTTCATTATAAGCCAAACTAGTATAAATCAACTATGTTACTCTCTCTCTCTTAACTTTTAAATTTTCGCATTATAATGTTTGTGTTTTCAACTTATAAGAGGCTCCTTCATTTTTTAATAGGCTTCTTCTACTTTAATATCGTATGAGTGTTAATAAGATCCTTTTGATTAACATGCTCCTTTTGTTTTGTAAACAATTGACAGGCTCCTTTCATTTTCAACGATAACAGGATCCTTTCGAAAGTTGATAGGACCTTTTTATAGACTTATTTTGTTTAGTAGGAATTTATCAAATTAAAAACACCTTGAAAATTTTTTTATCACACACAATTCATACCCCTCTTGCATATGTTTACTTTATCATTTGGTATTAGAGTGAGGTTTCACATTTATTATGTTTTATAGCATGTGATAAATCATGGCAAACAATTTGGGAAGTCTTAAAGGACAATCTGTCTCAAAACCTCCTTATTTCAATGGAAACAACTATTTCTATTAGAAAGAGAGTATGAATATTTATCTTTAATCTGTAGTTATCAAAATTTGGCAAGCTACCAAAGTTGGAGCCACACCTCCTGCTATTGATGACCTAGAGTGTGGACTGATACTGATGGAAGAAATGCACAACTGAATACCAAAGTAAGACATTATCTGATCTGTGCACTATCTCCAGAAGAGTATGAAAAGATATCCTACCGTTCTACAACAAATGAAATGTGGGACAAACTTTAAGTTACTTTTGAAGGAACGAATGAGGTAAAGAAATATAGAATAAGCCTTTTAGTGCATCAATATGAAACTATTTGCATGAAACAGGGAGAAACTGTAGATAAATTCTTCGGATGTTTCAATAACGTCATCACAGCCTTAAAGAACTTGGGAAAAGTATATCTCAATGATGAGTTTGTAACAAAAGTTCTAAGGTCACTGCCAAAGGAATAGACTTATGATGATAGCTCTAGAAACTGCAAAGGATCTCGACACTATTTTACTAGATTGGTTAAGAGGAAACTTGATGATCCATAAAGACAAGCTTAGACGAGATGAAGGATCTTCATACAGAAGAGGAATGGCACTAAAAGCAGTTGATGATTCAAATCCATCAAACGGTAATGAAACCGACACTAAGTTATAAATAGATGGAGATGACAAATTTAATTTCATGGCCAAAAAATATGTTCACTTCTACAAAAAGAAGCTAATGAAGAAAAGAGAAGGAAACAAGAAAACTAAAAAAAGGCAATTACCATCTAAAGGCAGTAGTAGTAGTAGCAATTCACAAAATAATCAAATCATATGCTATCACTGTAAGAAGCCTAAACACACAAGACTAGAATGTCCTCTTCTTCAAAAAGATAAAATAGAAAACCTAGAAAGTAAGCTATGATTGTAGCCTGGTCAGATAAGGATTTTGAAAACTTTGAAGAAAAAGAGCTTGAAGAAGTCAACAATGTTTCTTTATGGCTGAATTAGGAGATGATAAGGTATATTATTCTGGCTCTAATATTTAAATTGATGAATTAAGAGATGCATATCATGAACTGTATGATCAGTATAAAAAATTAGTAGTGCAGTGTTTCAAAAAGGTTGAGAAGTCCAATGATAATGATACTTCCTTGACGAATAAGATTAAATCACTAGAATATGAGAATAAGAATTGTTATCTAGAAATATGTCCCTTGATAATGACAACAAACAAAAAGTCTCTCAAAAGGAATTCTTGGAATAAAAGGTAAGTCAGTTAGAGAATGCATTGCTTAAAAATGATTATGTTAAGGTAAAACAATTATAAGAAAAGTTGCTTCTTTAGAAAAAAGATCTTGCCAATTTTGTTGATGGAAGGAACAATCTTGATGCATTACATGGAATGGTAAAGGCTTTTTTTGATAGGCTAGAATATGATATAATGAAAATAATAATAATAGGCTATATAAGAATTTCTTTGTTAAATCTAGCGATAGCTATAGTCAAAACAACAAGAACCTGATAACTATTAAAAAATTATAGTAATTCTCATTCATTTGCTTTGTGGAATTACTTTGGTAGACATGGCCATATTAGTCATTCCTGTAACTTTCAAAAAATGAAGAAATTATCTTAGATGTATGTTTAGAGACCGAAAGGTCAAATTACTAACCTAAAAGGACCTAAAAAAATTTGGGTGCCTAAAATGAGAATATATTCTGCAGATATAATTAAGAACAGAGACAAGAAAAATCAATGGATAGTTGATATTGGTTGTTTGAGACATGTGATAGGTGAAATGTCACATTTTAACTATATCGAAAGGAAAGATGGAGGTAATGTTGTCTTTGTCGACAAAAACAAGGCAAAAGTCACTGGAATTGGTAAAAAAAAGGTGACTCTAATTTTGCTTCTATTGATAATGTTCTTTATGTTGATAATTTGAACATAACTTGTTAAGCGTAAGTCAGTAATTTGATAAGGGTTATAAAGTCACTTTCTATGCATCCCATTATGAAATTATTGATAATCTTAATAACAACATTGTATTCGTTGGTCTTAGAAATCAAAATATATATTCTACTCAATTGGAAGACATGTGTTCACAAAATGTTAAATACTTTGTTTCACTAGAAAAGGATTCATTTATCTGGCGTAGAAGATTTGGACATGCTAGCTTGAGCATTATGTCAAAATTATCTAAAAATGAGTTCGTAAAAGGACTATCGAACTTGAAGTTTGAGAGTAATCAAGTTTGCGAAACTTGTTTAAAAGGAAAACAAATCAGAAGTAGCATTCCTCATAAAAATATTGTTTCTACTAGCCAACTACTTGAACTTCTACATATGGATTTATTTGGTCCTACTGGGGCTCAAAGCTTCGATGGTAAACACTATGGTTTTGTTATAGTAGATGATTGCTCTAAATTTAGTTATGTTTATGATTATTTTAAAGTTTGTGAGAAGTTTCGCAAAAAAAATTCAAATTGACAAAAGATAATGCATTACATTTATTTGAAGCAATCTTGGAGGAGAATTCGATAATAGAAAATTTGAAGACTTCTGTAATGAAAATGGGATAACTCATAATTTTTCATAACCATGGATTCCTTAGCAAAATAGAGTTCTTGAGAGAAAGAATAGGACTCTTGTTGATATGTCCAGGACAATGTTGGGTGAAAGTGGTCTACCTCATGGTTACTGGGCAGAAGCTGTATCTACTGCTTGTTCATACTTAACAGGTGCCTTATAAGACCTATTCTCAAAAAGACCCCCTATGAGTTATAGAAAGGAAGAAAATCGAATGTTGCTAACTTTTGAGTGTTTGGCTACAAGTGTTTTGTATTAAATAATGGAAAGGACAATCTTGGACAATTTGATGTGAGATCAGATGAATTTATTTTTTTAAGTTATAGTACTGCCAGCAAAGATTCAGAGTTTATAATAAAAGAACAAAGAGGATAGAAAACTGAATACATGTGGTATTTATCGAAGCATTACCCTTGACAACAGCAGTTGATTCAGTGATGAAGAGCATCCTTTGGTTCCTAAAAATACATCGCAAACTCAAACTACACCTATAGTATCTTCAGAATTCCAAGATCATGAAAGTCCTTCTAAAGCTGTGACAACGCAGGCTCCTTCATCTCTGTAGGAGCCTATGCAATGAAGAACACTAAGAGAATGGAGAGGTCAAGATACACATTAGAACATTATGGAAGACCCTTCTGAAAGTATAAGAACTAGATTTTCCTTCAAAAACAATTATATTTCCCTTATCTCTCAATTAGAACTAAAGACTATTAAAGAGACTCTTACTGATGAATATTAAAGACGAATTAAATTAGTTTGACAAAAACAAAGTCTACAAAACAAGTCAATCATTAGAACTCATTGGGTATTTTAAAATAAACTTGATGAAAACGGTAAGGTGTTAAGAAACAAAGATAGACTTGTAGCTTAAGGTTATAATCAACAGGAAGATATTGGTTTTGATGAAACTTATGCGCTTGTTGCTAGATTAAAATCGATTAGAAGTTTACTTACTTTTGCATACTATAGAAACTAAATTATTCCAAATGGATGTTAAAAATGCCTTCTTAAATGGATATATTAATGAAGTGTTTGTTAAGTAACCTCCAGGTTTTGAAGATGAAAACCATCTTGATTAGGTGATGAAGTTGATTGAAGCCCTCTGTGGTCTAAAGTAGGTTCCTCGAACATGGTATGAGAGGTTAAGTAACTTTCTGCTTGAGTATACTTTGAAAGAGGAAAGGTAGATAAAATCTTATTTATTAAGAGAAAGGAGAATGATTTACTCATAGTGAAAATATATGTTGATGACATAATATTTGGTACAACTAATCAATCCTTCTGTGAAGAATTCTCAGCTTTAATGCAGGGGGAGTTTGAAATGAGTATGATAGAAGAACTATCTTTGTAACACCCCACTCCCGCAAGACCCGAACCCGACATCTACTGTGATATCCGAGTCCGTGCCCCGCGAAGGTGGC
>JANZLX010000003.1:12894006-12904571 GCA_025531955.1 Erythroxylum orinocense | reverse complement strand
AATCTTATTAAGGTCACTGAAAATTTAAAATTATAGTTTCACTTAGAAAGAAGCACAAAAGAACGCATAACAAAAAAAAAGGCTTTGAAATTTAAAATATCCGCCCAACTGGAAAATGTCTCAACTCTCACGTGTATTTGGGGCCATGGCCATCGTGTCATGTCAGAAATGGAGAAATATTTAACAAGGCATTTAAATTCATGTTTCCCATAGGGTAGTTGTGAAGAGGTGTGCGGTAGGTCACGAACAACGCCAGCTCCCTTCCTTTCCCCTTTTAATACAAGTAACCATTTGCCTTTTCCATTGTCATTTCAAAACACGACTCTTGGTTCACTCCTTTTTTTAAATCTATTTTATTATTATTAATAACAAAAACTTAAAATAAAATTGAGTTTATTTTAATCTTTTTAAACAATATTTGTCAACAAATGTTAGTAAAATTTTTATTGCATTTGTTAAAATCAATAATTTCATAAACAAAAAATTTATTCATAAATTAATACTTATTAATTACTAAAATTATTTTTATTTACTTTTCTATTCATTTTAAAATATAAATGTGTAGATAATACAGAAGGAATGTGGTTTATTTTTCTGCAATTTCAATTCTTTAGTTTTTTTTTTTTAATAATAAGGAATATGAGAAAGTGGGCATAGTCATGAGGTGATTCATGAATCATGAATAGTTGCAAGTCATGGGTTTCAGCGTTCGCATCTTTTCAAACTCTTCTTCGTACCCGCGCAGCTGCGGCACACCCAGACAACAAGAATCCGCCAATAACTATTTTCATATCATTTAGAATTACCATAAGTTGCACGAACTGACATACACAGACCTCTTAGTCTTAGCCTTCTAACGTAAGAGAGTTAGAAAGAGAGTCTTTCATTTTAAAATTTCAGGTAAAAAACGATCAGACAGATCATAGTCATCGTCACTTACACTCTCAAGTTCAATCTCCGCACAAGTTCCAATCTCTACAGTGTCTCAATTACTTTGCCTCTCTCTCTCTCCGTCTATTCTCGATTATTGAATTCGTTGCAATAGTTTTTATAATTTATTTGTTACATGGAAGCCCTCGAATATCGAGCAATCGATTGCCGTTTCAGTCCAATCCCAGCGAAAGTTGGATGCTTTTCATTCCATTTAAGGCATTGAGAGTCCAGTCTCTGGTACTGTTACTTGTTAGATACCCTTTTCGTTGAATACCAAACCTTTGAACAACAAGAGCTTGAAAGCTTCTTAATATCCTAGGGGAATATAGGGTGTATATAGGTTGCCAGGTAGTAAGTGGAGGTTATTTAGATAGTTGATTGCTTGTGGGGAGGCTTTATTCTGTTGAAAACTTTTTACTATTTTTTTAAAATTTTTTTTAGATTTTCGTTTGTGGGTTTATGCAGAGGAGTCGACTTTATAGGATGCGAGTTGGTTTTGATAAAAGGAGTAGTAGGGAGCGTCAAAGGGAGTAAGAAGGCAGGTAGAGAAAGAAAGAGTAAAATAGGGAGCGTTTATTAAGGAAGTAGCTAACTTGAAAATGCAAGAAGCCAAGAAGAAAATAAATGGTGGAAATGAAGATTCCAAGAAGAAGGAAAGACATATAGTCGCTTGGACTCCACAGGTTTTTCTCGTCTGTCTCGTGTCTCTGCTTCTTCCTTGTTTTTTTTGGCTCATGCTTCTTGTTTTGAGATCATTCGTAATTAGTTTTGTTTGATTAAAGTTTGTGCGACTTTTGGCGGTGCAGGAGGACGATATACTTCGTGAGCAAATTAAATTGCATGGAACTGAAAAGTGAGAAGATTGTTCCTTTTTGTTCTTTATTTTTTGACGTTCACTTGCGGGCTACTATTAACTGTGTAATGGGTATGAGCTGAGGGGGTGTTTGGTTTATTTCCTCCTCTAAATCCAGTTGGTCGATTATCGCCTCAGAGTTTAAGGATAAGACGACAAGACAGTGTAGAAGAAGGTCGGTGGAGTTCTACTTTAGATCGCAATCAAAATCATTGCTTTATACCTTGTTAGCTCAACTAAGAAGTAGCTAAGACCTTCATCCTAAGCTGGTGGGATGGGAATTTTTGTCTGCTTTATTCCCTTTTTAGCTGATAAAAGTCTCCCATTTATCCTGATGAACAAGGGAATACAATTTGATTAGTAGCTTTTTTACAGATGGTATGCTTATTTGAATTCTGACTTCAGGAGGGGAGGATGGTCCCCAGAAGAAGACATGCTTTTATGTGAGGTAATTGATTATCTGTGTCCTATACCAGAGTTTCATTTCTTGCGTATTATCTTATTTATAACTAATGGTGTTTAAACGAATTGATCATCTCTCCAGTCATGTTGTCTCTGGTCCTTCTATGCTTGTCCCGTGATGCTGTAATTGTGGAGTTTTTAAACTGGAAGAGAAAATCATTATTATTCGGATTCTACAAAATTAGTAATCTACATATTTAATATGACAACAGTCTGAAAACTTAGGATCATCTGCAGGCTCAAAAAGTATTTGGTAACAGATGGACAGAAATTGCAAAAGTTGTTTCAGGCAGGTGCATATTTCTCCCTTCCCTATCTCTTGCAGTTGGGCGTTTCTGTTTGTTGTTAATGAGCTTTACAAAGCTCAAAACGTGTTGCCTATGCAGGACTGACAATGCCGTAAAAAACCGATTCTCCACTCTTTGCAAGAAAAGAGCAAAATACGAGGCCTTAGCAAAAGAAAATAAAAGTACATTTATCAGCCCAAACAACGAAAGAATCATATTCCATAATGGGTTTAACACAGATGAAATAGCAGAGAATAGAGAGGATGCCAAGAAGCTAAGGTACAGTATGGTTCAGATGTCTGCATGCCATAGTAAGCTTTTGAAATTCTTAACAATCAATAACACGTTTTTGTTGACTTCAGGAGATCCCACGTCCCTGAATATACAGAAAGTTTCAAATTCAAAGATAGATCTCACCTACAAGGTGGAAATCAGCAGCCTAGACCTCCATTTGCAGTATTAGATCAGAACATTCATGATATTAATGTGCCCGGCCAACCTGATGTTGATAATGCCAATGAAGTTTCTGTTAATGGTAAGTTCAAACAAACCTTATTTGTTTGACGGTTGTATAAGTTACTTCTAGAAAACAGCACAAATGGGAGAGTCCAAATGAAAGGACTAAATTCCATTTTCGCTAGTTCATCGTCCTGATCAACTCTGTCTCTTGAGGGTTTATTAAGTACATACTTGGTATTTACTAACAGCTCAAAGTAGTAAAACTCAAGGAACTTTTCTCAAGAAGGATGATCCAAAGATAACTGCTCTGATGCAACAAGCAGAGCTTCTCAGCTCGCTTGCACTGAAAGTTAGTGCAGAGAATACGGACCAAAGTCTGGAAAATGCTTGGAAGGTTAGCTTTTGTTGTCAGCTTTTTCTGTCGAGCACTTATCAGCGTATTGTGTTTGCTGTGGCGCTGTCCTCACAATTACCCAAAACAGTACTCAAGTTGTTATCTTTGATTGGAAACTTTTATGGGCACATGTTTTATATGACCTTATTTTGGAATTTTACGTGTACTTACAGGTTCTCCAAGATTACCTCAACC
Source organism: Erythroxylum orinocense (assembly GCA_025531955.1). Lineage (NCBI taxonomy): Eukaryota > Viridiplantae > Streptophyta > Magnoliopsida > Malpighiales > Erythroxylaceae > Erythroxylum > Erythroxylum orinocense. The sequence goes on along the minus strand of JANZLX010000003.1, from coordinate 12,900,988 downwards.
AAAGCAAAGAAAATGATTGCTCGAGACACAGTTTCTGTGATGGTAGCTTTCAATTCGCTGATTTTAAAGACTTGATAGAGGACCTAAGGAACATTAATGATGAAAATCAGCCATCATGGAGGTAAGGAAAACAGGGGTGTTATATTCAGGCTTCACAAGAACCTATAGCTCATAGAAAGTTTTACGATCAAAATATTATAGGCAACCTGATCTATATGAGGCGTCTCCGGCCAGTTCTGAGTACAGTACAGGGTCGAATCTAATGTCATGTACAGTGCCTAACAAAACGGAGGACGCTAGAACTGAGATCAGTTTGCTGCATAAGGATATTGAAACTGAGTTGCAGTCAATTCTAAATGAAGAGCAAAACAGGGGAGGTGAATATGAAAAAGGAACAGTTTGCAGGACAAACATTTCCCAAGGTATTGAATGTTGATATATGATTTAATGGTCCAAGTATATAACTTTATTTCCCAGGGGAGCATATAATTTCATAGTGGTGTGCTCATAATAGAATCCTACTGCAGTGGAGATCTTCCCATCTTGCGATGAGCCCATGAAAAATGACATATTGGATTCTGTCTCATCAAGTATGGAGTTCAGCTCCCCTATTCACGTTACCCCACTTTTCAGATCCTTGGCAGCAACAATTCCCAGCCCAAAATTTTCAGAAAGTGTAAGTTCTTTAGAACCAGTTAGTTGTTGAACTTTTCCTTTTATCTCTTTAACATAATAGCATAGAGCCAGTCACCTTCTGCTGTGTTCCTAAGACTTGCGCAATCAGTTATTGAGGTTGTAGCCTAGAGTGCGTGGTTAGGGGGTTATCAACGTAGTCCTAGTGGAATTAGTTATTCTACCTTCTGTGACTTCATTCTTCCTTTCTAAATATCTTGCGAGACTAAACGGTTGGTCATGTAGTACCTTTGATGCTGGGATTGCCTGCTATTGACCAATCTTTTACGGGATTTTTGTCTCCTGATGATGGAGTCATCATCATCAACATTAAAGTACTTAAAGCTATTAAGACACTAATAGGATTTTTCCCTTTTTTTTTTCAGTGGTCGTGGAAGGATTAATTAGGCTGTGGAGCCTTCTGGCAATTATTGGGCCATTTAACAATTGCTGCTGAATATTTATTCAAAACCATCAAATCCAACTATATAATGTTCTAGTTTCTTCCTATAGGTTTAGTTATCTTCAGTACGTATTAATTTGACGCAATTTGATAGTTCCCAGCCTTACGAGATCAAAGATTGATAAGTCATCAATTTGTATAAATGTTCTGTGATAATGCCGACGAAACCTGGAAACTAACGTGGACATAATTTTTGCCGAAGTAACATTTTAAGTCCTTATGTTTACTGAAGTTGAGAATGGAAGAATGGATGATGTCCCTAGTAGTGTAGTGGAGCCTCTTTAAGCAATTTTCCTTTTTGTAATAGTTGTTACATGGCATCCTTTGGGGGAACTCTTGGTTATATGCAAGCCTTTCTAGTGCAGGGGTTGAAGCCCCCACTTGGGTATTGAAGAAGTTGCTATATGAACGTAAGTAAGAATCATCGGACTAGGAAACTCCAGTTAGACCCAGTGTAGCTCTACATACAGTGGAGCAGGTACTTTGTGATGTAACACGAAAACTAATGAATGTTGTCCCTTTCAAGTCCTGATACACAATCTAGAATTTGATTACGCAGTATTCACAAACTTTTCTAGCAAATATGCCCTTGTTATGAACTTGATATCGACAAGCAATTTGTTTTGTCTCATGAATATTTCACACTATTTTCCAATTATAGTTGCAGTCAAGGCATGATATTATCTCTGATTTCAGTGCAAGACTAATCGTTGCCTTTGTTTTTTTCTTTTTTCAGGAGAGAAACTTCCTACTAAAAACACTTGGTATGGAGTCTCCTCGCGCCAATCCAAGCTCAAGTCAATCTCAAGCACCACCCTGCAAAAGAGCCCTCCTACAAAGTCTTTCACAGACCTCCCTGATCTAGTACACATCTAAACCATCATCTGTCCCTTCATTCCCCATCTTTAACCCCTCCCAAGACACAATTTGTTTACCAAGTTTTGGCTTCCGTTGCCTTCTTAGAATTACAGACATAATGATCTGAAGTTTTATTGAGGGACATATCAAGATCTGCATTCCAAAACCCATGGTCTAGAATGATAAGGTTCATTCTAGCCTCTCAGACACATCTAACAATGTGTTCTGAGCTCATTTTTCTTTCCCCCACGAAAACGGTATAACCCCAATACTCGCATCAAACCAGCGTGTTACATTATGTATCTGATTCTTTTGTTTCCTTGATTTGGTTTCGGGTGTTGTGTCTTCTGATCCAGTTTTTGGCCTTTGATTTGTCTTGTGTACAGAACCTACTATATATGTCTCTAGTGAGAGTGTAACTATACATACAATGGCACCTAGCCAATTTACAACGAAAGAAACAGAGAAAAAAGTGAAGGAGGATTAACCAGCTGATTGGATTCCAGTTGATGTTTTTGGGTGTGCAAAAGGGTATAGAATATATATATATATATATATATATTTTACTTCTCTCGTCCCTTCATTTCTACTGTAACATAACTTGATATGAGTGGAATGGAAATTATTTCGGTTTTGGAATGCATATTAAGCCATTTGTGTGTTTTTATTGACTCAAACCGTGGCACCAAACAAAATATAACGACTTCCACAAGCAGAACATGTTGTGCAGATGCAGAAAAAAGACGCAAGCTTGAAGAACATTCTCATTCTTACCGAATTGCTGCATTTTCTTGCTCCCTTCTGCTTTCAAGTACTATGGGATACCAGCCACGGACACCTCATCCCTGCTTGAGTTGAATATAGGAAGTAAAGTAAGAAGAGAGAAGAGACATGGTGATGGGATAACCTGTTACACATCATCTTCCGGTTAGAGTAATACAGTACTTCCCTGTGTGAGTTTGGAAGAAAAAGCATTTCGTGAAATTGGTTGCTCAATGTTTCTGAATAAGTCTGCGTATGTGTAATAAGGTCCTGTAAATTATGTTAAAATTAGGATGGTGTGAGTCGTAATGGTGGCGCAGAACAAGTGTAATAATGACCAAAGCAGAACATAGTGGTAAAAGAATGAGAGGGAAGTTCATATAAAATAAAGTCCACTCATTCATTGCCTACAACTTTAAAGAGACAAAGTTATAGTTGGCTATTTTGACCTCCAAAATTTTAAACACCAAAAGAGTAGTATTTGGATCAGATTGGCTCAAATAGCCTACTTAATACAACACCAAGATCTTTGGCTTTCAATTGTCTCATTTGTACAAGAACGGAACGATGGAAATGCGATATCGTTGTTGTATGCAGGTTTTTCTATGATTAAGAGGCTTGAGTTTGTCTTTAGTTTAATTGCTAGAAATCAATCTCAATTGATCTGCCCAACAAAATATCCTTTTTTAACAAGCTCTAAAAACAAATTGTTTAAAGGAGTTGGATTTACGCCCCTTAGGATTCAAGTTTAGTCCTATCAAAACTTATTTTTGTCAATTATATGATCATAATGATGGTAATGCCCCTTAAGATCCAAGTTCTAGTTCTGTCAAAACTTGTTTTAGTCAATAGTTAGTTCAACTCTATTTCTTACAATTGGTTGGACTTTAAAATTTTATTAAATTTAAATATTTAATTAAATTAAATATTATCTTCATGTTTGTAATAACTAAAGTACCATTACAATTTACAAACCATTTAAGGTTATCTAAGTAATTTAGATGTTACCTAACATTTTCCTTGATTAAAATAAGCATTTCCGTTCCACGTCCTTGAAACATATTTCTAATTGTTATTCGAACTTGCCTAAAATCACAGAGCACAGCTCCGAATTTATATTGGAACTTGCCCAATGTCAGAGAACGTTGCTCCCCTATTCCCACGTTCTCGGATGTCCGATACAGGGTAAGCCTTTTAAATGGCTCGTAAGGCCCTTTTAAGGTTTGGACGTTAAGCCTTTTAACTGAAACTATAAGAAGTCTAATGAAACGCTGGATTACTTCAACATTATTAAAAAAAAAACAGGAACAAAATTGACCCAATAATGGATATTTGAAAAGCATTCCCTTATTGCTATTAAATGGTTAACATAGGATACGGGGTACATTTTATTTTAAGTAAAAGGTACATGCTCTTTTATTCTAATGCATATGGATAATTATGAAGTTATTACAAGCGGAACGACCTCTGTCGTCGAAGCAACTACCAAGATGCAGCTAGTCAGCCGACTCGCACGTTTTGCTGCAATAATTCATATACGATTCCACTTGGATCTCATCTGTAAACATAAACAATAACTGATATCAGAAGGGTAACAGAAATTACAACATCATCTGTTAACTTGTGTAGATATATATTGATCTTGCGTACCAGTAGTCAAAGCATGGGGCAGTGAATGTGCACAACCAGCAATACATCTGTATCGAGAATCAAAAGGTGAATACTTGCACATGGCTTTGCAGAGAGTCATGCACATGAGTTTAAGGAAGTTATATTTCTTGAGCATGCACTTTTCTGCGCATTTTGTATCGCAATCCGGAGCAGGTGGTGGGAGAATGATGGGTATTTGTGGTGGGGATAAAGGAAACTGGGGTGTAGTTGGTGGCAAACGAGGTTCTTCAGGAGTTGTGGGAATGGGGATGGGAAGTTGAGGGACCTCTTGGGCTGGAGGAGGAATAATGGGAGAGTTTGGAGTTTGAGGTGCGATGGGTGGGAAAGACGTCTGTGCCGAAGCAAACAGAAGCAGCATGGTTGACACCACAAGAAGTACCATTGTAGCTCTTTCTAAACCTGTTCCTTCCATAGTTTCCGCTTATCACTGTTCCTCTTTCTTCAATGTCTGATGAGGGTTTCGGTTGTTGGTGGTCCTCTGCCTATCTTATTAGGCCAGTATTTATAGGCATTAACGTCTAAACTATCAAGCTTCAGAAGGAAAAAAAAAATATTTTTTTCTACAGTAAGGCTGCATGATTTTCTCCAATCACTACAATTCAGGAACTCACTGCCTTAATTATCTTAACATCCAAACATAATATTCAATTTCGTATTTAAACTACACAATCTTTGATGTCTGTCAAAAGAAAAAGGGATTGATTATCTCTATCAAGTAATTAAATTCCAGATTTTGATAATGGCTATACATTCCTTGTGAGTAACACATGCATAAATAGTATGCCTTTTGAATATATTCTCAATTATATAGTAAATTATACACCGTGTTCCATAAGATCCCTTGATTAATGTAATGTGGTAAATACTGAGGCTCCGTAAGGACAAAAAGATAATCTTGCCTATTTCCTCAATTGCACTGATACCATTAGCATATCATTTTTGTGAAATAAAATCACTGGATGAATTTTTCTTATATAAGTTGCATGCTTTGTCAACTTTGGCTGTACAAGTTTACGCTGGTCATTTGGCTCAAACTTAAAAATTAAATCATTTGAATTTAAGAAGAAGTCCATGAATTAAGTTTATATTCTAAAAAACAAGTCTAAATATTCAAATTAGAGTATACAAGTGAATTAATGTTTATAAATAATTTGTCATTTTTAATACACAATTTTTCTGCATTAATTACTAATCCGCATAATAATTACATAAACGAATTAAAATTACTATAAATTATATAGAGCTCTCAATATTCTTTTTATTTTTTCGTACAAACATTCCCATTTTTTGCATAGGATATATATCTTTGTTTTTTTTTTCTTATCATCGTTTGGAAGCGCAATTGGGGCTCCAATTTCCTAACCATAGATTCTTAATTAGATATTTGTTAATTGTCCTCAATTTATAATTCGTATGTTAGTTTATGTCTTGCAGCTAATTGGTTGGTTGAATTTTAATGAAATATATATGTATGTATAAAATAAAGAATATCTTTAAATAATTATTTCATATATATATATATATATATATATTAAATAATAAAGTTTATAAAATAGACATACATTGCAAATAAAATTATAATGAGATCATATTATGAGATTCATGTTACATTTATGCATTATTACTAACTTATTCATAGTCATTATTTTTTTAAACTGGACATTAATAGAACGTAAAAACAGTAGCACACGTTATATTTTTTTAATGAAAAAAGTAGTTGATCTCATGAACTAAAGTATATAAATACTTAAATAAATATATGGATGCTTGATACCATATGAAAATTTTATTTGAAATATTACTTATATGCCTGTAGAAATTCTCATTTTGATAATTGTATAAGTAATATTTCAGCTTGAGATATCTAACGTATTTTATATAGGGATTGTTATATTTTGATACTACTTATAAAATATTTTAATTAAGGCAAGCTTAATTAGTAGTATTAGATATATCATAACAATATGGAGATAGTTAAGTAATCAATATAGGATTCATCACCTTAAAGTGATTAGAAGAATGTTTAGTTATCTTATATTACTATTAATTTGGGAAATTCTTATCTAAGGTAGAGTGATATTTTGTAAAATAGCTTACAAATTTTATTAATTGAATCAATTCTTAATGGTAGAGAATTAACATGATTAGATTTATATAAAGCAAATAGTATTTTCGTCTCTTTGTCTAATCAAAATATTGTATAATGAAAGGATTACAAAAAGACCAAAAAATAATGAATTGATCCCTCTCGAATAGGACAAAGGAGGGGGAAAGTCTAAGAAAGGAAGGGTTAGTGTAGCTAACTTAGTCCGAAATCAAGCTCTTTCAGTCAACTCTTTCTTTCCTATATCATCTCAATATATATATATATATATATATGTATATATATATATATGTATGTATGTATGTATGTATGTATATATAGATATAATCACTCTGACATTCATAATTTTTTGGTAGTTATAATGTGTTACTAGAAGCTAATCTTTATCTATAGATATAAATTATTTAATTAGAGGATTAAATATGAATTAAAATAGTTTAATTTATCTAATT
>JANZLX010000003.1:12780033-12792311 GCA_025531955.1 Erythroxylum orinocense | reverse complement strand
CAGTCTGACTCAATATTACCAGAATACCCTTGCTACAGTAACGGGATGTTACATATATTCATGGAATTAATAATATGTAGAGGGATAAAAATTATTTAATCCCATGAATTTATATATGTATTCATGTGTGCCCGATGACCTTTAAATTGCTTAAGATCAACATAGATCTTGGGCTTTTACTTGCATTATGACAATGTACAAAAACTGTATAATTGAGAGCAAAATAATGATTATCAATATGCATAAAAATATATTGTCATATATATGAAATCTATACAAATTTATCAAGACCAAATATGGCGACCCCTAACTAATAGTATTTAAGAACTTTAATAAACCCAAACTACACACGTCTTTAAAAAATAACTGGGTGAAGTCCTTTAGTTAAAGGATGAATAAGCATGTACTCAGTCTCCAAATGTTCAACTTCAATGTCATCTTTTTGTATTACTTACTTTATGGTCAAATATTTGACCTCCAAATGCTTAATCCCTGTGAAGTTCTTATTATTATTACTGAACAATACCAAATAAAGATTATCACAATATAATTAAATAGGTCTAGAAACTGAATCATCCACGGATAACTTAGAAATGAAGTTTCTAAGCTAAATCGCTTGTGATGTAACCTTATACATGCCACAAACTCTGTATACATAGTTAAGGAAGTTACCAGTGTCTTCTTGATACTCTTTCATAATATTGCACCATCTGCTAACATAAAAATTTACCATGATGTGGACTTCCTATCATTTAGACAGATGGTAAAATCTAAACCCATATAACCTAGGAGGTTTAAATTGTTGATTTTCTTAAATGTCAACATATAATCCTTAGTTCCCTTCAAGTATCTCAAAACTTATTTGATTACATTCTAATAGTCTATTCCTGGGTTTGTTCGATTCTTACCCAGTAGTCCAACAACAAATGCAATGTTTTGTCTAGTGCACACTTGAGCATAAATCAGGCTACTAAATGTACTAGAATAAGATACATTCTTCATAGTCTCTCTCTCTCTCTCTCTTTGTGTATCATTATTTAGACATTGTGGTAAGGATAATCTCTCATCATAAGAGTTGATGTTGTAACAATTTTATAATTAGTCATATTAAATCTTTGCAGCATTTGCTCAATGTATGTTCTCTATGAGAGATCCAACAAGTGTTGAGACCTATCTCAGTGAATCTGAATAACTAGGATAAAAGATACCTCACCAAAGTCCTTCATGTTAAAATGCTAAGCCAAAAGCTATTTAAGCTGATTGAGTATGGCCAAGTCATTTAATGTAAGCAAAATATTATTCACATATAAAAGTAGAAAGAAAACCTTACTCCCCCTAACCTTGTAATACAAACCGCTTTCAACTTTATTTTTCATAAAGCTAAATAAGGTAACAATCTCATCAAATTTTAGGTACCATTGTTTGGAGGCTTGTTTCAAACTATGTGTGGTTTTTCTCATGTTACAAACCATGTTAGCTTTGTTTGATCATAAAATCCTTCTTGTTCCATATAAACTTCTTCACAAAGGCCTCCATTCAGGCAAGCGATTTTGACATATATCTAATATAGCTCCACATCATAATAAACCACTATTGTTATAATCACTATAAATGCATCCTTAGAGGATACAAAAGAAAAGGTAACATTAAAGTTAATTCCTTCTCTACAAATGAACCCTATGGAAACCAACCAAGGTTTAAACCTCTCAACTTTACCTTGAGAGTCCTTTTTGGTCTTGTAAATCTATTTATAGTTATGAGGTAAATATACAAGCTTCCATACCTTATTATACTTCATAGATTGCATCATCCCTCATTGCATCCCTCCACAAATTTGAATAAGGTCTAAAAACAACTTTTGTAAAAGTAACTGGACCTATTACATGTCTAATAGCATAGTCTTGTTCACCTAAATATACTATGTAATTAGATGAGATAGCAAGTCTTCTCACTCTAATAGATCTTCTTAATTGAACTGGTTCAGTATGATCTTGTATATTAGGAACCCTAATTCGTACAGTTATGGGTTCATATCTATATACTAGTATGGTACTAAGACTTTTATTTACCAAGTCTGACTATATGAGTGATGGATATAAAATAATTGTTCTATCATTTGAAGGGAGAGAACTACCACTCTCATTATGATGAGATGGACCATCCTTACAATAACCTATAATGCCTCCTTTAATATGTTAAACGCAGAAAAACAAATTTCATCAAATATGAAAGGAAAATCTTTAAACAAAAGATTTGTAAGAGGACTAGCAATCAAAGAGAAGTCCTTAATGAAGCGATAGTAAAATTTAGCATGTCCTAACAATGCCTAAACACCTTTAATATAGATTGCTGGTGGAAGCTTCTCAATGACCTCCATCTTGGCTCTATCCACTTCTATTCTTTGATACGATATCTTATATCCCAATACTACTCCCTCGTGTACCATGAAGTGACATTTCTCCCAGTTTGGAACTAAGTGTAACTTTTCATATCTACAAAAATAGTCATCATTCACCTTTAAAATGTTATTAGAGTATTGTATGACTCAAAAAACATCCGTCTATAAGCAAAGGTTCCATAAGGACATGTAAAAGTAGTCATTCATTGATCTTCTGGATAGCTAAAAATCTTATTGTAACGTGAATATTTATCAAGGAAATAGTAGAATGCATGGCTAGCAACACTTTTGATCATTTGATTTGCAAATGGAAGAGGAAAATAATCCAGTCTATTCACCTTGTTGAGCTTCTAATAATCAATGCACACTCTTCAACTTGTGACTATTCTCGTAGAATTTATTTCATCACTTTCACTCTCCACTACTGACATACCTCCTTTCTTAGATAGGTATTGCATCGGGTTGATCCGTTCACTAACCAAAATTGGGTAGATGATACCCGCATCTAACAACTCTCTAATCTCTTTCATATAAGGGTTTAATCTTTATTGTCTTTCCCTCACTACTTTGCTCCCTTCTTCGATTTTAATCCTATGCATGACCACATTAGGACTTATTCCTTTTATCTTAGATATTGGCCATCCCATAGCCTTCATCTACTTCCTAATTAACTTTACCACCTTGTTCTCTCGTTTCCCATCCAGATAGTTTGAGATAATGATAGGTAAAGTATGGCCCTTATCTAAGAAGGTAGACCTAAGGTGTGTAGGTAAAAGCTTCAACTCAAGAGTTGGCTTTACAATGGGCAGTGATACAGGGGCTTTCATTCTCACTAAAATTTCTTGATGCAATGGAAATCCCTCCTCCTCCTTCTCTCCTTCATCCTCAGTGTCAACTTCCTAAAACTTGCTTCTTCAGTGTAGCTCTCTTTTTGCTCTTTAATACATTCATCCACTATATCTATCTTCATTCAAGAGTTGCTTTCCTTTGGATTCTTCAAGACTTTGTTCATGTTAAACTCTACTTGATCATCACCTATCCAAAGAATCAGTTTGCCTTTATGAACATCAATTAGAGCTCTCCTAGTATTCACAAATGATAATCTAAGAATGAGTGGGCGATTCCTGTCCTCTTCAAAGTCTAATACCATGAAGTCCACAAGATTAATGAATTTTTCTATTTTGATGATGACATCCTCCACTATAACAAATGATTTCTTTATCGATTGATCCACTAACTAAATCATCACAGAAGTCAACTTCACCTCGCTTAGTCCCAGTTTCTAAAATATTGACAAAGGTATAAGGTTAATACTTTTACCCAAGTTACATAAGTATTTAGAGAATTCTAAATCACCAACAACACAAGGTATCATAAAACTCTATATAGGTCCTTTAATTTTGAAGGCATACGGTTAGTGATGATGGAACTGTAACTTTTCGTCAACGTAACTGTTTGGTTATCCTCCCAAGTCCACTTGTTTAATAGTATATTTTTTAGGAACTTCAAGTACTTGGATATGTTTTTTAAAGGCTCCGCAAAAGACAAGTTAATTTGCAACTTTTTCAACTTTTTCACGAACCTTGCAAATTGTGCATCCAATTTGATCTTATAAAGCTTCTATAGGAATGAGATTTTTGGTGGATATAGAGGAGGAGGATCCTCATTCTTCTTCATACATTTTTTCTTCTCTTGATCTTCTACAAGGTGGGGTTTATCTTTTTTTTCTACGGGTTCTTTTATCTCTTTCTCACTCCTAAATGTGATAACTTTAAGTTGCTCCCTTAGATTTGGTTCCATATTGCTTGGGAGACTCCCCACTCTTCGTGTAGATAATGCATTAGCTAAATGGCCTAATTGAACCTCTAGATTATGAATAAAAAAGGTATGATTTTTAGCTATTTGATCGAATTTCATTTCCATCCTTTTCTGGGTCTCTTATAAAGTCATAATTAACTTGTCCATCTTTGAATCCTATGAACTGGACTTTTTTTTGCATAAATCCCAATGGACCTTGAGTTTTCAATTGAGTCCCTGCATTGTTAGATCAAGAGAAATTCAAGTGGTTATTTCACCCGGGATTGTATATGTTTGAATAAGTATTGTTACCTCCTCGACTAAATTGTGCTCTCATGTAGTTGAGTTTTCCCTTGTTGTTGTTTTCCACCAAGAAACAATCAGCTATGATATGGCTTTTTTGACCACATTGCTCACATCCTTACTAAATTGCTTTGAGTGGAGAGGAAGAAGTGACTTTTAGGTTGTTTAGTTGCTTTGTTAAATTGGCAACTTCATTCTGCAATGTTATCGCATAACCTACAACAATCATTCCTTTTTTATCCTGAAAAATTGATTGATGTCTACTTCATTCTAAAAGTCCAAAGACAACTATTGTTTGCCATCTCCTCTAACAAATCGTCCACCTCCTCAACTATTTTTCTCATTAATGATCCTCCAGTAGCTGCATCAATGGTGCCATACATGGGTGGATTAACTCTATTATAAAATGTTTGTAAAAGGAACTCCCTTGACCAGTTGTGATGCAGACATATCCTTTACAACTCCCTTTATCGCTCCCACGCTTCATATAAAGACTCCCCTTCATTTTGCTAAAACTTAGTATTTTCCTTTATAAGCCTTATTGTCTTAGTCAAAGGGAATACTTATTTAAAACGTTCGCACCAGTTGCCTATATAATGTGACGTTTTTTGGGTTGAGTGAATTCAACCACACGCGAGCTCTATTCCTGAGTGTGAAGGGGAAGAGCCTCATCCTGACTGCATCTTTTGACAACTCATTATAACAGAAGTTGTCACAAATTTATAAGAAATTAGCCAAATAAGCATTGGGATTCTCATTGGCCAATCCATATACTGTACATTGGAATGACGTATATTTAACAGTGCTAGTTTGATCTCCAATGTGTTCATTTGCACTAATGGTCGAGTAATTCGTTATTGATTGGCATTGAGGCCAGGGTTATTTCCTCCACCATCATTCTTTTTATTATTTTTTGGCATTTAACTCTTCATGTCTCTCTTTCCTGATTTGTGATGTCTGAAGTTGGCGTGTATTCTACCTTGCTTAAACTCCTAATGATTTTTGTGTTTATGCATCACAATCATATAAGAAAAGGTATTTGAATCCTTAAATCAACGGAATTCAAATTGTAAAAAAAATGCTATTTAATCCCTAACAATGACACCAAAAACTTGTTGATAAGTTATATATAAAAACTTTCAATACCATAGTATACAAATCGTAACTTGTAGTACCAAGGTTATCATTCTCACAAGGACTAATTAGACACCTAACAACTTGAATAAAACTTCTTTAAAGTACTAAAAATTGATTTAAAATAAAATAAATTACTAAAATCGCAATAACTAATTAAATTGAATAAGTGAGATGCCAATAAAAATTGAATGTGCTCAAAGATGGAAACTTAGGAATTATTCTATCCATATTTTATCTCTTGTTATTCTTGTTTATCTAGTTATGCTAGACCTCCTAAGGTTTTGATTATTCTCTTTCGAGATCTAATCAAATGATCCCAATTGAAATTGATTCTCATAGAATTGTAACATCTCGATTCACAAAACTACTACTAACTATTCAATTGGATTTGAAGCAATCTTAAGGATAATTAAATCATAATTAATATATTTCTTCAATTGTTAGTTAATTGGATAATTGCAGATCTATTAAGCTACCCACTCTTGTTACGTGACTTAACACATATAACTTGATTCACTCTCTGGATTTATTACTAAGTATAAACATAAAAATTATCATAAATTATTAATAGATGTATTAAATTTAACAAGAATAAAGTTCAAAAAATAGATCAAGAACAATCCTTCATATGAATTTAGAAACTCATAATCAAGTTTAACATCATATTAATCCAAATAAACATTAAAGACAATGAAATAATTGAAGGAAAAAGAAAGAAAAACTAGTTAGAGTCTTAATGTAGAAATCTAGAATTTTTTGGAGCTTCACTTGATTTCTCCTCTTAATCTTCTTTAAATCTAATGGCTTCTGCATTTTTTGGTGCTTTTTTTGTCTTTAAATAGTGCTTGAGGATTCTATGGTTGTTTCTAGGGTTTCCCTGCTTACTTTTGTTTCAAAAATAGCTTCAAAACCTCAAATTTTCAAAAATCTCATGAGCTGGAAACTACTATGCCATGATCATGGCCTTCATGATTCCTCCTTCTTTATTACGATCATGCATAAAGCCACGATCGTGATAAAGATTCCCATTCACGTCATGTACCATGATTGTGGCCAGCCTCCATGCATCCATTCCTTCTCCTTTCTTTGATTTCATGTTTCCATACACTCATAAACATATCAAACACCTCTCGAAACATAAAATTAAGATCAAATTCATGTTCTAAACCAATCAAACACTTGAAACACATGCAAATACTAATAATAACACAATTATAAGTCTATATACTTGATAATCATATAATAAACGCTTAAATACACATTTAATCACCTTTAAAAAATACTATAATCTACACCTATCAACATCACCACACTTAACCCTTTGTTTGTCCTCAAGCAAAACTAAAAACTACAAACAAAGAAAACCCATAAACACACAGTCATGCAACAAGCAATAATAGTACAATGACATCAAATCTTACGGAATTAACTTAACTTCAAACATAAATCACTCAAAAAGTGCCAATATACTAATTTATTCCCTTTATAATTAAGTGCTTTGCTTTGAATATACATATCGATCAAAATATTAACACCTTATTCATTCACTTATGGCTCTTGTAAGCATATATTTATTATTATTGATCAATTAAAAAGGCAAACTATCACTAACTAAACCTTTCATAAAAATTCTTATTATTTTTAAGAGGTCATTAGGTCTATTTTATTACAAGCACCATTTTTAGATTTTCTTTAATGATAAACTAGTCTTTTGATGCGAAGGCAAATACCTTATCATGAATTTCCCCATTGTACAATCACTTTCTTAGCCCAGTTTAGAAAGGGATAACTAGATTATGTTTTTTATTTAGCTTGGTTGTAGTGTCATTCTAGCCTTTTAATTCGAAGACAAATATTTTATCGTGAATGCCTTCGGTTACTTAGTTATATCACAACTCTCAATTGGTTACCAGCTCTTTTCTTAACCCAATTTTCTTAAAATGGCCAATGGAATAATAATTTTATTTTTTACATTTAATTTCTTAGCCTACCTCATTTCTTCTTAGTCACTAATTCTTATGAAAGGGTACTAATAATGCTAACCAATTCAATTGAATGTAATGAAAATGTATACAAACAAATTTCATAAAATGAAAGAAAAGGTTTCATATTCTAATTAACATACATATTTATCCCAAAGATACTTAAATCATAAAATTTGTAAGTTAATATGCTTTTACAATTTAAATGAAAATGTTCAAAATAAGCCAATTCCATTCAATTTATGCCATTGACACAGTCATACATCATGCATCAAATGTTCACACAATGCCAACCTAATCAAAAACTAACATAATGAAAATGTCAAGTTCATACATAAATGATATGCCAAACATCACCACACTTGAACAACATATTGTCTTCAATGTGAGAATCAAAACGATACAAATAAAGATAAATAACAATAATGAAAAAGTTATAACAAGAAGACTTATGGTGATTGATGGTGTTAGCAATACAATCTATGCGCTTGTTATTTTCTTCCATTTCATCTTGTACTTTCTCTCATCCTTCCTCTTCATCCTCCTTGAATTATTCATTAGATGAGACTTCTTATTGGTGTTGTATCAGAGGGTAGCTAGAGCTCTTTTATTCAGTCCTGTGTTTCACTTACAATTTTGAGTTGATATCTTGGAGTTCCAAACCATGGCACTCTAAGATTCTCACTTGCCTCAAATATATATGATTGAAAAACTTAGGAAAGATAAGGGTTAGTCCATCAGCAAAAACACCATGAAATTGAGCCAGTGTAGTAACAAGGAAACTCATGCTTAGATAGCTACTTTTTTTATTAAGACAAATAACTATCGTTTGAAAATATGGGAGGATGTACAAACTCGAATTTTATGATCCATGCACCAAAGAATAAATAAATCCTTTCGAGAACACTTGCTTGTTTGAGTTTTTGCAAACATAGTTTAACATATAAATTTATGTAGTAACAAAAATTCAGGATTAAGAATAACATTATTATATGGATTCTTTGGAGTAAATTCATTCAACTCATTAATTTATTCCAATATTGGTTAATAACAATGTTCTCATGTTTTCAATAATTTTAATTTTGAAAAATCATAAATATATTCCATAATATTGTAATCCATATTATAAAGGTTTCTACACAATCTAAACCAAAAATTATCTAACTTCCGCAACTCAAGTCGTAAAGTTGTGTAATATTTAAGGGTTAATTCCTCGTATGTAGGAAAAGCAAAATGAGTTAATTTTCCTATCAAATTTTTGTAATCAAAGCTTCAATTTTTTTTTCAAACCTAGATTTTCTAAGATTGTAAAATTGAAATAACATGGTGTAGTAACAATTATTGAACAAAGGGTTGGGAATTTTATACCTTCTTCTTTTGAGAAGATAAAAAAAAGACGCTTTAAATTCTTATCCTTATCATGTGCACCATCACCTGACACTTTTGCTTTTCCTTTTGGTGTTGAGAGTTTTGTGATTTTCATAAGTTTTGGAATCATAATTAAATATATAACCTGCAAAAACAACCATGAAACATAACAAAAACACAAAATAACTCCCAAAAACTTGAGAGAGAAAAGTGTAGAGAAAATCTTGTAACACTTACTCAAAAGATGTGATTTTGAGTGGAAATAGCTACATTTGTGTAAAGGGAATGATAATATAGGTGAAAGATGAAAGAAAATATTGAAACAAACAAGTGAGAGTGAAGAGAGGTTTAAGTGAAAGTAGAGGGCTTTAGAGGTGGTTGCAAGTTTAAAGAGAGAATATGAGAGTTGAAAGAATTTGAAAGAACAAAAAACTAAGTATTTAAAGGGTTAGGGTTAGAAAAGAAGGGTAACTAGGGTTTTATGTGTGTGATTCATAAGTGGCATCCCATGATCACGCTAGAATGGTTCCATACTTGCTATGCACGATCGTAGGAAGTACGCCACCTTTACAACGTTTCATTCGCTTTGCCTGATGTCTCCCCCAAAACTTATTCCCTATTGTAATAGCTTTAAAAATACGAGATTTAACAACCAAAATCACTCAAAACACATTAAGATAAGAACTTACATGTTAGAATTCAAGAAAAACCTAACATAACATGCTAATTTATAGTCATTAGCATGACTTTCATCATTAAAATCTTATTTAATTCAATGAAAGGAATGAAATTACTTCTCTTTCTTATGAAAAGACTTCTCCACGATACTACTTACATTTTTGTATATTCACCTTAAAGGTTTCCTTACTGTGGTTCTCTAACTCTAAAGCTCCATATTCAAATACAAGGGTTACTTTGAAAGGCCCACTCTATCGTGATTTAAGCTTTCTAGGAAACAAATTCAATCTTGAATTAAATAATAAAACCACATCTCCTACCTTGAACTCCTTTTTCTCGATACGAGAATCAAGCCATTTCTTCACTTTTTCCTTATACAACTTGGCATTCTTATAAGCATTCAAGTCTAAGTTCATCGAGCTTGCTCAACTATCAAATTTTTTTTCATCCGCTTACTTCCAATAAAAATTTAAGGCTTTTGTATGACTATGCTCTAACTCTAAAGGCATGTAACAAGCCTTACCATAAACAAGTCGAAATGGGGTCGTGTCGATTGAAGTCTTAAAAGCAGTTCGATAAGCCCATAGAGCTTCATCCAGCTTTAATGCCCAATCTTTCTTTAAACTGCTTACCTTCTTCTCTAATATTCTTTTTTAGCTCGCAGTTAACAACCTCCACTTGTCCACTTATTGGCGGATGGTATGGAGTGGCAATATGATGGTAAACTCCATATCTTCTAAGAAGAGCATCAAAAGATTTATTCCAAACATGTACTCCTCCATTAATTTTGGCGTGGCACTCCAAATCTATTGAATAATCTCTTGATAACTTTTTACGCCAACTTTCCATCATTCTTAGAGTTGTCATTACTTCAACCCATCATGATACATAGTCCACTCCTACTAGAATATACATGTTCCCTATAGAGGATGAGAATGGTCCTATGAAGTCTAATCCCTACACATCGAACACTTCCACTTCTAGAATGTTAAACAATGACATTTCATCTCTTTTGGAGATGTTCCCTACTCTTTGGAATCTATCACATTGTGCAACAAAATCTCGGGCATCCTTAAACAAGTTCAACCAATAAAAATTGCATTCTAATACTTGTGTCACCATCTTGTTCACTACATAATGCCCTGCATAGTTGCTCCATAACAATGTGTTAGTATGTATAACATTTATTCCTCTAGAACATATTTTCTTATCAATCCATTAGCATATGTTTGTAAAGGATTAGTTCATCGAGTATACTTATACAATAATCATTTCTTGTATTGACAAGATAGATTAAGAGGAAGGATACCATTTATAATGTAATTAGTTATATCAACATATCGTGGTACCACAAGGTAGTTTAGCAAAATCAAGGTTTCATCAGGCAATTGTTCATTGAAGTCATCACTCTATTGTAATTTCCCTCCTTCAAGATGTGATGAGTGGTTAGCTACCACATTTTTCACACCATTCTTGTCTATAATCTCAATATCAAATTCTTGTAAGAGAAGCACCCATCTAGTAAGCCTTGGTTTCACATCATTTTTGAAGAGATATTTGAGTGTTGCATGATCGGTAAAAATGATCATCTTAAATCTCAAGAGGTAAGATCAAAACTTGTTATGTGCAAATACCATCACTAGTAACTTCTTTTCGATTGTAGTGTAATTGAGTTGGGTCCCTGTTAATGTCTTACTTGTATAATAAACTGCACACATCCTTTTGTCCTTCCCTTGTCTTAACACACAACCCACAACTTAGTCACTAGGATCACACATGACTTTAAATAGTAATGACCAATTCAATGACATTATAATCAGTGCTAAAATTAGTGCCTCCTTTAATCAGTTAAAGGCAGACAAACAAGTACCAACAAATATGAAAGGCATATCTTTAACTTAAAGATTTGTAAGAGGTTTAGGAATTAAAGAGAAGTCCTTAATAAAGCGACGGTAAAATCTAGCATGTCCTATGAAGTCCCAAATGTCTTAGCTCTATCCACTTCTATTCCTTGGTACGATGTCTTATATCCCAATACTACTCCCTTGTGCACATGAAGTGACATTTCTCTCAGTTTATAACCAAGTTTTACTTTTCACATGTTTGAAGAACTCTATCCAAATTTCTCCTATAATGCTCAAAAGAGTCTCCAAAAATTGAAAAATCATCCATAAATATTTACATTATGCACTCAATTATATTTGCAAAAACAAACATATAAACCTTTGAAAAGTTACGAGAGCATTGCATACCTAAAAGGCATCTGTTTATAGGCAAAGGCTCTATAAGGACATGTAAAAGTGATCATTCCTTGATCTTCCAGATAGATAAAAATTTGATTATAGCTTGAATATCTATCAAAGAAACAGTAAAATGTATGACTACCCACCCTTTCAATGTTGGACCACGAACTTTTGATGAAAATTATAAATATTAAAATAAATTTAAATGAGAAAGAAATTGGTGAGACAATTTATGAATTTAAGGAAATTTGATGAAATTGAGAAAAATTTATGAGAAAAGAATTGTTTAGTTTTAAGGACTTTGATATTTGAGTGAATTTATATGGATTATGAGAAGAAAGTGGATGAGTTGATTGAAATGAAGTTAAATAG
>JANZLX010000003.1:12733494-12743741 GCA_025531955.1 Erythroxylum orinocense | reverse complement strand
TCTTTGTCTTTGATCAGTCCACCCATCTGCCATAATAGTGCATCCCGTTGATTCCCAACAAGATTTATATGTATCCATAATTAACTGACATTCCTTTTTTAAATCTTGAAGCAAAGGCACACGCAACTCATAATAAGACGGTACCTTAAATCCTGGGCCTATTGCTGTTGTAGCATCAATTGCTTCTTGAAAATGTGGTAAATTTAAAGCATTTAAAGGAATACACGAATGATAGAACCATCTAGCCCATGCTCTTTTACATCATAAAACAACATCCTTATCAACCATCAAACTTTTTAGACTAGGTTGAGAATCAGGAGTAGTTCTTGGAGAAAAATAAGAATCTATGTTAATAGTAGCTTTTCTTTTTCCTTTATCTAATACTTGTGGTGTTTCATCATCTCCAAAAGATATATCACGAGTCTATTTATTTTCCTTTTTCTTTTTTACTTGTTGCTGCAAATATTTTTCAATCATATCACGTACATCAAGTGGTACTTTTTTGCAAGAAGCAATATTACCCTTAATACCAGCAAGATGTTCTTTCATTCTAAAAATTGCTCTTCCTTTAAATATTCTACCTTTAAACATACAGTTATATTGGATATTCCCATTAGATGCTTGAGAAGAAGAAAAATAATTCTATGCTGGATTGGACTTACCACAAGTAGAGGATACCTCCATATTCTCCATTATGATTTAACCTAAAAAGTATTAAAAATGAGTGTATCTTGCAAGACTGTCACTGGAGTCTCCTTCCTCCAAGGGTTTACAACACAGTAAATGACTTGCGCAAGATAGTTGGCCTAACTTTCAATTGCTTTTTCGTGCAGCACTGTGACCTTGATCATCTCCCATAGGTCTTTAGGTTGGATTAGGATTAAAAGAGGAAGCAGAGGAAACGGTAGAGAATAAACTTTTAAGATTTTTATTATATTTTTAATTTTTTAAATAAATTTATTAATGAATACAATTTTAATAATATAAATATTTATTTGATAATGATCTTATGAGTTCAATACCGTAATTAAAAAAGATTAAAGGTTAATTTTATAGTAATTTTAATATGTTAAATAGATATTATAAAATCAAATAAAGTTTATTCAAATTTTAATATAAGGAAAATACCAAAGTTTTAAAAACTGAACCGGACCAGACCATCCGGTCCGACCGAAAAAGGTTTGAACCAGCCAGTTTTTATACATAGAGATTATTAGGTGACACCGAACTGGACCGCTGACTGGTCCAAACTTTTTCCGATCGGACCGAACGATCCAATCCAATTTTCAAAACCTTGTTTTGTTGACATAAAAATTCAATTTCACATATCATCCACACAAAAAAGATAATTGGTGATATCACATGTTATGTCAATAACATTCACGAAAATATTTATGTTGAACTATTTTTGTGAAAAAAATTAAAATTTAAACATTTTATTATCATTTTTTAAAATTAGAATTAGAATTACAAGATTTAATAAAATTTGAGATTTTTTGTAAGCTATTGCATAATGTGATATAGACTAATTTATTTAATTAAAGCAATGATTAAAGCCAAGGAAATACTAAAAGAAACTTAAACTCGAGTAATTCTATGAAACTTCAAACCTTAAAATGAGCTTTAGGTTATGTTTGGTTGGTAGTTTATTAATAAAATAGAATGGAATGCAATATTATTTTATCATTTAGGATGAGAGTTTATATTAAAATAGAATGGGATAGAAGATGAGAGTTTCATATTACATCTCATTCCATGCTAAACAGTAAAAATGAGAAACTTCCGATTTGGAGGGTTTATGATGGAATGTAAAATGACAGATAATTTACATTACAAATATTTCTTTCAAACAACATTTTATTATATTACATTATGAACACATTTTTCCCTTCAAAACAACAATTTTCTAATATTCCATTCATTTATATTCTATTCTATTATAAATCATTCCATTATTATATTTCATTCTATTAAAAACCTTACGTCCAATCAAATATAGCCTAAATGCTTCCATAATCAAGAAATCACTGTTGATACTGGTCATATGAGTTAAATTTTAATGTGGAAATTAAGGGCAAGAAAGAAAACTCAGTTCATTCATTGAATCTGAAAAAAGGTTGGAAGAGATGCAATCGAACCTGTTAGAAAGCTGTCGTGAACTGCACTCCCTAAGATTGAGGAATCAATCTAGCAATAAAAATAGGATATACATTACTTCCCAATAAATAAGATATTACTCTTGTTGACGTTTTATTATATATAAAGTCGCCATATATTATATTAACAAAAGATAAAATTTTTAATAAAATATAAGTTAGAGAGGTCTCAAATTAAATAATTGAATTTGTGGGTCAAATTATAAAATAAACAAAGTGTTGGGCATTCTATTTTATTCGCCTAAGTGATTATCTGAATATGAAAGAGTTCTTACAAATTTAGAGAGATTAAAGAATTAATAAATTCATATGTGAGATAACCAAATTGATGGTCTTCCAGTTGCGAGATAGCAATGTTAGACAAGGGACATCAGATGTTTCCAACTTAAGCCTCAACTCTTTTGTAGTTTCAGTTGGCGTAAATAAACTTTGAAATGGCGCGTAAAATCATGTGATCGGAGGCCTCTAAATTCAAAATATTATTACCAGACCCAATATTTTTGCAAGCTACTCTAAATACAGAGGAAAGAAAAGAATGTTGCAGGATAAGGTTAATTCTGGGACTGAGGCACAAAAGTAGACTAGTAAGTGGTAACGGCAGTCGTTACATGGTTGGCTGACTCGATCGTTATATTGAGAGAGCCATTTTTTTTCAATATATAAACTGTTTGCAAAGAACACCTATTTCAGGATATAAAGAACATAAACCGAGTCTTGATGTTTACTCACATTTGATGTCGCTTTTTGAGGCACCTCACTATGATGAATTTCATGGGAACAATCATCTCAACAACCCAAGAAACTGGTGGGTCATGCCCCCAAAAAATGCGCTCTCACAACTCTTGGCAATGTGATCCACTGTCTAGCAACTAAGTTCACATGATCTAATTTCCTGTGAAAGAGAATGTAGTTGGTGCCATTAAGCTTGGATATGTGATTTCTTATTTCACTGAAGAGCCTCCCAACCATTTTGATGACTAGTTTTGGTCTTCTGCAAACAAAATATCGACTGTGTTATAATCGGAAAGACAAGAACTAGAGCTGTTTTATCAATTATCATGGATATAGTCGCTTATTACGTCACACCAATTGAACTATAAGCTGGGAGTTTTGTCAACTCTCTATCACTCATCATCTGTCTAATTCTTTCCGCATCATCCCACCTTCCAAGCCCCGCATAAATGTTTGACAGAATTACAAAGCTGGTTGGATCCTCAGGATTTAAATCTGAAAGCTTCATAGCCATATCTACTGCTAGATCAGGATTGGAATAATGCCTACAAGCACCAAGCAATGAAGCAAATACAGATGCAGGAGGCTTAGGCATCCCCTGGATCAGTTTGCTTGCTTCAATCAGCCGACCGGATCGCCCCAAAAGGTCAACAATGTTACCTAAATGCTCTGCACTTGGATTCAAGCCATATTCTTTCATCATCTTAAAAATTTGTAGGCCCCTTTCGACCTGACCTGAGTGACTGCTCGCTGAAAGAAGACTAGTAAAAGTTGCTGAATTTGGTTTAATCTTTAGCACCAGCATCTGGTCAAAAATTTTAAATGCAGACTCATCCTCCCCATTTTTCCCATACCCACAGATCATTGCATTCCAGAATGCCGGGTCTTTAGGCTTTATATCAAACTGATCGAAAATTCTACATGCTAAAGAAGAATACCCACATTTCATATACATGTCGATCAGTGCAGTTGCCAAGAATTCATCTGCACTAATATGAGTTCTAATGGCATGCCCATGGATTTCTTTACCAAGTTGCACGGTGGATAAACATGCACAAGCTCGTAATAGACTTGTAACCGACTTTAGGTCGGGGACTTTCACATAAGATTGCATTTTCTTAAAGAAATCAAATGCCTCAGTCCACAACCCTAGATGTACAAACCCATTTATCATTGAATTCCATGTTGCCGAATCAGGTTCCAGACCTTCAGATTTCAAAAGTTCGAACAACTCAACAGCGTGGTCACTCTGACCATTTAACATCATCCCAGCTATCATTGCATTCCAAGTTATCAACGTCCTCACACCGTTCAGTTCCTTAAACACTCCGTACGCCAATTGCCAGCGACCACACTTAGAATACATATCTACAAGTGCAGTCGCAACTAACACATCACAACCAACCCCAGTTTTCATAGCATAACCATGAACTTGATTTCCAAACTGAAGATATAACAGACTAGCAGAAGCAGAAATCACAGAAACCAAGGAAACAAAGTTGGGTTTTTCACTTGACCGCTCCCTCATGTCCTTGAACACGTCCAATACAGCAACAGCCACTCCATTCTGCAAAAGACCTGAAAGAAAAGCGTTATAGCTCACCACACTTTTAGTAGGCATCTCTTCAAACACTTTTCTAGCCAATACCATCTCATCACAGTTAGAGTAAACGGTAACCAACGATGTACCAACGTACAAATCAACATCCACGCCCAACTTTACAGCCCAACAATGGACTTGCACAGAACTCTCAACGCTATCACAAGCAGACAACAGACTAGCTATACTAACAGAGTTTGGCCTAAACCCACCATAGCCAACCTCTCTAAACACCGAGAAAGCCTCTCTAAACCACCCATTTTTCGAAAACCCGGAAATTTCGGCGTTAAATGAGATCAAGTTTCTCTCGGGCATTTCATCGAGCATATTATGAGCATCGTGCAAGAGATTGAGTTTCAAGTACACGCCTGAGAGAGCAGTGGCAGCATATAAATGAGACTGGAAGCCAGTTTTGATGACGTGGGTGTGAAGAATTTGGGCTTGGAGGGGTGACTTGAGCTTGGCGCATGCTTTGAGAAGAGCAGGGAAGGTGAATTTGCGAGGAGAAACAGAGATGGAGTGAAGTTGGGAGTACAAGGCAATGGCTTCTCTGTAATGCCCATCGCTGACCAGTTTGCATATTTGGTGCCTCATTTGACGATACCATGATGTTTAGTGTTACCCGTAGCCAAAAAGTCCATAGTTCAAAGTTGGCCTTTCAAAGCTTGTTCCAAGATAGACTTGTACAAAACATATTAAAAGCTTATAGGTCTTGTAGTTTCTTCACCCGGCATT
Source organism: Erythroxylum orinocense (assembly GCA_025531955.1). Classification (NCBI taxonomy): domain Eukaryota; kingdom Viridiplantae; phylum Streptophyta; class Magnoliopsida; order Malpighiales; family Erythroxylaceae; genus Erythroxylum; species Erythroxylum orinocense. The sequence continues at coordinate 12,738,518 of JANZLX010000003.1, read as the reverse complement.
ATAATGTTTTCTATATCGCCTTATATTCTATCAATTCGATCATTTTCATAGAAAGACAAATGCTGTACTGTACAGTTGATATATGATCTAACATTCAAATAATTTTCTGTGGTTTGTCTGTAATTTAACCTAATTTAAAAATAAGTTTTAATTTTTCAAATTATATTTTAAAAAATATCTTCTCTAAAAATAAAAATGAAATATAAGTTATTTAAATAACAAATATGAACCAATTAAATGTTAATGATATAATGACTCAACCCAAGTTTCAAATTTAGCTCAAATTAATTAAAATTGATTCAAACAAATAATTTAAGATAATCATAATAAGCTATTAATTTGAGTCTAATTCAATTAATTTAAATCAATAATTAATTTGAATTAGATTTAAGAATTAGGTTGAATTACTATCTTAACAACATTTGATAGATTTACATATATTATTCTTGTTACCTATTTTTCAAAGTTTAAGAGAATTTAAAAAAACAACAATTATAAGAAAATTTTAATGTTTTTAAAAATTAAAAAATTTAAGGTTAATTAAGTCACATAGGAGTTCCCATTTCTTTACCCTATTTTATTCTGTAGATGAACTTAATTGAAGACTATCTAATAATACATGAAGATTTTGAAGAATTATTTTCACAATTTTAACCATTTCATATTATTTTCTTGCATATTTTTTAGGATTATAATTACGTAATTGTGATCATATAATTATGATAGGATAATTTTCTTTCTATTTTACATCTGGAAAACTGTATAAAGAGGTTATGTACATTGTTCTTTTTCATTAATAAAAACACGATTTATGAATTACTCTTTCATAGTATTAAGAGTCTACTACTAAATTTTTCACAATCATTTACACTTTCAATCGCCCATTCCATACATCATCTTGAAGATATTATTTTTCAACAATACTATGACTACGAATTTAGCACCAATTACTACAACTCAAATACCAACAATAATAACACTCTCAATTATCAACCTAACTAGTTTCATCACCACCACCTTAGATGTAAGCAATTGTTGATTTGTAAAAATCAGGTACAATTAATACTACTATCCTGTTACCTATTTGGTTATAAGACCAAATCATCTGCTCCCATTACTCTGTGCCTACTCTATTTTATGAAATTTTATCCATTTAATAAATGGGACCCACAAAATTTAAACGACTGAAATCACTTGGGAATAAGAGACACATACTAATTTAGAACAAAAGATCTGTTCCCATTTGATTATATTGACAATTGCATTTCACCACCTTTAAAGCCTATTATGTCTCAACTCTAATTTTGTATCATTGACTATTATAACAGCAAAGGATGATGTACCTATTATCTAAACTCATTAAACACTAATATCTATTTTTTTTCATTATCCCACTGCTTTATCTTTCGAGTCGAGTCAATGGTATGATCAAAATTCTAATTTATTAAAACAAACAGGCCTAATCCATAACCTACCTTCATTTTGACAATGCCTTTTAACCCAACCAACACATATTCAACCTAATTACACAAACAATTGTCCCAAATGCCAAATTTGTTAAAAATGAGATCATACTGCTATAAGATGTCGATTTAGGTATTATGAATCTCAAAATGCTCAACCCACCTCTTTAAATCACCGTGAAATTAATTTTTTTTTGCCATGAAGCTTCATAAGGAACCTTCTAACTTACCTTAAGTGACATGACTAAAGGCTACCAAACACAAACGCAACTTCTTATATGACTCTTGATTCATAAATCATTAAATTCTTAGAACTATATGAAAAACATAACTAAGTGATCATTAGTATCAATAACACTTTTCTTATTATATCTATTGACACATCAATTATCCCTACACACCCTAAACCTCTTTTGTTGGATCCCGAGTTATTTTGAATTTTTTATTATTTGTTTAGTAATTTGTGTATGCTTGTTTGTTAAATTTTATTTTTAGAATTGGGTCATTAATTTAGTAGGCTTGAGTAAAGAATGAAATTGGTTGGAAAGATGGGTAGTTAGTTAGTAGTTAATGTATCTTAAGTGGGTGGAAGAGTGTAGAGACACAAAAAGACAAAATAAGGGCATAAAAGGAAAGTCCTAGATAATGAAGGGCAAAAGTGGAAGAAATAGGCTATTGGTGGCTTAAACAATTTAAAAGAAAGAAGGGGTTGTCGTTGGCAACCTAAGGAGGAGGAGAAAGAAAAAGAAGAAATCGTGAGGGAGAGAGGGAAAGAGAGGAAATCGAAAATCTAGAGGAAAAAGGAAGAAATTTTCATGGGAAAGAAGAAGAATCAAGCTTTCCAAGGTAAGTTCTTCATCTTCTTCATGCTTTAGTTAAGAAATGGGTTATAGTTTGGTAATGGAGAAAACCCTAGAGAGAGAAAGGGGTTGTGTTGGGAATGCTTGAAGGAAGAAGATGATGATGAGATCCATGGGGTTTTTGGGTTTCTAAGTTAGATATTGAGTTTTCTAACCTAGATGAACTATGGGTAAGTTAGATTTGAGATGGCTTAGGGTTAATTTCATTTGGTTATGAATTATGGAAATTTGGGGATTTCCATTGAAATTGGAATTTATGAGAAATTTTGCTTGTGTTTAGGAAATCAAGAGCCTATCCAAGAGCAAGAGGAAGGAACTCATTGAAGTTAGATTTTCCAAGAATTTCAAGGTGGGTAATTTATTTATAGTTAGTGTGTAATGAGTAAAATGTATTGTTTGTGGATTGTGTGCTAAATGACTTACTTGATATGTTGTGTTGTGGAAATTGCTGCATAATGTATGACATTGATAAGAATTGAATTGTGAACTGTTATGATGTGGAAAAATGTATTTTAAGGTGTTATATGTTATGTCATGCATTGAAAGATGTATGACATTTTGGTATGATTGAATTGTGAGTATGAATGTCATGCCATTGAATTCAAGTCATGGCATTTTGGTTAAATGGAAAGAAGCAAAATATGGGAATATGAAACTATGAATGATTATTTTGAATATGAAAATTGGTTGTGTTTGGGCGAGAGAGGAACCGTTTCGTAGTCACGTGCATGTTGATGTTAAGCCTTCTCCTGGCTACCCGCTTGTGGCCCACGAGATCCGAAAAGTGAACTCGTTTCGTTCACGGAGTAAACTTTGGTTTCTCTGTTTTGTTCACAGAACCCTCGAGCCAAATTGTATGTGCATTTGCATTTGATGTGTTATGTTATCAAGTGAATTGTATATTATGCTTGAATGATAAATGACCTCAAATGTGTTGAATAGAATGATGAATTGAATTATGACTTTGAGTATGGAAATTGTGAATGCTAAGCTTCATTGTTTATTTAATATGGATATATGTATATGCTTGGTTGTGTGGCTCATTGCCATTGGCTATGAATAAGTTAGCCACTGAGCTGTATAGCTCAATCCATGATTTTTTCCTCCTCAGGTGCAGATCGAGAAAAGTGACGACCCTTGCAAGGCAATTGGACACTCCAAGATAGCTAGGAGTCTTTTGCATTAAGTTAGTACCATTTGGCTAGCATTATAGGCATATCAAACATGAGCATCTTTTGTATTTTGTATTAAGTTGATGTATGTGTTGATATGTAAGTAAAGCTTGCTCAAACATTGTTTTTGTTTTCCAAATGAGATTGAGAATTGAAAAGTCTATATTGTATGATTATGTTTCTTTTAAGTTTGAGTTTGGTGTATGTGGTTATCCTTGGTTGAGATTGTCAATTGTTGTTAGTGTTAGAAGAATATGTTGAAGTTGAGAAGAATGCATGTGATGAATCCTTTGGAGATGAGATTCAATGATGTTTAATGTTGTTTTATGGAATTGTAGTGGTTTTTGTGGTGTTGGAAAAGAGTTTGAGGTAAGGGAATGTTAGGAGGGGTTTAGGAGCCCTTAAAGGGGGCTTGAAGGGTGAAATATGAGTGTTTCCCGTAGGTTACACGGGCCGTGTAATTCCAGTCCAGGCGCACCATTTTCACCCAAATGGTACACGACCTGACCGTGTGAATTTACACGGGCCATTTAAAGATTCACACGGGTCGTGTAAAATTCACATGGGTCGTGTAAATCCAATGCTTAGCCCTTTTTCCCCAGTAGCTCACATGGGCAGACCGTGTGATTTTACATGGTCCGTATGTTTTGACCCAGAAAACGACAAAGTTTTAATTTTTGGTCTTTAAGAAAATTGTAGCCCTAGATGTCTTCTTTCCAACCGTCCAAAAACGAAGTCAATTCGACATCTATAATGAAAGTTATGACGTTTGCGCCAATGTATGTTCAATAAGAATTAGGATGTGAACATATTTTGGATTTTCTAGTATATCTTGAGTTATAGACCTCCAATTGAGGTGGTTCTTGTTTCTAAATCAACTAGAGACTAAGAGCTATCATTTGGAAGAACTAAATTGTAATTTTTGTGATTTTTGTTTTGTGGGCTCACCTTTGGGGCTTGAGATGTTTTGAGAATGAGGGCTATTCGATGAGGGTTGAAGAGGTTGGAAGCCTGCTTATGTATGTTTTTCGTTTCCGAACCGATAGTTGGGCTTTGGAAATGGGGCCCAACATCTTGTGGTATCAAAGCTTAGGTTTTTCCTAGGCTTAGAGTGCATGGTAGGATGAATTGTTTTGCTATGTGCTAAATTGTTTGCATTATTAAATTGATTGCAATAAATGGCATGCATATCATGCATACATGTAGGAAATAGGATTTAGATTACATGTTAGCTAATCGTTAGTGTTTCCATTGAAGGAGTGAAATGCCACCTTGTAGAGGAACACGAGGAGTTATGCAAGGATTGGTCACACCTGACCCTCCATCATGAGAGGAGGGCACAGATGAGTCTAGAGCCCCAGGAGATACTGAGGCTTTTGTAGGGCACAGTGTTGGGCCCTCTCGATCTCAGACATAGGAGTCACCTGTTCCGCAGGAGCAAGCGCCTACCTTGGATCCAAGATTGTTCCAAGCTTTCACGCAGGCGTTTGTCCAAGCTATGGGACAAATGCCACAAGCTTCTGCTTCGG
>JANZLX010000003.1:12578539-12589100 GCA_025531955.1 Erythroxylum orinocense | reverse complement strand
TTATAAATTTTCTACTTACTATTTTTAATATTATTAATTTTATTATACCAAATTAATTATCTTATTATTATTATTATTATAAATTATTATTATAAATTTTGTACTATTATTATTATTATTATTCGAGATAGAAAATAGGAATATGTTGTTTTTCTATCGAACAAAACATGTTGTCAAAATTCAGCGAAACGATATTTTCTAGTTTCTGTTAAACTGTTGTGGTTTTTTATTTTCAGAAACAAAAATCACAACAGAGTAAACCAAACACGTTTTACTTATCTGTTTTTATTTTTACAAAAACGACAACAAAAAACAAAAGAAAAAAATGAAAACAAACAGCCCCTAAGTTTCTAACGGTACACCGAGATTGATTTTTATCGTTTCCTTCCTATTGGTTAGATTTGAAAATTTCAAAAAATTAGAGGACTAATTTGTACAAAAAAACCCTAATTACACCATAACACAATCAATCTCCAATCTGCCTCTCCCCCTACATTTTTTGTCGCTTCTCTGCTCACTCTCTAGTCTACAATTTGCTCACTCGCATCCACCTCAACCTCCAGTCATCGCACTGGTTGTCTCCTGTCATCTTGTGTCGTAGCCAATTCGCCTTCGTCCTCCCCAATCGGCCTTCATCCTTCGCATTTGCTCAGTCTGTTACCTTATTGCCCTGCTGCTCAGCCCCACACTCATATATCTATTCTCCTTGGTCCTTTGAGCTCCGCCTTTAGCCTCTGCAAGCAAGTAATGTAACCCATATTAGCTCCTTGTCTTCCTCCACCTTAGTCCTCTGCTAAGAAGCACGGACACGCAACACGATTACAGAAATACACTAACTTCTAAAATTTGGTAGACACGAACAGAGCATATACATATTATAAAATTTAGAATTAAGAAAAAAAATTCAGAATTTATAATAGATATATATTGATTAATGTATTTCAAGATTTCTAACATCTTAATAGTTCATACATATTTGGTACTTTATAAGCCCCTCTAAAAAAATATGGAGTATATATATCATTAAGCAATTTGTCTACAATCTCCTATTCAAAAGTAAAATTAATCATTCACATGAATATTTACAACCAAAAAATCTAACTAAAGTATCTACCCTCTAATCACTTTACTATTAAACTTTGGCATTGCTTTCATCATCAAAGATCATACTCTCCAACTTTGGTTCATCAAGTGAAAGATTGACAACTTCAAGGATTCTATGATCATCATCAATTGTTGAAAACTCATCTCCTACAACATCCCACATCATTGTTTCTCCTTGTTTGTATTGTGAAGATTTTCTTGAAAGGAGCCACAAATTACTATGAATGTATACTAAACTCTTAGTAAGCTTAGGTTTGATTTTGTTCCTTTTAAGAGAGTGAATAAAAGAGTAAGTACTCCAATTTCTTTTACAACAAGATGAAGATGATGGTTGTCAAAGTAACTTGAGAGCAATCTTTTGAAGAATTGGAGCATGAACACCATGAACTAGCCACCAAGATTTTGCATCAAGGATACCTCTATCATTTATAGAGTCATAATCATCAAACCCTTGTCTGCCATCCGAAAAATTAGCAAACTCAATGTTCACTTTTCTCCGATCTTCTATATTAGGAAAGTACCTCTTCAAACATTTCAATCTCTTATTGGTGAGCTCCACATCTTGATGTGGTGGAACTCGTTTTGAGTCTTTACTCAACCATTCATGGCTATAATATCTATATAGTTGTATGAAAAAAATGCTATGAATTATTCATCAATTACCATTTATTTATCTCTAATAGAAAAGAAAGTATCTAAATTTGAATAATCACCTTAGATTCAAAGAATGAGCTAAACAATAAAGAGGGTACTACTTTTGTCCAACGTTTAATTAAGATTTGGTGGACCACTTCATAAAAGGTTAAAAATTCATTGTCATCCTTTCTTTCAAAAAGATATATGGCCTTTCTTACTTTTTCAATCATAGAATCCCACAGCTCATAAACCAAATAAAGAGTAGATGTATCCGTATCTGTGCTTCTTAAAACATCACCAATAGATGCATCCGTATATGTGCTTCTTAAAGCATTATAGATAGGATTAGTGAAAGAAAGAATGAAATCTACCTTTTGGCACCAACTTTCACTCAGTAGTTTCTCTTTGATAAATTCAACCCTGCCAACATCATCTTCCTTGTAAGCAGACAATTTTTTACTTATCACCATTTCTTGGAGCTCATGTTTGAGAAGATTAAACCGCTTCAACATCACTATTGTAAAGGCAAATTGAGTAGGAGCAACATTCAATAACTTCAATGAAGCAAACTCATTAAAAATAGACAACCTCATAAGGTGATTAACAATGAAGTTCTTAATAAAAGAAACATCGTCAGCAATTTATGAAATCCAAGAACATTCTCGATACACGAGATTGTTCCTTTCTGTATTCTTAGCTGCACAAATGCTCTTCAAAGCAAGGTTAAGAGTGTAGACAACACAAGGAGTCCAAAAAACAGTTGAAAATTCCACCTCAATCATTAAACCAGCCGTCATACAAGCCGGTGCGTTGTCTGTCACAATTTGCACAACATTATAAAAACTAACTTTCATAATCACATCTCTCATTTGCTTAGCTATATAATCCTTGTCCTTAATTTTATCGAAGCAATTAATTGCTTTCAAAAACATTAGCCCACTTTCAATCACAGCCATAAAGTTGAGAAGAGATCTTTTTTGTGGATCATTTACAATGCTCACTCCTTTTTGATTCCGTGTATTCCTTATAGGTTGAAGAAGCTTCTCAACATGTTCTCTTTCTTTGTCAAGTAAAGTCGTTCTCAACTTGTTGTAGCCCGGAAGAACATAACCACTAATATAATGATTAGCGGCAAAAAAGAAAGCTTTGATGAAATGAGAATTCCTTGCAAAATAAAAAGGTAATCCTAAAAAGTAAAACATTCTAGCAATCTCAAGATTTGAATTTTCTCTAGCTTGCACGTTGAAAACATTCTCTAGAAGTCCCGATGTTGCCTTTCTTTTTCTTGAATCAAAACTACTAGTACATGATGCTTCACCAGTTGAGAAATTTTGATATTGACTAAATAAGGGTCGAAGAGGGACAAGTCTTGCCTTGAAATTTTTCAATCAACAATGTAGCTTCATTGTCATTTTTTTTTAAGTTTTGTCTCCTTTGAGGATGGAATGTTACCACAAACTTGAATTCCCTTGCTTGACAATTTCAACAGGTGCACCCTTACCCTAGTGTAAGAACCTCTGATATGGCAAAAACTACACTCAAACTCAAAATTTTCATCACCCTTTGTTTTATTTTTCTTCACCACATATTTCCATAGTGATTTTTCTGGATTTTCTCGTTCAGCACCACTACTAGAAGCCATGGAAAAAGGAGAATAGTGGATTGAAATACCTAATTAAGATACCAAATTGTATTAACAAACAAGTAAACAATATTAAGAAACAACAAAGTGTTTTTATGTCAAGGTAGAAAGCAAGACAGGAAAAGCAAGTTTCAACCAAACACATTTCTAATTTCAAATTCATACATGAAGATTGCTACTTCTAAAAAGGGATTGTAGCCTACAGTTGTCCATCCATAAAATCATCAATATTGCATTGCAAAACAACAACTAAACATTCACCAAATTCATGTTGCGGGAAGCTACACCTTTTTAAATTTTGCATTGCGTGTAAGATTGGCTTTACTATATAGAATCCTTTTCAAATTTATGAGATATACACTTATCATGTGTGAACACGTATATGGAAATCATCAGTGTATATACGTGTCATATGAAAACACATGATATGTGTATATCTCATAAATTTGAAAAGGATTCCATATAGTAAAGTTTACGTATATGGAAATCATTAGTTTCTTGAAATCAAACATCCTATCCAAGACTAGACAAAGAAGCAAATGGTTTTTTTGCATATATAAACAATTGATTCTGACACAATTAATAGTTTGGAAGGAGAAGGTAAGATTTTCCATATATTAAGAGGCAGTGGGATGTTGTTTCCATTTTTAGGCAACATAAAACTCGCTTTCTTTTTTTATGACCAACACAAATATGGTGTTGGGCCCCGATTCCTTTTTCATAGTAATAAGCTTGTTTATTTTATTTTGAGGTGTAGTTTGCTAATTTTCTTTTAGTTAGAATAGGGTTTTATTTGCTTAGGTTAATGTTCGTAAATGGAGGGATTAAATTAAATTAGAGTTTTATATGTTGTTAGAAATTAAAAGAATAAGATGAATTGGGGGTATTTTAGGAAGTTCAATTATGTTTGAAAGTTAAAGGCTAAGAAGGAGGGTACTTTAGTCTTTGTAGAGGCAATCAAAACAAAAAGAAAAGAAGCAAGTGGGCATAAGGTAGTAGGCATGAAGGAAGCTATGAAAGATACAAGTAAAAGAAGAGAGGATAGTGAAACTACGTAGTTTTAAGCTTAGGTTTTAAGTTAAGAAGCTAATGAACTAAGTCTTTGGAGAGAAGACATACGAAACTTCAAAGAAAGGAGAGGGAGAGAGAGACCTTTGGTGGAGAGAAGAAGAAGAAGAAGAAGAAGAAGAAGAAGAAGAAAAGGTTAGGGCTTTGGCTTATCTTGCTTTAGAAAGGCTTAGAAAGGAGAAATTGACAGTTCTTTAAGAAGAAAAAGGAAAGGGAAGGTTAAATCTTCCATTGGAGGCAAAAAGGGGATTTCATGGGTTTCATTTCTAAGGTAAGAGTATGAAAATCTTTTGGTATTATAGATGAGTTTTGGTTTGAATGGCTTAGGAAAAGTATGGGGAAGGTTATATCGGCTCAATTTCATGTTTTCATTTCCTAAGAATTGTCAATTTTGACATCTCATGTTCATATGGGATTTTTGTGTTTGATGAAGGTCAAGAGAGGCAATTGGAGTTAGAGGAAAGGCAAATTGACCAAGCTCAAAGCTAAAGGAATTAAGGTGGGTGACTTTTTAATAATTGAGTTAATAAGCTACTTAATTGTCTTTAAATAAATGTCATTAAATGCTTTCCTATGACTTTCCAATTTTGAATGAATTATTATTTGTGATGGTTTAAACTTGTATGAGATGTCTTTTGTATGTAAAGACCTTGTGGAAATATGTGTACAATTGTTTGTCAAGTGAAAAAGATTCGAATATGTGATTTCGGAAAAATGCCATTTTGGGCGATTATGTGAGAATTATGTGAAAGTGAATTTTGTAAGGGCTATTTGTGGCTAATATTTATGAATTGTGTAAATTATGTGATATGCATGCTGTCTTTGGATTTGTGGTGGTCCCTTAAGAGTCAAGTGCACTTGTCTGTCATAGGCTTCTTCGGCCTGCCTGCTAGTAGCATTGGAGCTCCTCACGAACCCCATAATTTCACGGCTACACAGGACCGCTTCGTGGGAATGTGTAGTATGTTCCGTTTTGGATCCACACAAACCACTTTCCCTATACTTATGTGATAGTTTGATGTGTGATTGGTTTGATGTGATGAATTTGTGTATAGTTTTGATAAATTGGAAAGGTTTTTCTCAATGTGAAATTTGCTTTGAAAATGAATAAATAAAGAATGCTTTTGCTTATTTATTAATTATTAAGTTGTTACCCACTAAGTCGTCGAGCTCACACCCCATTTTTTCCCCTTCACAGGCGACGAGCGAGACAACGAGTATCTGCACCAGGATTGAGGCATACTCCTATCCATTTTTGCTTTTGAATTCATCTTTTAGAAAACAAGGCTTTAGATAGCATTTTGGGACAAATGATTTTCTTTGTATTTTGTCTTTTGATATATTGGATGTAATCGGGCTAAAATGCCCTCTAAAGCCTTGTAATACCTTATATCTTTCATGTAAATGCAAGAGAATTGAGTTTGCTACCATTTTGAGTTAATTGATGGGTTATATGAATTGGTTTGAAGTTGGGAGATTGAGGATTATGGGGATTGAAGTTGTTTTGTGCAGGTGATGGAGATTGGGTTAAAGATTTGGCTAGAACAATTTTAGGGGAGGTGCTGTCCAATTTTTTTAAAATAGGCAGAAACTTCGATTGAGGTTTTGACCCTCTTAGAGTGTGAATTGGTTTGGAGGGTCTTCTTGAAGAATGTAGTACATGTTTAGAGCTTTCCATTGGTATATAATATGTCATTTTTGGACTTAGGATGAAAAATTTATAGGGTTTGGAAGATTTCAGTTACTGTTGGAAGTGCCATTTTATGGGCAGTATCTTTGGAAGGGTTTTTCACCCCTTTAGAGCCTTCATTGATTTTTGCATCCTTCATAAAAGATGTAGATTGTCTTTTCCCCTTTCCATTGATGTATAATATGCAATTTTTGGAGTTAGGAATAAGAAGTTATGAGGTTGGGAAAATTGCAGGTACTGTTCACATGGTCATTTTACTGTTTATATGGTCTTTTTATAGGCAGTACCTTTGAGTGAGTTTTTACCTCTTTTAATGACTGAATTGATTTTTGCTTCCTTCATGAAATTTGTAAATCACCTTTTTATCTTTCCATTAAGGTAAAATGTGACATTTTTAGGTTATTGTATTAAAAGATATGATTTTTCAAACTTCTGGCTTGGTGAAGGACAATTTCAAATTCGGCATAAATTTTGAAGTGACTTTTGACCCCCTTAATGACCAAATTAGTTGTTAAATTCTTCATGGATGTTGTAGAGCTTCCTTTGATCTTTTGATTGATACCAAATTTGAAAATTTTGGAGTTCTAGGTAAAAAGTTATGAATTTTTTAATTTCTGTGTTTAAAAATAATATATATATATTCGGAGCCCTCGCATGCGAGCGCTCGCAGTGTGAGCGCCTTGCCCAGCGAGCACCCTCGCGATCGCGAGAAACTCTTCGGAGTCGCTAGCTCGCGATCGCGAGCCATGCTGCTCAACAAAACCCTTTTCACCTTTTTGTTTGTAACTTTTCCGTCCGACCTTCATTTGACTCGATTTTTGAAACGTTGGTTTTCTAACACTTTCCTCTACCCTTTTAAAAAATATGTATATATATCTATCCCTTTTATGCAAATTTAGAATTTTGTCTTAAGGTTTCCAACGCGACGCTTTTCTAAAATATTTGTTCATGGATGTCAGAAATTTGTTTCGGTTCGATTGAACCATTTGTTTACTTCGTTTTCAATTTGCTTCCGATTCGTTTCGCTTCGAAATCCATTCCTTTGATATCCACTTTTGATTTTGTTTCTCTTTGTTTTCGTTTCCGTCTTCCAGAATTTTGTTATCTGATTTTCCGATTCCGTTTCCGTCTTTTCGTTTGGTTCGTTTTCCATTTTTCACTTTTCCGATTGGGGTCCGGTTCTGAGATCGGGTCCCAACATAATGACTCTTTTCAAAATAATTCTAATATTCAATTTTATAAATGCAAGAAATTTGGGCATTTTTAGTCTAAATGCAAATCTCATATTCAGTGCCATAACTGTAATAAGTATGGTCACTATAGTCAAGAATGTCGTGCCAAAGCATTGAATATTAGGGAGAGTCATGCTCGAGTTGCAAAAAGAGAAGATAATATGCAGACAATTCTTATAACCAGTCATACAATTTTTTATAAGAATGACAATCAATAGTTATTAGATACAGGTTGCAGTTATCATCTAAATAGGAAGAAATAATTATTTTCTGATTTAGATGAAAGCTTCCAAACCACTGTTAAGCTTAGTGACAATATAAAACTTGAAGTCGTGGGAAAAAAGAAAGATTGCCAACAGATTGAATAATGGATCTTTAAATTATATATCTGATGTATTTTATGCAACTGATATATGCCAAAGTATCTTGAGCGTGGGACAACTAGCTATGAATGGCTATGATTTGCACTTCAACAAGAGAGGTTGCACCATAAATGATGTGGAGATGGGCCCATCATAAATGATGTGGAGATGGGCCTAATAGTCAAGATAAACATGTCAAGAAGCCAACTATTTTTTATGAATATAAAGTATGATGTTCCTTTATGCTGTAATACCACAATTGCTGATGATAATTGGCTCTCGCATATACAACTTGGGCATTTCAAATTCAAAAGCATCAAGTTCCTTACAAATAAAAAATGGGTTACAAGCTTGCTTGTTATCGAAGTTCCTGAACAACTATGTGAAAATTGTGTGGTAGGAAAAAAGCATCATAATCCTTTTCCTAAAGGACTTACATGGAGAGCTACAAAACCACTTAAGTTAGTGCATTATGATTTATTCTATGTGGATGTCCCATCCAATGGAGGTAACAAATACTTTATTACTTTCATTGATGACTTTAATATAAAGACATGGGTTTATTTCCTTAAAAATAAATTTGATGCTTGTGATATGCTTAAGAGTTTTATGGAATATGTTGAAAAATGAAGTGGTTTTATTCTGAAAACCTTGAGAATTGATAGGGAAAATTATTGGACCCCGAGCTTTTCGTAGAAGATTAGAACTATTGAATGAGAAATTTTGGTGATTAGTCACGAGTTAAGAACAATGAATGAAAGTTCTTGAACCAAGAAATGATAGACAAGAGTAACGTAGGAAATGAGAAATATGGATAGATTCATGATTTGCTATGGTGTTTTTGGTGGATAAGAGATTTTTGAAATAGAAAGAATTAAGGTGGAAGTTGTAAGTGAAATGAAAGCAAAAAAAATGAAGTTGAATTTGTGTAGTAAATTGATGAAGAATATGTACATATATGTATGTCTGTTTTGGTGTTTATGATTAGTCATGGATTATAATTTTCTTTATGGAGGACATTGATTTGAAATAAATTTGAGAATGAAGAGAAAATACAGTAGAAAAAGGTGATCTTAGTATGAGTTGTGTTAAAGAAAGATTTTGGAAACAAAATTGGTAGATGATTTAGAAAAATGTTCACTGCGTATGCTTCAGTCTTTTAGCCACAACGTTTTCTTTAATTGTCCAAACGAGATGTTTTTTATTTGGATTAAACTAAAGATATATGGCTACATTTCTTATGAAGACATCGAATTTCAATTGTGTCTCTAAGAGTCTCAAAATTTTTCATGAAGTTGAGAACTGGGTGCAGTACATTGGAAGATGAAAGTAAAATTCATGTTCTAACTTCGGGAGAAAATTTGGGTTTGATTTAGATAAATTTTGGCAAAGTTGCCTTCTTAAGAGTTGTAGATCTTTCTTTTATCTTTCCAACGGTGTATAGTATAGAATTTTTGGACATCTGAGTCAAAATTTATGGTCTTTGTATGTAGAGATGTAAAAGTAAGACGAAGTTACTATTCATCTTATCGTCTTAGTATGACGTCAGCATCATCTTAGTTTGACTTTTGCTTCATCTTAGTTTGACCTTTTGTTTCCTTCTTTTGTTCTATTTTTGACCCTTTTAGGTGTTGAATCTCGCTTTGAGGCAAAATTTGTAGATCTTGAAGTCCTCTTTTCAACCATCCAAAGAATACCTTAATCCGATACCTGTAGGGAAAGTTATGGCAATTTTCCTAACCTTGTATTGTCTGATGACGTCACCTTCGTCTTAAAATGACGTCATATCATCTGTTTCTATTTTTGACCCTTCAAATGATAAAATTTGTCTTCAAGGTCTTTATGAGATTATAGCTCTTGAAGTCCTCTTTTTAACCATCTAAAGAACACCTTAATCCAATATCTGTAGGGAAAGTTATGGCAATTTTCCCAATCTTGTATCGTCTAATGATGTCACTTTCGTCTCAAAATGACGTCATATCGTCTATTCCATTTTAGGCCCTTTAGATAATAGAATTTGTCTTTAAAGTCTTCATAAAAGTTGTAGAACTTGAAGTTATCTTTCTAACCATCTGAAGAATACCCTAATCCGATATCTTTAGGGAAAGTTATGGCAATTTTCCCAACCTTGTATAGTCTGATAATGTCACATTCGTCTCAAAATGACATCATATCGTTTTTCCTATTTTTGACCCTTCATATGATAGAATTTGCCCTGAGGTCTTCATGAAAGTTATAGAGCTTGAAGTTCTCTTTGAAACTATGCAAAGAATACCTAAATCCGATGTCTATAGTGAAAGTTATGCCAATTGTCCCAAGATAGGTTCAATATGATTGAAGACAAAACCTTGTTTGTTTCTTTCGGCCATAACTTTGTCCTCCGACCTCCAAATGACTTGATTCTTGAACCATTGGACTCATAAGACATTGCTCCATATCTCCAACAGAAATCATAGTCATTTGAAATTAATTGGGAAATATTGAGTGAAAAACATAGGATGGGTACAGTGAGTGTGCTCTTAAGTATTATGAACTGGTGTTATTCTATTGAATATACTTTAGTATTTTGATGATATCTTGATATGTAGGAATCCAAATGTGATGATTTCTAATTTGTGGTAAACTAAAGACATAGAGCTACAAAGTATCTGAAGGAAGTGAATTGTAATTCAGTCCTTAAGACTTTCAAGTTTTGGATGGAAGTTATGCATATTATACTGTTTTGGACAAAAGCAGACCAAAAATATTTTAAGTATATCTTTTAAATCACTGAACCAAATTGAATGATTTTGGAGGCATTAGAAACTTAAGACAATGGGGGACATTT
>JANZLX010000003.1:12557917-12569810 GCA_025531955.1 Erythroxylum orinocense | reverse complement strand
TATTATTATTTAACAGTTATTATAATAATGAAAATATAATTAATTAATATAATGCATATTATCAGGGACGGATCCAGAAATTTTTTTAAGTGGGGGTAAAATTTTACTAGAGGGAAAAAAAATTTAATAGAGGCAAAATTTTAATGAAAGCACTTTTTAAAATTTTTTATAAGTTAAAATTTTAAAATAATAATTTTTTATGTAAAATTTTTTGGAGCCAGTGGGGGCAAGTGGGGGCTTTGTCCTTGCATATTATTATTATTATTATTATTATTAAATAATAAATATCTAAATAAATTAATATATATACTTAATAATTATATCAAAATTAATGACGTCTATGAATAATAATAAACATGTTTTAATAAAAATCCAGTACTACAAAAGTTGAGAAGTTTAAAATTGAAGTTGGCTTTGGTTATTAATAAATTAAAAGTGGCTTGTTGGCTACCTCTTCTAGCTTAAAACGACGCCTGTCCATCTCTGTATAAGGTTGTCCAATTTTTGTTCAAAAAATGACGTCGTTCAGTTATTAGATAGAGTAGAGTTAGACAGAAGATCCAAACTCAAAATTACATTACATGGTATCCCATTATTCTCTTGGAACTATGATGGAATATGCACCATAGAAGCTGATGTATCGTTTAACCTCAACCACTGATCAATTCTAGCACTTGGTCAAGATCATCTCTGTCTGACATCCTTTTGAGCTTTATATATAGTATATTCCAATATGCATGGCATTCACATACGTAAGGTTGTCTTCTTATAGAATGAATTGCCTCTTCTTACTCTAACTCCAATTCTACAAGGAATTGAAGAGAAGAAATTAAGGTATACGAAATGTTCTCTTTTTCTCTATTATCTCTCTCATAAGCCTGGAATGGTTTTAGAAATTACACTAACACATCATTTTAGGTTTCAGAAGCTTTAGTTTCCATTTGCCTATTTGTTTTATGCCTTCTAATCCTTTATTTGAAACCCATCCTTATGATGGGAAATTCAACTGTTACTCTACTTTCCATTTATATGAGAGCTAAAGTGAAATCTATACGTGCCTTTTTGTGGTCTTTGGCATGAGAAAACCAGGAAATCCGGCATAATAATTCCCAAGTAGAAGAGTTTTACAACATCAAGGCTTGTTCAGAATCATGGGTCATGGAAAGATACCAGTAAAGAGGATTGAAAACCAGACCACAAGGCAAGTAACCTTCTCAAAGCGTAGACAAGGCCTTTTGAAGAAGACACATGAACTCTCAGTCCCCTGTGATGCACAGATTGACCTCATAATCTTCTCAAGCACTGGAAAAATGTGCCAGTATTGCACTGAACCTTTACGGTCCACTTCATTTTCACTATTTACCATGTTCTCTTTTCTTTCAACCTCATCTCTTCAGAAAATTCCCTGTACATTAACCAAAAATCCACCTGCAGAC
This sequence comes from Erythroxylum orinocense, assembly GCA_025531955.1. NCBI lineage: Eukaryota > Viridiplantae > Streptophyta > Magnoliopsida > Malpighiales > Erythroxylaceae > Erythroxylum > Erythroxylum orinocense. Next base: position 12,568,374 of record JANZLX010000003.1, on the reverse strand, counting down.
TATAAATCTGTTACATGCTTCTGAGAAACTAGGGTTTTCCAAGTCAAAAGTTGTTCAACTTATCATTTTCTTTTCCTTTTTTCTCTTCTTGTTAGAAAACTTTTAGGTTATAATCTTTTTCATCTCTAAGAAGAAGAATTTGTGACACATAAGATGCTTGTTTAAGTGCAAGTTAACTCTTTATTGCATATATTAATATAAATTATAATTATAAATCTGATAGCCTTATATATACATTATATATTGTATTAATAATTTAAATAACAGTTTATAATATACATATATACATATATACAAACATGCATATATATATATATATATATACATACCTATATACATATATATATATATATATAGGGGTTGAAGAATAAAAAATCGAGTCTCTCTTTGAAATTATGAACTCAAAAAATAACATTGATTCATCTCCAAACCCTTGCAAACTTCGCCTCATTGTTTTTTTGCGTCCCAACAACCCTCCAACGTGATTAACAACAAAACTAAAAAAGAAAGAGGAGGTTGGGCTGTATCCTCCATAAGACGACCTCGCTTTGCCTTTATACCAGGAGGTCACGGTCACCATTATCATCATAAAGACTTAGATTTAAGAGATAATGATTAATAAATTTTAAAATTATTTTAATTAGCAAGGCTTTCCAACGAAGCAGTCAAGTGCACCGGAGTAACGGGTGAGTCTGGTCACGTATGTTCCCGGTTTCCATTTGATCATATCTTGCCTTGAGAATAACTTGCTTGCCGCCGGATTTCCTGACTGAACAAAGAATGCTCCGTTCATCATCAGATCACCCTCCGATATCCAGTTCCAATTCTTCCATTCACTCTCCATTGCGTACTCTCTCTTCGTCACCTATATTTATAGATATCATCAATTTTCCAATCCCATGCAAGTTAGCAAAAACAACCTGGAGCAACAGCAATTTGAGATGATTTCATATTCTCACCTCCTTAGCAGCGAGATTCTGTGGAGCAATGAATCTGTTGCCCTGACTGACGATGATGGGTCCCTTACTACCACCAATGGCGTACATAAGCCAATGAGTATAGTCGTTATTGACGACATGAATGAAGCCCCACCTACACCTTGGCATCCTCTGCACCAATCCATTTCCAAAATGGGTGAATGCAATAGTGACTTGCATTATCTTGTCACCTGAGAAGCTGTCACTTGCACCGAACAACAACACCTGCATATACATATCATCGATCCCAAGTTATGACAAACTTGATGACGTCTAATCCAGACACTTTATTTATTCATTGTCTTGGTAATTATTGTAGAAAGAAACACCATTGTGATGTGATATAATTTTAATTACGTCTCTATAGTTTTAAACATTGATGTTGTTGATTATTACCTCGTTGTGGTGAGTGAAATGGCCGTTGGAAATGGTTATGGCGGTTGATCCCTGGACGATATCTATGAGACCGTCCTGACAATTGGACATGGAAACATGATCAATCCAGATATTAGAAGATCCAAAGATGGAAATGCCATCGCCGTCACTCCTTGTCCTAAGTCCGAAATGATCCACAGAGTCCCTGATCATTCCACCAGTGCAGGCAACGATGTCGTGAATGTGAAGGCCATGAATGATGACGTTTTTGACAAACTGAAGAGTGAGACCGGCACCAAAAGCAACACGGACGTTGGCTCCTCTAGCATCAATGGTTTTGTCACTGGTGATCATGAGCTCCTGGCTGAGTTTGATTATCATGCCCCGAGCAAAGATGATCCAAAGCGGTCCCTTTTGGATCACTGCATGACGTAGGGTTCCAGGTTTAGGGTTAACCACGTCGGCGTCCGAGGGATCAGTGACAACGTAAATTGGTCCACCCTTGCCGCCTCTGGTGTTCCGGCCAAAACCAAGGGCGCAATCTGCTAGCTTCTGTCGGTTGTCGGCCCATTTAGGGTCACAACGCCAGCAACGGTCGATGGGGTTTGCTGCCACACATTGGCCTCCTATCTTCCTTTTCCCACGTAGGTTTCTTCTAGTGGTGTTAGTCCCAAACAACGACCTGCATGCAAATATGTAAGTTCCTGCTTTTGATCTACTATTGCCGAAGGAATGAATCACTTACATATGCACATGGGTGTTGAGGTGGTCGGTGACGTTCCAAGGATCGGGGTGATATGCTTCTAAATTTGCAGTGTTGGCCTCAGTTTCCTTCTGATTCCAGTACTCATCATCCAATTCAGAGACGTAGGCATCTAGAGTTGGAACCATCACTGCAAATGCCACGGAAAAGAGCAGAAACAAACCTTCATTGAGGATTGTCATTGTTTTGCGTTTTTAGGTTTATTAAGGAGTTATTACTAATTTTTCCAGTTCTTTTACTTTTTTCTTTTGTTTCCAGCAGCTGGTGTCAAGCTGTTGGAAAAGCAATGGTCCCCAGGTTCCGTTGAACCGAGACAGGACCAAGAATAGGGTAAATGAGGCCAATTAAAGAGGTTCGCTTGGCCTGTCCGGAGTACTAATGTTTGATGTCAGGGTTATTTTTTATATAGGCAAACAACTTTCGCCCTGAAATTACCAAATTAATGGTCTTTACCTTGAGTAGATGGTCCAGAGACATCCAGGGCGGCAACTTTGGAGAACCACATATCTCAATCAACGTTTGTTTCCCTGTGCCGTAAATCTGACAAGGTTAAGTAGCAGAGGCGCGGTTTACAGAATCAGAAAAAAGAAAATAGAATACTTTCGTGTGTGTTACCGCATTTCTTGGCATAAACATTGGACATCCAGAATTTTTATCCCTCTGAAGAACAGTAATCAATAAAAAAAAAAAATATCAAATCGGCAAAGAGAGGCTAAAGCTGGAGCAAATGGCACTGGCAGTGACCTCTATGTTCCAATATTATTAGTAATAAGCATCTTGTAACAATAACATTATTTGATACAATTCTGCATTAATTGTGCACTGTACCATCTCTATACTCTTGGATAAAATACCTCATCCCCAGCTTCACTATTCATTCCTTGGTAAAGACGATTCACCTCCTGACCATGGTATTATTGTATGTATCTACATCGATGATTCTAAAATAACTTCCATACGAATCTGCTCGAGAGCACTTCTGTGACGAGCTTTTATGTACTTAGAAATACATGTGATAATTATATATTAGGATGCTTCCCAGACCTTGTAATCTCTTCCTTCAACAGCTACAGACCATTTTTTGGGCCCACTTGGCGGTTCATAGTAACCTGGTCCAATTTTCATTGCCACTTTCTCATCGATGATGGCTGCATACACATCTCTTTCGGCCTTGGTGATTTTAACCTTTTTAAAACAGAAAAGAATATTAGCATGTTGATGCTTACTGTTCATCCTTCTTCTGCAGAGGATTTCCGTGTGTTTAAGTTGCCGAGAATATGATTCAATGCTGGTTTTACCATTAAAATAAATAATTTAATTTGCTACTCACCATGCTACGGCAATGGATTTTGTTCCGGTTTCTTAGAGATACAATAGCTGAAATCTCCGATCGTTGATGAGAGAAGATGTGGTCAAAAAATACAGCTGGTGTTCCTGGATGAGTCAGGATGTACGCGTATCCTTGCATTTCCTTCCCACTGGGAAACCTCCAATGGCCCTTTTTTGAGAAAACTTTCAGTTCAACTATCATTATAATTCCAGTCTCCGTGACAACATACAGAGAAATTTTGATTCTATTTATTCTTCTATAGATACTTCCCCCTAAGCTGGGGCCATTGCTCAGCTATGTTCCCAACAAAATAAGGCTTTGCATGATGTTCTCCAAATGTTTCCCTTATGTGACCTCCTTTCTGTTTTCTAAGAATTCCTTAACTTTAGTACTATCAATTGGAGTTCATTTACTTTTCCCCTATTTCACGATTTGTTTCTTTTTTCCCTTCTCTAAACAATTGATTATTTAACTACTACTAATCTCATTAAAGAATCTTAAGATTTTCAATCTCATGATTTTTACCACTAACGGTAGTTTAGCTTTGGTTAATTTCTTTGCTTAAGGATGAATTAAGTTTAAAGCGGATAAACCTGAGTGGAACCAGTGTCATGATTCTCTATGAAGGTGACAGCACGAGAGGGCCACCATCCAACAACCCCAGGAGGCTTTCCCTTTGGGTCTGATAATCGCCAATACTCACATCTTTCCAGCACCTACAAGAAATAATATCTTGTCAATGCCATATGCTTATCACAAACTGTTTGAAATATGTAATAACAGGAATATAAGAATCAAATGAGGTTACTTACGAGGAATACAAAAACGTCTACTTCTATCTCCTCATTTTTCGGAGTTAAAAATTAGGTCTTCTATCAAAAAGATGAATGTACACTTTTTGACTATGATCTCAACTCATGAAGCCTTCATGATTACATGAAAACTCGTTTATCATACTAAACGAGAGCTTACCGAATGAAGAATTCCCTTGGTGGTTACATCAAAAGCACCAGCAGTTCCACCAGCAGCATTGATCCAGTCAATAATTCTCTGTCGATGAGGATCTTGATTGTAATCCATCTCACCATATGTGTAACTAAGAGAATCCCAATACTCGCCAACTGCAAAATAAGGTTCACTTGCATCCAGGTAGTCTTTGACGTAGCCTCCCCAAAAACCTCTAACAAAATCAAGCCTCCATCCATCGTACCCAATTTCTTTTCTACATATCAAACAAAAATCAGATGTATAATAACTCTTCATCTAAACAAGTTAAAGTAGACAAAGCTTATCTGTGCAGTATGAAGGACGTTTGACAAGATTCAAACAAAATACAACGGGAATTTGAGGTCATGCACATATCATGCATCAATTCATAAGTTAGTTGAGAACCTGGATGGTTCTTTTCACGCATAAGGTTCATGTGGAATTATTGAACTTGCTCATCCAAACAGAATAAAGTACCATTCAATTAGGATAACAATTTCTAGATGTATCCTAAAAATCTTCCAATCTGAAAGCAGAACTTTGGTTTCTTTTGTATTATACGTAAGCACTTGCCGCTGAAAAAAAAGGGACTAAAAAGGAAATTTAGAAAAGGAAAACTAAATCAATAACCTTAACCAGTTGAGCCATTCTTTGATATCTTTCCGCACAAACTCTTGTGAATGATCAATATTTGGAGCAGCGTGGAAATTGTCTCCACTGCTCTTATTTCCCCTACCCTGAATGAGACAAACAAAAAACTCTGAGCATCTAGAGCGTACACCGTCACGGAGATGCAGCACATGCACCATAAATTGGCCAGCTATATATAATGTCAAATTTATCCTCTAGTTACTGCCGAAAATATAATTGCTTTTACTTGCTTGAACTGCTCTGAAGCTTCTCTGGCAGTTTACAAGCATTCATTTCAAGTTCACAGTGCACAGAATACTGTAAGGTGAAGCATACGCTTGAACAAATACATGTAATTCCTAAATCAAATTATATTAATTGAACTCAACTAGTCACGTTAAACAGTAACATGACGGCACTGTCAAGTTCTAGAAAACATCTTTCAGATAATGATCGTACACCTGAAAATGAGGATCATCAGCAACAACTGCCTGATCATCCCAATTTAAACGACCTCCAAAAATATTCCATATGCCATTTTGATTTTGATAGTGTGCACAACGGTGATTCAGGACAACATCTCCAAGGACTTTAACACCCACTTCATGAAGATTTCTCACAAGATCCTTCAGCTGATCAATACTCCCATATCTAGTGTGCAGATACCATAGCAAAAGTAGGAAAGTATCACAAAGTCAGTTTAGCAACTTGATATTAACAATCACATGGACTGAAAAAGCACCTTAAAAGTCACTCTTTAAGGCTGATCATTATTCATACTGAAAGATAACAAGTTTCATGTCACATAAAGAGTAAAACGCATGCAAGCAAATCTCTACAAACACCAGAATCTGGAGCAAACAAAAAGGATTTTGACCATGTTTACTCGTATCACTTGAAAGACTTCCATACCAAAGCAATTAGAATTACCATTTTAGTCACAATATGATAACATATAATATATCTAATAAACTTGAAAAGGTACCTAGAGTTCAAATTATACAAATCTTTTGGCATGTATCCTTCAGGTGAAACGGATTCTGTTGGTGGGGGTAACCAAATCACAGTAAATCCAAGTGAAGCTACTTCTGCAGCCTTTTCTTTCAGTTCCACATACCATCTTCCAGACTTATGGGACTCCCAGTTAAAGCCTTGGAGCAATATCTCGTACCCGGTCCCTGTCCCAGAGGATATCTTAGGAGGATCCTTTTGTTCTTCGGACTTTAAAGCCGTTCGTTCTGGGAAAGTAGGAACAGAGCTTCTGAAGATACTGTAGGCTTCGGCAGCCAATTTTTCAATTTCTTGGAGAATACTTTCTTGTGCTTCTTTTGTTTTTGTTGTCCTACTCTTCTCAGAGGAAATATCACTCACTAAGTTTCTTATTTCATTAATAATCCCATCCGTATATGCAGTAGGAGAATCCTCTTCAATTGCTTCAACAGCCTCACTAGAAACTAGTGCACTTTCAGATGCTTCCTCCTTAAGTTGACCTGCTTGAGCAGTCAAGCTACTTGAGAGGGGAACGTAGAAATCATTTCCTTTAAAGTTCAGCCAATGATTCTCATTTAGTTTGAGAACAAAAAGAAATCCAACAAATTCTTCATCCACAGTAAATGACCCTGAACATCCATTCCCATCCTCTTTTGGCTGCAGAACAGAACGTCAACAAAAATAATGAATAATTGCAAGGAATAATATGCAACAATCAGATTTAAGAGAATTAATGTACATTTAAATGTGGAAAAAAAGAAGAAGAATTAGCTACACAAGCTAAAAGAATCAATATGAAGCAACATGCGTTCTACCTGACTTCCCATCAGGTCATGTCAAGATGCATGGATATGAACAAAAATGATTACCAATATCTATGTTTAGGCATACACGAGAACAGACCAAGTTGTTAGACAAAGTCGTAAACCATACAGTAAAGACAAACAATGTATATATCTTAAATCAGTTATTACAGTCTAACACAAAGTGTAACATATCTAGCCAAAAGGAGGATGTTAGGAGGAAGAAGAATATGCAATAACAACAATAAAATTAATCCTTGAAACAGAAACCATAATATCTCAATCCCTTAATATATAGTTATCATTTATTTCATGCTAAATTAAGAAACAACCTAGAAGCTGACCCACAACATGCAAGCAGTTCCTTGGCAGAAAAGAAGAGTGAAGTTGAGCCTACATGTAATTCGGGAAAGCACATGTGGCTTTTTCACTATAGAAACCGTGTTATCCACATTTGAATAACAAAAATAGAAACAAAATCCATAAACAGAAATAATTAATAAGAGAACAAAAAGGTAAAAGGAAAATTCAGATTACTTTAACCTTCTAATAGAAGACTGGAAAACTACTATTTTATGATTACATAAGTGATTCTTAACAAGAATAATATACGAATGTCATACAAAACAATCTTTAAGTGAATGTTGTAAGTTCTCTTAAGAGAAAGCATACTTTAGTCTTGTACCTGCAATAAAGTCCGCAAAACAATCTTTGAGTGAATGTTGTAAGTTCTCTTAAGAGAAAGCATACTTTAGTCTTGTACCTGCAATAAAGTCCGAAAAGCCTTGTTCTTGAATATAGTTGTTCCTGGTGGATGTGGAGCAGGTGGAATCTCCCAATTTTTCTCATCATCTCTGCAAACTCCCCAGTGAACAACTACTTCTGGTATATCAGTCTCTAAATAGAGAAGAAACTTAGCTGTGTTTGGGCACTTTTGCACTGAAACAGTGATTGAATTTCCAATAACAATGTGCTTCGCAATAGGCTGCTCTTCGTAAAAGGCTTCCAGCTGCCTACTTTCTTGTTTGATATCTTTGAACTCAGAGTTGTTATCTAGACTTTTAGAAGGCAATGCTTCTGCTTGGAGAAGTCGATTAGATAGCCCTAGGATTAGAGAGCACTAAAACAGTTAATTTATCAGTGAACACAAAAACAAGGCAGTATGTACATGGAAGAGTTAATAGAAGTGAAAGCCACCAACTCATGACTCGCCCCATTGGAAAATTTAACAGTGTGCATGAGCTGAATTCACAATTTAGATAGAAGCAGGTCATCTGATTCAATTTCAAAATTTATTTGCTACTGGACCAAAACTGTTGAGGTGTGTGTTTGGTAACAGATTATGTACCAAGGTTTAATAGATTAATTACTCACCATAAGAAGTATGTAATATTATAACTTATAAGAAAAGAGGAACAAAAGAACAGGAAAAACACCATGAGATAAACAACCCAGAGTGTACTGCTTGTTTTTTATTTATTACCAAATGAAAAACATTCTCCCAGGTTGTGTTACAGTTACAGTTAAATGCCACTACCACACAACAAAACTTAATTACCCAGGGAAGTATAAAGTCAGCACAAGCGCCATGATTTATATACCTGGCCATATACTGAAGCCCCGTTTTGCTCCAACAAAATTGCCATCATCCATTGGGTAGTCAACAAGAGGCACCTTAAAATCTCTCCCCTTATGCTGATACCAAGCTCCTGTTTCTTCATCCTATACCACCACAATGAAAACAAGATAGAGAGTTATTGGCATGTAGATATTATTGGCATATAGATACATCTACATGTAGTAATAAGCAAAAACTAGCATAGAATCTCTGGCACTCAACCACTAAATTTCAAAAATCAAAACCTTCAAGACAAAATTAATGGCTGCAATTGCACTAATGGAATCAATATCAATCTTCACTTGATGAAACATGTCCCCTTCTGAGGACTTCTTTAGCGGAGACTCTATTGCATAGTCCTGTAAAACACAAATTAGATTATTTATTATGAGAAGCATCTATGGTGCCCAAATTTCGGAAGCCAACAATTATTACTTTTATAGAAATTGAACCAGTGGGTCTCATGTTCTCAGGAGGCTGATCCCATTCACTGCAAAATTTGAAGAATCGCCAGTAGTCATTTCACATACCAATGAACACGTTACTCTTTCACATAGAAGGCCGAGCAAATGAACGAGAAAAAATTATTGGATGTCAAACAAATTTCGGGTCATATAAGGATTAACAGCATAACGTAAAAAAGGGTAGGACATAAAAATGAAGGCAAGTTATAACCTGCCATTATCGTCAATATAAGTAACTCCCCAGTGAAGAATCCATTTCCCTGGAAGGCTACAACCTACTGTAAGCTGCCAATTTTTTTGATCCTTAGCCTGATCCAGGCTAACAAAAAGCTTTCCCTCCACCTAACACAAGAAACCGAACAGTTCAACCTCTGTATCATGATAATCACATACTAAAGGCCGTAAAAGACAAAAGGAATCTTCGAAATTTCCGTCTGACGCAATTCCTTGTTCAATTATCGACAAAAATCAAACAAGTCCACTGAATTGAGGCTAATTATAAGTTAATGCAAAAATGCATTGCAACCTCAAGTTAGACATGTTCGGTCACATAGTAACAGGAAAACAAAAGAAGTAAAGTTGCCAAGTAGCCTCTATCTGTGAAGTACAAGTTAACCTACAGTTTTTTAATATATAAAACACTTCGAAAACCTTTTTTTAACTTTTCCGCGGGGTTTTCAACAACCCAAAAGGACTTCAAAGCACGCATAAACGAATACAAAACAGAGTCCAGTTGCGTTTACCGTCTCGGTTCGAGTGAGAGGGAAGATCTCACAGAAGAAAACACCATCGCTAGTGAATTCAGGAGTCTCAAAAAGAGCCGTATCGTTGGGGGAGCTAGCTCGAACAGAGCTCCGAGTCCCACCAAGCCTCAAGTTGCCATAACTGGCGCGACCAGATAAGAACTTCTTCGGAGAGCAACAGTTGAGAGAGCACGGCCTCACAGCCTGGCCTCTGCAACGGAGTCCAGTTGTCTCTCGCCGGAAGTAGCGGAGCAGCGGCTCAATCGCAACCGTCGACATTATTTGTACGGTGGCGATCTACAGCTAAGGAAGAAGAAGAAAGAAAGAAAGAAAGATTAGGAGAACAAGACAAAATATGGAGAAAAAAGGGGAAATGTGTTCTTAGAGCAGATAGTTTGCGTACAAGGGATTGTTAAGTGGGCGATGGATATTTAATTTTGATATTCTTCATTTTATTCTTTTTTTTTTTGGATATGTTTTACGATCCATGCACGCTGGTCGATGGTGGATCTGACCAAGGCTGCGGTGAACGTTCGTACGGGTCAACTTTTATCAAAAGGATACCAGCGAACACTCTAAAATAAAATTACTTTGGTCCATTTCTACGTCCGGCATGTGGAGAATGGAAATTGTTGAAACTCATCCAATGGAAGCTTCGGGCCCCACTTTGTCTTCAAAAACAAAATCACGAATTTACGCTCAAAAGTCAAAACTTTAGCTTCTGCATTTATAAATATTATATTTATATATATAAATATTATATATACTATACTGTTT
>JANZLX010000003.1:12447198-12459542 GCA_025531955.1 Erythroxylum orinocense | reverse complement strand
GAATATAGACACACTTCTATCAATTAAATATTTAAGTTGTTAGCAAACTATGTGTTTGATGGTGATGAGAGGATATAAGATCTAATTGTAACCATGGTAGTGCGTCGTAACACTACACAAAATAGTTAGACCTAAACTATGAAAGTGACGAGTCTAGGTCGATCCCACAAAGATTAAATCCAATTACTTTCCTGAATTATCTATATATGTAAAACAAGAGGGTTTAGGTTTGATGCAAATTAGAAAACAATGTAAGAGTGAATATATAAAAGTGACTCAAATTAAACAGCAAAAAAGTGAGAAAATTTATGAATGGGATGAAATCCGATTCTTTGGTTTAATCTTGACTACACATAATTTCACATACGTCATCGCATTATCGTCTTCACACGTCTTTTTAGATTATTGATTGTGAATTAATATCAAGCTCTATTAATCATGATTTTTCTTAGGTCATAATTAATTAAGAAGAGCTCGTTAATTAACCATAATTATTGGATAATCTAAAATAAGCTCTCTAAGTTTAATCGGATAGCTACATTACGAGTGAGAAAAACGGATCAATCTAAGCAATAACCACATAAGCTCGAGATATTTAACTTACGTTAAGTTATCTCTAATGATTTAATACCATTATTTGCCACATACAACTTCAAAAACACTATTACGTACTGTATTCAAGTTCTAGCAATGAGTTTTCATTAAAAAAATCTAATAGAGCATTAAGATAACTCTTACATAATCCTCAATCAATAAACACAAGATAACATAAACAATCCAACAAAAAGGAAAGAACAAGATACATAAAGACAAAATGCTTAAATGTGCCCCTTCGAGTTAACTTCACCTCCGAACCAGCGTCGGAAAGGTTAGCCCCCCATCTTCTCCATCAATCCCCAAGAAATAGCCACGAATTGCCTCTATTCTTGTCAAAAACCAAAAGAGAATGAAGAAATATCGAGTTTGTCTGAGTCTGTCTTTCGCCATCACAAAACAATGCTTTTAAAGTAAAAAACTAGGTTTATAGGTGGACAGGTAGCAACTCACCAGTTTGACTTGGTGGGTCACACTCGTGAGTGTGAGTCATGTTGTTACGCTCATGCGGTACTATGCTACACCCATGATAAACTTGTCATGGGCGTGACATCACTCTCACGATCATGACTTATTTGTCATGGCCGTGAAATGCTTCTCAAGGCATGACAATGTGTCACTCTTCATTCCTTTTGGCATTTTCTTGTCTCCTCTTACTTTAATCTTTCTCCTTCTTGTTTCATGAAGACAATTGAGGGTGAATCTCAAGAAAATGACTTAATGAGTATGCTTTTAGCTCATTGTAGCTACTGTATTTCCAGATTGTACCTAAAATCTAATATGAACTTAAGTGAGTATCGTAAACATTTTAAAGCATTAATCACTAATTGTCATAAATTAAATGTATTAACAATTAAGCACATATCAAACCATCAAGAATGCACACCATGGAACCTTATGCTAGGGCCCATCAATATTGACTAGATGGGGGATGTGACGGGAGAATAGTGGCATTGGTGATTAATAGGGAAATGGGGCCACATAGGAATAAGTGTCAACGTCTAGAGTTCTATTCCAAAAGGGTGTATATAAAAAGGACATAGGAAGCAATGTAGCGAATCAGGGCCCAAAGAGTTGAGGAGCTGTGAGTCTATTCTAACTATCAACAAATTCCTAAAATTTTAGGTGAGATATGGATTGTAATTATTTCGACTTCTTGGGGTATAATGACATACCGAGAAGCTCGCCTAGAAAGAATCAGTGGAGAAATCTTGTGTTATATATGGTAATCTTTTTGATATCTGAATTTGATACGGATTTCCTATTTGTCAAAAAAGAAAAAGAAAAAGTTTTTAATAGCATTCCTCCTACATTCCCTTTTTAGATCCTTAAAGAGGTTTTTAAAAATAGAATGAAAGAACAAAAATGAGTTTAGGAAGGCTTAATTACTGAACCACTTTTCTATAGTATTTCTAAGGGTTTTTTTTTTAGTTGGGAGAGATGACTATGTACAATTTAGGAGCTTTGATGGTAGTGACATTGTCACAGTACAAAATTAAAAAAACAAAAACTTCCAGTGACTGATTTCACACGTGTTTAGTCACTCTCTTCGATCCTATTACCCACTTGCGGACCATAACTCTTTGTTTACCTTACTGCTATCTCACTGGTCATTATGGATGGTAATGAGCCGAGCCGAGCTTGGGCGCTGACTGGATCATGGCCTAGTCCCCAGCCTGACGAGCCCAAGGCAGGATGATCTAGTTTAAACCTATTTATTAATTTTTTTTACAAAAGAATTCAAAACATGACTTCATTTTTCGAGAGCGATTGAGGCATAGGTCTGCACAACCCTAGCTCAATCCTAGCTCATGGCCCGATTTGGCCAAGAAATTCCTGTCCATGGCTCAGTCAACCCGGGCCTGGCCCATTGACTTTGGGTAGGTTCGGGTTAAGCCTGGGCTGGATTGCTATCCCTATTGATCACACCACCCACCTTCCCTTATAAGAAATAGAAAAATTTTCCTTCCTTTTTCTTTATGTTATCCCTTTTTGTTCTCAAAGTCCCCAAAGATTTCATTAGTGATGGACTACAAAACAAAACAAAATTAGCACCTCTTTCATATTCTAAATCATTTTTAGAAATTTCTTCATCACACCCAGTCTGAAGTTCCACAATAAAGCGGGGCTTAAGGAGGTCTGATAGCACGCAACCTTACCCCTGCAGTGTAGAGAGGTTGTTTTCTTTAGACACACATGCAGAAAGTACAAAGGGGGTTGATGTTGATAAAAAAAAACGCCAGGCATTCTACCACAATCATTAAATAAATTTTCAAACAATAAATAAGGAAAATACTTGAAGGAGACCAGATCTGCTAATACCTTACACACTATAAAGACTGGCTCCTCTTGTCGCTTATTACAGTAGGACCGTAGGAGTTTTCACTGAGAGACCTTGTGGGTATGACAATCCTACGGTTTTAGAAATTTCTTATAGTTTAATATTTAAAAGGCTCTCATACTTTTCCTTATACTCTTTATAAATCTTTATATTAATTTTTTTTGTCAAAAATGTAATAGTTTGGTAAAATGTAATTGAAACTATTATTATTATGTTGTGATATAAAATCTATAATATGAACTTGGATTAATCACATTAGATTATTGAGAACAAAGTTGATTGTAGAAATGTATTTGAATTTAGTAATAAATATGATTGAAGTGTTGCAATTCTTTTTGACTTTTGACTTTTTAGAAGATGCATATAAGTTAACTGTCTTGTTTTAATGATAAGATATTAAAAAAGAAACTCCTAAGGATCATAATCATTTATTTTTATATAGTTTTTATTCTTAATTTACTCATTATAAGTCAGGGGTGCAATAATAAAGTTTTTACACAAATAATAGTTGATACTTAATTAGATAACTTAAACTTGTTAACTTATAATTTTATTAGATTATTTTTTAGTCTTAGGCAAACTTTAAAATAGCTCGGGATATATAATTTTTAAATATATAACTGAAAAGTATTATTATTAAACAATCTGAACCATCAATTATATCAATATAGGAATAAAAAATCTTCTTCGTAATTATTACAGCTAGACCTATCAATAACAATATACATCAATATAATTAATGATATGGATCAATTATATATGCATAGTATGGAAATTTCATATCATGTGATTTTAATATGCCTATTTCTAACAAATCCTACTTTATTCCTTATTGAGATATAACAAACTAAATTAGATTGTAAACTCACAAAATCCTTTATACTACAGTATTAAAATATAAAAATCTATAAGATATGTCTATAACTATAAGTATTTATGCATAAAAAAAGTATTTGTAGATACAAACTCCCACTAAACTATTATAATATCAAATGACATAATACCCATATGAGTAGTGTGCTGATGACAAACCTTGGATAGTAAGCCTTTAGTTTGTTAAACCAAAATTGTAGAGATTATCCCAATATTTTATATAGACATCTGACCACTATGAATTTTTTCCCTAATAATTAAGAGCCTAATGTCGATGTGCTTCAACTTTTACGAGCTCTTATTGTTGTTAGCATAGGGCATAGTTGACTTATTATCACAAAATAACTTTACTGGTCTTTTAATACCATCTATAATTTACAAACTAATGATAAAGTATGTTAGCCATATCCCACGATTGGATGTCGTATAATAAAAGCAGTTATAAGTGTTTGTTTAGCACTTCTATAAGAAATAGCTCCTCCAGCAATCAAGTACATATAGTGTAAACTAGATCTACAACTATCTTGGCATCCCATAAAATTAGATTCAAAATACCTAATAATCTTTAATTGATTTGATCTCCTATATGTGAGCATATAGTCTTTTATTCTTTTAAGATACCATATAACCCATTTGGTTGCTTTCCAATGATCCACTTCTAGATTGCTCAAATATCTACCCTATATTCCAACAATGTAAACAATATCCAAATGCATACATACCCGAGTATGTGTTAGACTTTTTACAGCTTAAGTATAAGGAATCTTTTATATTTTTTTAGTTTCTAAATCATTATTGGAGAATTGATTGAAAATAAATTTGTCTCCTTTATCAACAAGGCTATCACCTGATTATTATCTTGCATTCCAAATCTCTTAAGTACCTTCTCGATATAGCTCTTTTATGAAAACCTAAGAATACCTCAAAAACGATCTTGATTTATTTAAATGCTAATACAAAAGAAGGGTCACTAAGATCTTTCATCTTAAAATTCTTTGATAAAAATTTCTTTTTTTTTTGTGCAATAAGCCTAAGTTCTATAGAACTTGAGGTATTTATAGTCATCAACTAAATAAATCGTAAAGCCAAAAGAGAAGACAACTTGATGAAACTTGTAATACCATTAATAAGTAGCTTGCTAAACGAGTTGACAAATTCCTCAAAATTAATCTCCGATACACTAAATTTACCAAAGACTAGTTTCTTAATTTCAATTTATAAAATAGAATGGAGGTTTAGGATTAATTAACTAATAAAATTAATTTAACAAGAAAACAAAATAAATCAATTAGATATTAAAGTAACAAATTCAATTTAATTAATTTTAATTCAAGGAGCGAATCCAAAATTATAATTTTGATTATTGGTTTAAAAACTAGTTTCTTAATTTCAATTGATAAAATAAAATGAAGGATTGTAATTAATTAACTAATAAACTTAAGTTAATAAAAAATCAAAATAAATAAATTGAATATTAAAGTGAGAAATTCAATTTCAAGGGAAGGATCTCATTAAATTTTGATTTTGATTATTAGTCTAAAATGAATAAAATTTTGCTATTTAAGCAATTAGTTTGAAATCTATTAGGATAGCTATAACAAGTCTTAATTTTTCTAAATTAATTAATTCAAACCAAACTTTCAAATCAAAACTTATCATTATTAAATGTGTATGGTATAACCATATAAATTAAATGATAACAATAAGCTGAATGAAAAAGACTAAACCCTAAATTAAATAATTAGGATAGCTACAACTATTCAATTTAGTTTTATGTTCAACTCAAGGATAGGAATTGAATAATCAATGTTGAATAAATTTGTCAGACTAATCAATATTAATTACTTGAGACATAAAATAAAAAAAGAAATATTTGAATTAAAATAAAATCTAGGTTTAAAATAAACATCCCAAGGTTTTAATTAGAGTTTTAACTTCCCTTGAATAAAAAATCAGATTTAGCCACTCAGGGCTATAGTTCTTCACTAAAGATAGAAAAAGGAAGGTAAAGGGAAAATAATGATGTGTGTAACATTTTTTTTCCTCCGCTCCTCCCTAAAAACTATCTTCTATTAATATTCCAAATATAATCCTTTAAGAAATTTTAAATCCTTACATAATAAGGACGAGAATAAGTTTCTTAATTGAATTGAACTTCCTAAAGCAAGTTTGACTCTAAGCGTGATCTTCTTTTAGATCAGTTTCAGCAATTTGTCATCTTTGACTCGATCTTTTCAAATTTTGTGGCTTTAACAAATGTTCTAATTAGACATTTCAAACTAACTTTAGTCCAATCTCTACTTATCACCTCCTCAAATAAAATTAATATTTAATTATACTAATTAAACACTAAAAATAACCAAAAATAAAAGAGAAAAGCCCAATCAGTATGACCTAATTACATCTTATCACTTACTTAATTCCAAAGATGAATTTCATTAATTTGAAAACCATCTATTTTGAATTATTAGGAACAAAAATTTTGACTACTCTATATTAATTATTTCCCCATTGTCACCATTGAGGAAAATTGACTTAACATCCATCTAATACGACTTAAGATCAAAGTATGTTGCAAGTTCCAATAGAATTCTGAAATTGTCTTTTGAAGAAATTGATGAGAAAGTTTCATTATAATCAATTCATTCCTTTTGGGTGAAGCCCTTCGTGAATAAAAGATTCTTATATCTTTCCTTATTGCCTTTTGAATAACTTTTGATTTGAACTATTCCTTTGAAGGCAATGGATTTTATACTTTCAGGTAATGAGAAAAGATCCCAAACATCATTATCTTTAATGGACTTAATTTCATCATCCACGACATCAATCTACTTGAGAGAATTAGAAATTTCAAAGGCTTTATGGAAGTTGATTGGATCATTTTTCATAATACCAATACCCATATCATATTGATTGAGATAGACAATATAATCATATGGAATTACACTTTTCCTATCTTTAAGGGATCTTTTCAGAGATATTTGTTCTTGAGGTTAATGAGTTTCTACTTTAAGAATATTTAATTGATCTTGATTAGAGAGACTTTCATCATTGTCTTATTGCTCTGGAGTTGCTTTTTGAATAATGGCAAAAATGAAAACTTGGTCATGGTCAATAATAAATTCCGGAAGATAAATGAATTCCTCTTCAAAGACAAAGTCTCTAACCTTATATCCCCCTTCAAACTTAACATCCTCAAGGAATTTGGAATTTCGCATATCAAAAATAGATTTACTTGTGAGATCATAAAATTTGTATCCCTGTGATTGTTCAGAGTATTCAAAGAAAAAACTAACTATTCTTGAGTTGTCACGTCCCTAACCTTGGCCTGTGATCGACGCTAAAGGAGTAGTAAACTCAAGATTTACTGGACCCTTAGCAAGCCTAAAATGTCTTCATATCCCTATATCCATAATAAAGATGAGATTTCAAAATGAGTAAACTCATACTTATAACAATCAAACAATTATAACAATATACAATACTCAATGTGCTACAATGTTGAGATAGTTAATACAAGGGAAATCCAACATATACAAGACTACAATGGCTCTAGATTCAAAGGTCACCAATAAACATACATCGAATTGCTGGAGAGGAAGAAGACCAACGAAGTACCCTGTTAGAAGAGATCTAAAACGAAGATCCTGAAAAATAATTGGGGAGAGTCAGACCTCACTCCATAAATGCAATTTTATAACATAATGATTATGTTCATAAACATGCATGCATTTCCCATTTCAATATCATATTATATAATCATCACAATCGCAAATCACAAATAATAGTGGAAGGCTAACAAATAGCCTTATAACATACCTCTTATCCATAGACTATAGTTATAGGGGCTCTCTTGTTCCACGTGGATCACTTGGTCTAAATATGGTTGACTGTTGTCCGAGATCCGCACTTAATCGAACAGCCACAGCTTCACTACAACATGATTGCCGTTCAGGAGCAAGCTCGATCGACTACCACAATCATACCACTTTATCATGTACCATATATCGGTTAGCATTCGAGAGCAAGCTCAACCAAACCACCCTAACCGCCTCATATCTCAATCAACGGATCCACCAATTGATTAAATACTAACCCAAATCTATACCTAAATAATTGACTCACTGTACGTATAGCTTGATGACACCTACCAAGTAACTCATACCATAACAATCCTCCACATCATCACATATCAAGAAATACATAACATTACATAACAAAAATAGGTATATATGTATAAGTATCATGTGTACATATGATAATGATGGTGATTTTCATGATGAATATGAGAATGAATTTTAATACATATTTATAACTATGAATATTAACTTATAGGTAGAATACACTCCTTCGTGTCGAACCTAGTGTCTCGAAGTGGAGGATTTTTCTACTGATTGATCTATAAAAAGAAAAATAGGAATGATCATTAGGATTTAAAACTTAAACCAATTTTAGATACCTTGAGAATAAGACCATGAGTCAATACTAAGGAGCTCTATTTTCTATTTAAAAATGGCATTGTCATGTTTTACGAGGAGCTTACTGAAAATTTAGCAGAGTTTTCCCTGTAAAACAGACATGTCCCTTTCAAAAGAAGGGTCATTCTTGCAATAAAATTACACTTATATATCTACCAGTAACCATAGCTCAATTTGGGCCCTCAAACTACATGTCTATGCCCAATCGAGTCCACATTTATATCGCAAAATCCATAATAACCCTATTCATAATTCAAGCATACCAATTTTTAACCCACACACCCTTATTTATACTCAATATATCCAGATAGTCTTAATTCTAATTAACACCTTAATTTAATCACTTTCCTACATTTCTATAAGAACATAACCCTTTCTAAATTTTTATCTCACAAAATATGAAGCTTTCCAATACACCATTTTTATGAAAATTGGGTCACATAATATTTGAGAAATTTTAAAATTATTTTCAACTATTTCTGGGCTGGTCAAAAAATCACCATCATTACTAGAGCGTGAGCGTCGGCACCGGGAGATGCGGTGATGTTTACACCCACCCAAAAATGACGAGTTCACCTCCAGAAATCTAATGACACTAGTCTTGCATCAAAACTCCTCCCGTTTTGAGAGAATCGGAAGAATAAGCCTTAAAAGTAACTCATTTTCATTCACCGACGAAATGGGTCAATTGTTGTTGGGTTTCCCTCCTTTCCTACATTTTTGGGGCCGTTAGACACGATGGTGGTATTATCACCTAAAATGACTAAAAAAGGAGATTGGTGACCTACCTAAATAAATTAAAATTTCCAGTCGTGATTCCTCCAAATCTAGGTTGTTTTTTGATGAAATAAGTTTAGGAGTTTCGTAGAACATCCCGAGAGCTTTCAACATAATCTTAAATTGCCAAAAATGGTGGTTAGATGGTGAAGGTATGAGTGTCGGAAGTTGGGAGTGGATAATAACTTATAGGGAAAAGAGTTTAAGAGAGAAATGAACTTAAGCTTTCTTAAGCTCAAGTTATACTTTTATAGGCTTTTCTTCTTATTGGTCCATTATGAGTAATTTAACAAAAAATTGGATCATTACATGAGTGTAGTTTCCTTTCATTTTGTGTATACCACTTTGCCTTAGCTAAAAAAATCCCTAAATATGAAAAATGTTTTATACTAATCTATATATTTGTCTGTAAATCATAAGGGTTTTTAGCCATTGCCTTAGTTGAAACTGTATTTAGAAAGTAAGTTGTGATTTTTGATGCCTCTCCCCAAAGAGAATATGGTTTGATAGTGTGAATGATTATACTCTTTACCATGTCTTTTAATGATTATTTCATTTCTCATCAACAATGTTTATACTAGGGCTCTTTGAGATGGTGTATTATGTAACGATATTAAATTCTTCTAAAATTTTGGCAAATAGTTCTAGACATTGTTCACTTGAACCATCATATCATAATATTCATTACCATGCTCGGATGTAATGCTTTTAATTCTTTTTCCTAGTTAATTCTTAACCTTAACTTTGAAAACTTTAAGGGACCATTTGTTTCTTTTTTTTATTTCTTATTGTGGCTTTTATAAAAAAAGGAAACAACCTATTAAAATACATTTGATTACTTATTGTTGCAATATGTTGTTCCTAAAAATTAAAAAAAAGCACAACAATTAAAAAAAAAAAGATGTCTTTATAATATTTCACAATAGGTTTTCTTTAGCCAAAAAAGTAAAATAACAACAGACTCATTTCTACTTCCTGCTCTTATAAACTTCCTCTAGTAAACCTACTATATAGAAACTTAATCATCCCTTCTTGCTTACATACATCCCTAACTCAGCCAAGTATAGACATCGAATGACAAAGTATTATCTCACTATAAGATATTAAGACCTAATAGACAAGGTTGGAGCCACCCACATGCTCCCATTGAATCTAAAAAATTTTAATTTAAAATTATTATTTTGAATTTTAATTTCATAAAAAAATTAAAATTTTGCCCCATTAATTTAATTGGTGGCAAAAAAATAATAATAATTATAGATATATTAAGATATCAAATAAAAAATAAAATATGAGCTCATCTATTTTTATTAAGATTACTATTATTTGGGCTCATGACTTTTTAAAATGAAAGCTTACAAATAGAGACATAAAAACTATATACTTAATTGACTTTTTTTATTTAGATTTTCTACCTTTTTGATTTCTTCATTACACCACTTTTTTTTTTTTGCTCCTTCTTTCCTAACTCCACAAAGACTACCACATACCCAAAGCGAAAAATAGAAGTACTAAAGAATGATTACAACCCCACATGGAAACCAGTTTTTTTGAACATGCAACAAGTGGGAAGCAAGGTAAGATTTGTAATTGTCTTCATCTGGGCTCACGTGGCACTAGCAACTATTATGAATCTTACATGTAGATATGGATTCTAATCTTTCCTTCTTACATCCAATTTTTAATATGTTGTCCCATTCGTTGTTGGTTCGAGCTAGTTTCCAAGCATGTGTGATTTTCGTTCTCATCTGAGGAGCATACTATCTATATAGGGATCTGCTGTAGTTGGAGCATTTTTTATTTTGATGTGTCTAATAATAGGCAACAGTCAGTAAAGTTCAGTGATCACATATATTGAGAAAGATATCTTCAATAGTATTGACAATGAGAAAATTTTATAGTAATATTAAAATATGAGGACTCGTACGAAACGATTGTAATAGATTATATGTAAGAAGCTCAAGATAATGATGTAATTTTTTGTTTATCAAATATACACATATTTGTATCTTTTTTTAGTAATATAAGGGTACTTTAAATATTTTTCCCCTACTTAAAATAATTTCTAAATCTATCCCTACTAATAGAAATATGCAACCTTGTTAAATATTACAAAGGTGTAGTCAATAAAGCTATTTCAAAAAGTGGATTTGATTTATGAAATCATTCCCACTCACAGCCACATAGAAGTTGCAGGACTGAAATCCAAAGTCATACGCCCCTGTTTTCCTGTAAACAGCTAAAGAGACCACATGTTCAGTCATTCCCTCCTCGGTGTCCTTGTAGAAGTGCAATTTCCAACACTACAAGAAAACTATCAAGTAGCGACAGAAAAGTACTGAGGGAATTGTTCCCGTTTGAAATTAGCGACGGAAAACCCAATTCCGTCGGTGTTTACGCTTAATATAGCGACGAACCAAATGTCCATCGCTATATGTGGAGGAAAAATTTCCCAACAAAATCGAGCGCCGGAATATTACCAACGTAACAGTAACTGTCGGTACATTGCTACGGAATTATTGTAAGTGGTCAGTAAAATTGTCATGAAAAAGGAATTAGTTAGTGACGGAAATAGTCCCGTCATTGTTCTTCGACAGAATACACAAGTTCATCGGCACATTTTGGAGTGAAAATTTGAAATTTGTGACGGAACGAAAGCCGTCGACGAGTAAGGCAGGAACCGGTCTGCTTGAAATGACTATTGACTTTATCGATGGATATTAGGGACAGAAATTAACCGTCGGTAAAATTTAAACTAGTACGTCATCGTACCTTTGCACGTTATTCACTTAAACAAAACGACGTCATTTTTTTAGGTTAAAACACAGCAGTACCCTCCTTCTTCCCCATCTCCTCGTCGCTCCTCTCCCTTCTATCTTCTCTTCTTCCCCATGTCCCCGTCGTGTTTGCTCCTGCGGCGTGAAGTCCTGTCCCGTTAGTGCTGCTCCCGTCACATCTTGTTGCTTCCGGTCGTCTTCTCTGAGCAAGGCATCATTTTTGTTGAGGTATGAATGTTTACCGTGGGTGTTATAGTTTAATTAATTAGTTTTTGTCTTGATTTTTTGCTATGTTTTGGTGTTTTGTGAATAGATAGCATTGTTATATGTCGAAATGTATGTGATAGAAGGGGAAAAATGTGAAATTGGTTGGTATAGTGGGATGATTATTTGATGAACATAAGGTGTTTAATAAAATGCCTATATATCCTGTACACATGCATGCTTTCAATTACACATCTTTGGATTGAATTTAACTTAAAATTTAATTAATTTGAGGCAAAT
>JANZLX010000003.1:12408459-12427208 GCA_025531955.1 Erythroxylum orinocense | reverse complement strand
CAACAGACTAATACAACAATAATCAAACCCAAATCAACACACAAATGCCTTGAAATCAGTCAAAACAAACAAAAATCTCAAAAATCTCCAATCTATTTCTTACCTATCGGAAGTGGCAGAGGAGAGGACCTGGTCATTGTCGCCGGAGAAGCAAGGGTGAAGGAGTCACCGGAGACGCAACTGCTGGTCGAAGACGACACTGCAAGGGAGGCGAACGCAGGAGGAGAGAAACGGCCAGACGCGAGGAGAGGAGAGGAGAGGGGAGAGTCGGGCTCGGTTTTAATTAAAACTTACCGACGGAATTTTTTAAGCCTATTGACGGTATATTTTTGTCGGCATAAAAATTTATCCACGTCAGCACCCGGTTTTAATTTAAACATACCGACGGAATGGTATACACATACCGTCGCTATTTAACGATGGCACAAATCCGTCGGTATATGTTCATCGCTAAAACTTCCGGGAATATTTCCCTCCAAAACTAGCAACGGACTATGTTCCGTCGCAAATGTCTATTACTATACCGACGATAATTGCCGTCGCTAAAACTGCCGAGAATATTTCCCTCCAAAAATAGCAACGGAACTATATTCTGTCGCAAATGTCCATTAATATGTCGATGGTATTGGATGTTCCGTCGCTAAGTACAGACGGTTGAATGTCCGTCGGTATACATCCGTCGCTAAATGACAAATTCCGTGTAGTGGAAGATCAATCACTAAAAAAATGTACCATGTACAAATTAAAATAGGAATTATATGATCGAGTAGCATTACCCTAACTCAATACAAATTATACTAGTACTCCATTTATCCAATACCGTGCATATATACAAACAAAAATAAACTATCATTGGTTACAAAACAGTAAGATGTACACTTTACAAAGAAACCATACTAAGACTTCAATATATTCAATACCATAGTTATAAACTAAAGTTACCAATACATAAATAAAATAACTAATAACTTTAGTAGAAAATGGGAATAACATAACTATGTACAAGAATACATTACTTTAGTACAAAATGTCCTAGTACTCTTTATCCGATACCACATCTATGTACAAAAGATACTCCCATTTAAATATACTGAGTCATGGTAAATTTTATATTAAGACATTGTACTTCTTTCACTCAGTCAGTATATTCCCATTCATATGTGAAGTTCTTACTTATTTATAATAAATGATGATATATTTTGTACATTTAATACCATGTCTATGTACAAAAAAAATATACCATCTTTCATTATACGTTGCTAGTACATTCATATTTAAATGGGAACATAATGACTGAGTGGAAGAAATACCATGCTTCAATATAAACTCTACCACGACTTATAGTACATTTAATACCATTGCTATGTATAGAAATTACTGTGACATATTTAAAATTAGCAACAACATAAGTGAAAAATAAGAATATCATCTTTGAGAACAAACTATGTCTGGACCTAGTTCAAGTAAAACTAGTAATTCATTTATCTAATACCACACACATAAACAAAAAAATCATCTTTCATTATAGATAAGTAACTACTACACATTTTAAAGGGAAGGAATACCACGTCTCAACACGAAATATGCCACAGACTTAATGCAACCAATACCAGTGTTACCATGATACATTTAAATAAGAATATATTCAATAAAAATTGGGAATAGCATCTCTTAGTTTAAATCTATCATTTTTCTATTTATTCAATACCATACCTATGTACAAAAAGTTCCATTATTCATTATAGATAAGTAACACCTATAAATAGACATTGATCAGCCCATTCCTATGTAAAAGAACTATGTTTATTTTCAAGTTTTCCTGAACACAATTAACTATATACCCGTGTATTCAAAGAACTATGTTTATTTTAAAGTTTTCCTGAACACAATTAACTATATACCCGTGTATTCAGGTATGTTCTTATTACCTTTTATGAAGGTTTAATGTTAAAGACACAAATTGTTATACAATTATGTACCCGACTATGTGTAATTAATATTTAGTTAGACAGTATTAACTATACGACCATTTATTTAATCATGTTGTTGTTTCAATTATTAAAGGAATGACTGTAAAGGACACACCCACGCACAAAACCATGTCCATTCTGGTAATTCACAATTTTGAAGGTGATAAAGTACTTTTTAAGGAGAGGAAGGTAAAAATAAAGGTAACTAGAAAGCATTTTATAAAATTAATATTGGATAACACATGACCTAAGTTATCCAATATTTAAGATTAATTGGGTCGTGTTCTTTCTAATTAACTGAGTAAGAAAAGATAGAAAAATAGTTCCAACGATAAATATATAAAGTGTAAATTGATTTATTATTATATTGATGATTAATATAAAATTTTATTAATAAATGTGGACTTATAATAAAGTTTATTTTTATTGTCTTTTAATTATTTTAATTCAAACTATTTCACAGCTATATTTATACATTGTTTTTATCACATCTGAAAACCCCTTAATTCTTATGTATCCATAAAGTATGAAACTAAGTTAGTCATCGACCCTTACTCGCTTTGCCACATATATTTTTAAAAGAAAATTAAACTTTATTTTTGAGTATGGACAACAGTATATCACAAATTCAATACTTATGTGGACTGGATAAAAATCTATGAAATTTATTTTAGAAAAATACTTTATAGTCTGGTATTCTTTTGTCAAGAGTCAAGACTACGAAAATTCAAAAAATAATTGGTAAATGTAATGAGAGGTTGCTGAGTATTACAACCTCTCACTACATTTAAGCTGACAATGTAGAGAAGCTTTGAACTTTATCCCTAGATTAGTCTGATTAGAAAATGAGTTTCATTTCTCATTTCCTGTGTGAGTAAAATGAAAATTGATGTAGAAAATGACGTCCGAAAATTGACGTAGAAAATAGATTCTTAAATGTGGTGTGGTGTCTATCAATCCACGTAGAGACAAGACGCTTTTGCTTTCTAGAGTCCAACGTAAGCTTCTGTACTGTCTAGTCGAGGCTTTAACTGAGGAATGAAATACTTTGATTCGGCGAATCAATTCCTAGTTTATTTTATTCCATTTTATTCATATGTTTACGTGAAATTTAGAAAAAGATGTATGAATAATATCCTATAGGATAGAGTAAAAATTGATTAATTAAAATATTTATTCCCTTCAATTAAAGGTTTAAATCACTTGTTTTTATTATCTTATTTTATTATATTTTATGAGCATTTATTCTTCTATGTTTTATAAATTTTATTAATTAAATAAATAGATGCCCGTCAATTAGGTACACCTTTACCTAGAGGCGATACAACCAAACCTTTTCAGTCGTGTACAGAGTACCTGTTTAGTTGAGTTTTTGGAAG
This sequence comes from Erythroxylum orinocense, assembly GCA_025531955.1. NCBI lineage: Eukaryota > Viridiplantae > Streptophyta > Magnoliopsida > Malpighiales > Erythroxylaceae > Erythroxylum > Erythroxylum orinocense. Next base: position 12,423,859 of record JANZLX010000003.1, on the reverse strand, counting down.
GTAACTAAGCACTTTTTTTACCACAAAAGCTTTCTTTAAGAAAAATAAGTGTTTGGCTGTAAAATAAAAAAGAACTTTTTTAGCAAATATAGTTTTTTTAGCAGCTAAAATACAACTTTTTAAGAAGCTCATTGACTATAAAATAAAAAAATTAGTAGATACAGTTTTTTTGGCAGCTAAAATATAACTTTTTAAGAAGCTCAAATTTGGAGCTGCTTAAAAAAGCACTTTTTCAGGTAAATTTTTCAGATCAATTAATAAGCATTTTTTTAGTCTCTTTTACTCTTATGTTTTACACATAATTTCCACAATACCCATAAACACATCTTCACGTTTGTTTTGAGATTTATACAATATTTTTTTACTTTTCTATATATTTTAATATTTGTTTTACTTATATTATAATTCATATAAAAGATTTGGTTAGATATATTTTCATTTATGTTTTATATCGTTTAAAATTATGTCATAATTAATATATTGTGCTTTACATATTGTTTAATATATTTTAAATAATATTTATATGCATAAATAATTTTTATTACAAAATAAAATATAGTTAAAATTAAATGTACTTTTTATTTTTTTGTTGTCAAACAGTCTATTATATGAAGCTTTTTTTAAAAAGCTCTTTTCTAAATGACAGCCAAACAGTCAACCGATTTCTTAGAAAAGCCCTTTTTAAAAAAGCTTTACTGATATAAGCTCATCTAAACATATACTTTAATACCATAATTACTAAAATTTAAAAATACTTGTAAATTTTAATGGAGATTGAGATATAAGCCCTCCAATACTCAAAAAGACTTCATAAACTACTTGCATCATTCGGTTGCGGCAGTGAAATTTCCCCAGTTATACCCATTGCTTCTTAAGTACAACAATTGACGAATGCTTTAAATAGGAATGGTATGGAAAAGACATTACTTCTACATTGTATTTAGGGTAAAATACATGTACCTCTCATGTAGGCTAAAAAATTTCGGAAAAATTTTCCGATCTTTGAAATTCTTGAAAAAACTTTATCTAATTTTTCAAATTTTCAGAAAAAAAACTCCCCTTAGATTACGATGAAACACTAATAATATGAAGTTAAACATGAACTAATCAAATGTTAATAATATGATAATTCAATTCAATTTTTAGACCTAACCTCAATGAATTAAATTTAACTTAAATTAATAATTAAGATAATTATAATAAATTATTTGTTTGTGTCATATTTAATTATTTCGATTTAAACTTAAGAGTTGCCTTGAATCCTCATATAAATAGCATTTGATTTGTCTACATCTAATGTCATAGTATATATATTTTGTAGTTATTTTTTATCTAAATTTTAAAAGAAGAATTTTTTCTAAAATACTTAAAACTAGAAGGAGTTTTTTTTTCCAGAATTTTAAAGATCAAAGAGCTTTTCTACAATTTCTTAATCTTTTACATTTATATTTATTTAATGTTAATACCATTTTTTTCCTTGTCACCCTTAAATCCAAAGTCAAGTTAAATGGATTTCTAAATGATCATTATTTATTACAAGATTTAAACTTCCATTTTTTATTATTGAGATAAGGTTTATACTAGTTAAATTCACATCATTTAATAAAATTTTTAAATAAACATAATTCTCTTTTTTTCTTAAAAATTATTCTTAATTTAATTCTACGAGTCTACGTTGAAAATTCATTTAAGTGTTCACATTTTTGCTATATAGCCTAATTTTTAAAAATATATAAAATTAAATAGTATGTACTAACTAAGTAAAATGTATAATAAAATAAATATAAAATTGTTTTGTAAAGTACATGAATTTAGTAGATGATAAATTAGACAATAAAATAAAAGAAAAAAGAATTGGTCGAGGGTGTTTAGTAGATGATCAATTAGACAATAGAATAAAAGAATTAAGAATTGATCGAGGACAAGAATGCTTGTTTGATAAGTTCAAGTTGTTATATGATAAAAAATGAATAGAAAGATAATTAACTATTCCTCGAATCTTACAACAAAATGACATTGTGGAAAGACACATGTGATGTTACTATTACCAATTAACGTAATGCTACTATTACCAATTACCTATTGAGGTGATACATTACTTATAACCACTTATATACTTAATTAAATGCCTAGAAAATTAGTTACGAACACTCCTTATGAGTTATAGATAAGTAGCAAACTTAACATGACAAGTCCAAAACTATGGGGTGTGCAACTTACATTCATAAACTCTCTTACAAATATAGGAAACTAGGCCTAAAAGGGAAGAAAAGTATTGATACTCTGAACAATAAAAAAATGTGTTCATGGTGAATGAGGTAATAAAGAAATAACTGAATTTGAATCACGAGATGTCACATTTTTATACAATGACTTTCCAAAGCAAGGTGAAATAAGAAAAGAACTATTTCTATATAAGAATTTTAATTGTAATGATTCTATTATGGGGAATCATCAAGTCTAGAGCTTAAAGAGTTAACTCAAGAACAATTAAGGTTATAACCCATTAAAAGTTTACCTATTGTATCTGATCCCAATGAGAGTAATCAAGACGTTCATGAATCTGTTTCTCATAAACCTTGTTTATGTAATAGTGATCGTGGCATAATTCCCCAACATCATTTTAAAATTGAAAGGAAAATTCATATGACTATCCTACTAGAAGAGGATGAGCCACAAATGTACACAAGGCTTTTAATAGTCATGTTAAAAAATAATGGATGAAAGCAATGAAAGAAGAAATGACTTCTTTAAGCTCAAATCAAATATAGGACTTGGTTAATCTCCCTAATGGGCATAAAGCTATTGGGAATTAATGGGTTCTCAAAATAGAACAAAATACTAATGACAGTATTAAAAGATACATGGCACGCCTCATGATTAAAGGATATACATAACAGGAGAGAATTGATTATAAGGAAATATTTTCACTTATTGAAGTTTGCTTTAAATTTTCTAATCTTGGTTATAATAGCCAATTTGTATCTTAGAATACGTCAAATGGATGTAAAGTTTACTTTTCTAAATGGAGAATTAGAAGAAGAAATCTATATAAAATAACTTGTATGCTTCAATGGGACATACAAAGAATAAAAAATATGTTAGTTATTAAAATCAATTTATGATTTGAAGCATTCCTAAAATTAGTGGTACATTCGTTTTTATAATGTAATTATTTTATCTGATTTTCATATTCTTGATGAAGGTCACTGTGTATATATTAAGAGATCCAAAGAAAAATTTGTGATTATACCTTTATATGGGAATGCATTTTGATCATTTGTATTGATTATGAGTTTGTCAAGCAAATCAAAAACTAGTTGTAATACGAATTTAGGATAAAATACATAGGTAAAGCTATATATATTCATATAGTTAAGATTTTAAGAGATCATTCAAAGAGATAATTATCACTTTCTTAAGCAACTTATATTAAAAAATTTTAGAATGATTATATATGCAAGATCGCAAACTAATTAAACCCTATTACTAAAGGTGAAGGTCTTAGTAAGAAGTTTTGCCCATCTACACCACAAGAAAGGGAACAACAAATGAAGACAGTTCCCTATTCCAATTCAGTATGCAATGATATGTACAAGGCCAAATATTCGTTAAGCTATTGAAATGATGGGAAGATATTAGTCAAATCTAGGGCAAGTAAATTGGAAAGCAATAAAGAGAAATTGAGGTATCTAAAAGTTAATGTTGATTATGAATTATGTTTCCAAGGCACCGACCTATGTATTCAAGGGTATACAAATGCAAATTAGGGAGGAGATTTAGATGAGGAAAAAACTACCTCTAAATTTATTTTCTTACTTAATAACGGTGTATAAAAAGTAAGAAACAATCATGTGTTGCCTTATTTGCAATATGAGTTTAACTTATAACATTTTTAGCAACAGTACAAGAGTAATTGTTTACACCAAAGGCCCAAAATTGCAATCATGTGTATAACATATTTGCAATATGATTCTTAAATTTGGGAGTCATTAAGAACAAGGTTGATCCAATAATAACCAACTGTGATAGTCAAGAGTAATTGTTTACACCAAAGGCCCAAAATTTCATTATAAAACTAAGCATATAGATACCAAATACAATTATATGAAAGATATACTTATGTTTTTCTATTGTGGTTTTTAGTTTTTGGTTTTAATTTTAGTTTTTTAATTTAAAAAAACTATCTAGTTGATATTTCTAATATAAAAACTAAAAAACCTATTTAATTGAGATATGTAATAAAAACTAAAAACAAAAATATATTTGGTTTTATCATTCTATTTTTATTTTTGTAATTATACTCTTATGTTAACAATTTTTAATATAATATATTATGTTTTTAAATTAATTATTTTTCATTATAGCTAGAAATAAAATATATGCAAATTAATATAATTAAAAAATTTCACATTAATTGTATATAATAAAATTATATAAATTAGAAAATCATATTAAGTCATTTTAACCAATAAAAGATGTCCATCATATTATAATTCTTCAAAACACAATAGTACTATCATTTACAAAAAAAAATATAAATAAATTAGAACTAATATAATCATTCCACATTTGTCTAGCAATTTCATCTTGCTTCTAATATATACTTCGAAGTTGTATTGAAGTGATATTATACTCCACTTGAGAACTTGAATGTTCATTTTCACTTTTCCTATTTTTTCTTCATTTTTAGCACAATTTCTGTGGAATACCTATCAAAGAAAGAAGTTATGAAAATGTAATATTTCAGAATAACCAAACCAAATGCAACTTTATGGTGCCAACTAACACGTAATCCATAAACATGTCTAAGGTAAGTATATGTTTATTAGTCGTTCCCAATACTAGGTAAACTTCACTACTTATTGTAATTGCATGTATACTTAAGTCTATATTATTTTTCTTGATTTTAACCATTTTTATGTGAAAATTAATGAGTTGAAATAGACGAGACTCTTGATATTGAAGTGGAGTCTCCACAATTCATAAAGAAAGTTGTTAGACCCCAGAAGGAAGAAAAATAGGACTAATAATACAAGGCCATAAGAAATTGACTTTAGGTGGCATGCAGAGTTTTCAAATTTGGTTATAACAATTGTCTTTTTATTGTTTGTTAGGAAAAGTAACACAAGCGGTACATGATAGGTTGTTTAAGTAAGTAGCACAATAGTTGGTGGCAATTTATGCCTTTATACTTATAAGTAGCACAATAGTTGGTGGCAATTTATGCCTTTATACTTATCTCATTGTTTTTTGTTTTTTTAGGGCATGTAATAGAATTAGTGGATAATAGATGGTACCAATGAAGACAAAAGAAATAACTATTTTATGTTATTGCACCTGCCTTTTATTTTTGTAACAATATGCTCACCTTCAAATTCTTTTTATGCAAATGGTTAACACATGTAGGTTGTATTAGTTTAATTGTTTGGAGGCGTATTAACATTGGAAGCAATATCTCAAATTTGATACGTTTTTATTAAGTTAAATATCATGCACATGGTATTATAGGAAGGTGTTGGGTGTTTTAGATGTCAATTTTTCTTTGATAAGGGTATTATGTTTCATGGATGTCAAATGTCTATACAAAGGCATAACAAACCATAGGGATGTCTATGGGAATTATATAAATTGCATGAGTGTCTATAAGAGTTATAAAAACTACAGCGGTGCAAACAAGAGTTTCTAAACCACATAAGAGAGTTATACAAAACACAAGAGTGTCTATGATAAATTTCTAAACCACAAGGGTGATATGGTTGAAGGCTTCAGTGAAATGTAAACAAAACTATAAATTGCTATGTAGACTAACTACATTGGAATGCTAAGGAAGGACATTAGATTGGTGACTTAGGTTCAACGTTGGATAAACCAAAACATGAACACTCTATGTTGTTGAATTTCAGGATAAGACAAAGCATAATCTGATAACCAAATCCCAAAGCAGCACTAGACCTTGTCAATGAAATAGTAGCATACAACAAAATAACAAAAGACTCCTCTTTCATTTTCATTTATTTGTAAGCCATAGCCAGTTTAATCCCAGTAAACAACAAAAGTACCCCAAGAATCTCAATTGGGAACTGATTTAGTATCCTCACAAATGAGTTCCCAAACACCAAACTATTTACCAACTTTCCTACCCCTAAAAACACCACCAATGCACCACTCCTCGCACCGAACCTATATTACCCTGCGAACCGATTTGCACTTTGGCACACAGGTATGGCTCTAAACCAGCAACCTACCAAGTTCATGACCCTAACATGAACGAATACTTTTGTTGCTGATAGTTCCATCTTTGGGAACAAATCAGTGGATAGTTTACCATCATCATCTTGATCGTTGTGACCACCACTATTAGAACCAGTAGTGAGAATAAGGAATAAAAGACATGAGCTTGCAAGGGTCAAATCATTAAAACTAAGCTAAGGACGAGGAGAAGTGGAATTGGAAGTGACAAAGATTTGGTTATAACTAATATATTCAATGGAGAAGAATGCAGAAAAGAGGCCTTATGAGAGTTAGACTCCATAAACAATAGGAAGAGGAAGAAATTTGTAAAGAAACCCATGTATGAGTCTACATCTTCGCCATGTAAACAACCTTATGAACAATAATGGAAGTCTAAAGCAAGAGTAACTTATCACACATAAGCATAATGTCAATAAGAAGTGAAAGAAAACAACAAGGCATAGCTAAAGGACAGAGACGTTAGCTTAACATTTTATTTTCAATTATGCTACATTAATACATATTTATTTTCAATTATGCCACAGTAATTGCGAGATTTTTGAAGGCTTTGATGAAATGGTTATTTTAGGAGATGGATATGACCAAGTATTAGAAGAGAAGGCAATGAAGGTAGTAGGTTTTTTCATTGACTTCTAGTTGCAGAGAAATCTTTGAAGGCAAAGAACAGGAAGAACCCAAAAGTAATAGCATTAAATGAAGCAATAAATGTGGGAACAAACAAAAAAGCATCTAAAATAGGAAAAGGGTATACCTCAAATGGAGAAATTGGAGCATAAAAGACGTTGAAGATGCTAGAGATGCTAAAAACACTGACGATGATAGAGAAACTAGATGTGAAGTTGTTTTTATGAAAAAACTTGTTTCAAAAGCACATGAAAGCGTGATTTTTTTTTTTGGTTTTGTAAAGTTGTTATGGTTTGCTTATTTTATTATTTTTGAAAACAAAAAATGACAACAATACTCAACTAAACAGGTTACAACGACTTTGTTTTAATGAAAAAAACAACAAAAAACCAAAGAAAAAATATAACCGAATAGGCCCTAAAGTTTGTTACTTTAAGATGTTACCATAAGATTATGTTTGACAAGATCTTATGGGACAATTCTAAGAAATAAAATTAAATTCAATTCAACAGAATTTAGAATAAAGGAAGATTATTTTGATTGGTAACTCTTATAAAAAAAAATTATATATTCAAAGTTGGTCACTGACTTTTAATAAGAGAATTGAGTACATTTTTTAGATGATAAGATCAATGAGAACAAAGTAAAATAAAATATAAGATATGACCTAAGGTATAGCAAACAAAATCTACTTAAGAATCAAAATGTCATATATTCCTAATAGATACATGACAATGACTCTCGTGATATGCTAGTCACATGATCGTTGGATAAATTCGAGAAATTATAAAATGCTTAGTCAACTGAATCAAGTGGGAGATGATAAATATTAGAAACACCTGATAACTTTAGGATTCAACATTTGATTTCAATTGCTAAGAACAATTAACATTTGTTGTATGCTCTAAAAAAATAAAAATCTTCCAACTTGTGAAAATAAAGAATTGATCTATAAGTGATAAGTTTCAATAATACACATTCGATCCTAAAACTTATGTTTAAATTTTCTTGTTAAGTTATACCTACTGGGATTTTTTGTGAAGGGATTGAGATAGATCCTGGAAAATTCCATTAAACTTTCAAACCCCGATATGTTACAAGTAGCCTACGTGTTAGCAAAGAAGCATGTAATAGTTTTAACTGCTATTATAGGAGTGGGAAGAGTAGGAATGACAGTTACAATTATACCTCTTTGTGTATACTAATCTCGAGAATGCTAGTAACAATGCAAGATTGCCTAGAGCACTGGTGGCGAGAACCCATAATGGAGGATTATTGTCCATTCCTCCTATGCATGGTCAAGCTCCTAGGTTCGAGTATAAGGCCACTACACATAAAAGCAAGCTAGTAATAGAGAATTTGGTGAGAAAAAGGTCAAGGACCTTTGGATGCTCGTTTCGTCTAAAGCCAAGTTCATTCAAAAACTTTTAAAAAATAGGAGCTTAAGTTAGTGATGGGCCGAGATTAAGGTGTTTTTAATAGTTCGATCTATAGGTTAAGTCCAGGCCTAGACTGGCCTGAGACTTAACTATTCTAAACAAAACAACATCGTTTTGTTTAGAAAGGGTAGGTCTTGGATAGTCCTGAGCCTGGACAACTTAAACTCGGACCTAATTTAAAAAAACTTTATTTTACACTTTTAATTTTAAAAAAGTTATTTTTAAAAAAATTGGCAAGATTGACCTGTAGACTGACCCATTGTCATCCCTATTAAAAAATGCTTGTTAAACTCTAACAGGGTGTTTGGTTCACTCGTTGGAATAGATAAAGAATGAAATAATTATTCTTAGGAATAAAATAGATGAGGAATGGAATGAAATGTGTATTACTTAGTTTGATTGTAATATACTACCTCCTAAAATTATTAAGAGATTAAATTGTTAGATTGAGTCACATGAGTTATTTCATTTAAGAATTTACGAAGTGCATTTCATTCACATGCGTAATATTCTTATACACATATCAATCATGATTTAGAAAACATTGCAAGATAGTATATGCACTCAATTGACATATTTCGAGGCATGGAGCGAAAATAAATGTGATATGAATATGCATTCCCAACGTTTTGCATTTTGATTTACCAATAACATGAATTGATGGATTATAATTAGTGAATTGGGAATTTATTGTTACAATTGAGTAATTGATGAGGTGATATGTGCATTTAGTCTAAGAAAAATGTTAAAGAGCAAGAAAATTTGATAAATGGAAATTTAGGTTGATTAGGCCTATGAAATGGTGAAATGTGGCATTGGGAATAAGTGACAAATGGCTTAGTTAAATGGATGACAAGTTGCTTGAGTATATGAGGGACAAGTGGCCATTTAAGTTTGTGACAAATGACACTTTAAACTTATGACATGTGGAGCAATAGAATGGTGACATGCGTAGCTTTACAAATGATGACATATATAGCCTTACAATTGGTGACATATGTAGCCTTACAATTGGTGACATGTGTAGCCTTAAAAGTAGTGACATGTGGAGGCTTAAATGAATGAAATGTGGATCCCAAAGTAAGTGACACATGGACCAAAATAATAGTAACAAATGGACCAATAGAAAGATAAAATATGTACCAATAGAATGGTGACATATGAACCAATGGAATGGTGACACATGAATTAGTTTGACTTCCTTTGAATTTTCTAGAGAAAATGGATGAAAAATGTAGTAGAAGTGAGGGTGAAGGTCGAACATAAGGTTAGAAGTGGGAGAAAACCTAAAATGAGAAGAGAAGGAGAGAAAAAGGGGGCGAGAAGAGGAGAAGGAAAGAAGTTATCAAGCTAAGTTGAGATTCTGATTTCAATTTCATATTTCTCTTTCGATCTGCCATTTCATATTTTTAGAGCTCGAATTTGAAGAAACTCAAAGAATGAAAGTTGTAGATATGGATCTTAACTTGACCTCTGTGAAAGTGGCTTAAAAAATAGTGACTAGAGCTTGTGTTATCCTTGTTTCCCTAATACTTCCTTCGATAGACCCCTGTGTAGGAACCTTGTATTATTTCCTGATTTTGGAGGACTTTAGAGTCCAAATTAGTGAAAGTATAAAACATGAAAAATGATTATTGATGTCTTATTAATGCTTCTGTGAAACGGTTTTGATAGGAGATGTACTGATAATGATTTATTGAGGGTTGAGTATTGGTTGCTAGTCTGTTTCTTACCATAAATAGGACATAATTTGGATGGAGATTATATTTTAAAAGGAGATAATGTTTGTGTAATTTTTAGATATATTAAGACTAATGGAAGTCTAGTTTCGAGGGGCATAAGAATCATAGAATTTGAATTTTTTTAGAGAGAGTTATGATTAAAAGAAAGCAACTTGTTCATAAAGGAACATTAGGAAGAAAAGGATGTAAACATTACACATAAGGTTAGGTTAGCTTGATGGATGAGGATACATTGGGTTGAATTAGTAAGTGAATTATTGACCTATTGAGATATGTTAGAATAATATTTATGGATGAATTTGGTTGTGGTAGTGAATAAATATGAGATATATGTTTAAGTAGTAAATACATTGTATATTTTTATATACAAAGGCTCGGGAGCTGTGGATTAAGGAGCTCGTATCAAGGATTGTTGAAGTCAAGGGAGTGTACACCTTCTTTTGAGGTGATTTGGAGAAACCATATCTCTCAAATGGGATTAGGACATCCCAAGACATACAAGATGACTTGTATGTGAATTTTGAACCTAGGTAATGCATACTAGAATTGAATCTTAAATAGATGCTGGTATACTTGTGTATTTAATAAACAACATTGTTTTGAATAACTCTTTGCATTTGGAATGCAACTGATGTTTTTATTACGTATTTTAAGAAATGATATTGTTTTCAACAAATCTGCAATTAAAGTGCAAAGGACAACGTTTTATTTTCTGAGACTACATTTTTGAACAACTTTGCACTTGGAGTGCCAAAGATGACTTTTATTGCATGAAATAATGTTTTGGAACTTTCATATGCATAACTGAGTCATGAATGTTGCGTGTATGTTTTCTCTTTTGGCTTGAGTCATGGCAACGTTCCATTTTATCGATTGGGCCAAAAAATAAAGGCATGATGCCTTATTTGATTTTAGTACTTATTATTTGTATATGATTTTTGTGATTGATGAGGTAATAATTGGCCAATCGTGTGCTAGGCATAACAGATTAAGCGACCTCCGTATCCTTGACGCTAGTACATAAAAGTCAAGTCCCCATATCGACACCTTTTTACAGGACTTGTAGGTGATTCCACACCTAGAGGTCTGGTCATCGACGAGGTCATTACCTAGGGTCATGAGTCTCTTGTCAACCATAGTCCAGACTAACCATAGATGAAAGTTGAGCCAACACTGGGAAATGGTGAGTGTGTACACTAATTTGGCTGACTAGTGGCAAAACATATGATTGTTTTGGCCTATTCTGAAATTTGTTTTCCTGACGAGATTTGATTATGTGATTCTTTTATGCTTTTGTGTAATGGAACTAGAACCTATGTTCACTGGATAAGTGATTAATAGTGTTACACCCCATGTTAGGGGTTAGAAAATTAAGGAATTCTAGTATATCGTTTGCTTTGCATAATTGAATATTCGTTGATATGTGCATATGAATTTTGACATATATAAATAATTATACATGCATTCATGACATTTTTCGGATATAATTGGTTTTTAAATGTAATTAAAAATGCTAATTGAGGATTATTTGCGTTAAAATTTTATTTGGAGACTATTAGTATTATTTCGAAATTTTTGGGAATTTTATAATTTTTTTAAAAAATTTTGGGATATTTTGGACCAAATATATATTTATAGAATAAGAGACAATTGGGAGAGTGACAAATGGCTTTATGCATGGGTGAAATGTGTCATTAAATTAGCAACCTACGTTATTATATGTTTTTAGTTTGAAAAAAATATAAGAAGAATTTTGAAGTTGTTGCTTTGTTCTTCACCAAAATGCTCTCTTCACTCATCCATCACCGAAACATCTTATACTTGATACATATTTAGCAATCCAGAGTTTGGTCCGTCATTTATTCTTGCTTTTCCCTCCACTCACTGAAACCTTTTCTTCAATCTCACTATTGGAGTTTTCACTGGAAAGCTAGTAGGTGAGTTTAATTTTCTGGTTTTAAGAATGGATTGTGTTGATGTTATAATGCATGTAAATGGATATATATTTGAGTTGTTTTGGGTGAGTAGTTACGATGCTATTAAGTGATGGAAGAATAAAATGAAAATTGGTGCAGTAGAGAGAGAGAGCGCAGAAAAATGGGTTGTTCGCATATGAGTTTTGTTGTTGTTGTTTGAAAGTAATCTTGAATTTTGAGTTGTTTGAGAGTAAGTTGAATGGAAAGGAGAGTAGAAATGCAGAGATATATTGAAGTGGGATCTATTTTGGGTTGAAAGTAATTATGCAAAAGTGCAGCTGATGAAAACATACGCAGAAAATGATAAACAACCGTATGTAACTCTGTTTTTGATGTTATGTTTGAATCTTGGATTTTTGGGTTTGTTGTGTGTTGTTGAGCTGAAAGGGGTGTAGGAAAGTTGATTTATGCAATGGATGCATTAGTTATGAAGTGTAAAAGTGGAAAAGCTAGAAAAAAAGAAGAAGAAGAAAGCTAGCTTCGGTGAAGAAGAAGTAGACCTGCATTTTAGAGAGAGAAGTGAAAAGTTGCACCAAAGGCTACTGTAGAGAGACTGTTTTGAACTTCTTTCATTCATTTCGTTATAACTTTGTCATCCGATCTCCAAATGACTTGAAACTTAAACCAATAGACTCTTAAGATATTTTTCTTTCTCTCTATAAAAATTTAGAGCCACTAAAGTGATGTGAAAGTGATTGATAGGATGAAAGTGTGGATGTTTGCTGGAATGTTATGAACTGGAAATTTTCGTGATTATGCTTCGGTTTTCTAATTATAACTTGAGCTGTAGATTTCTGAATGAGATAATTTTTAATTCATATTAAACTAGAGAAATTTTCTACAAATTTTATGAAGAAGTCGAATTTTAATTCTATCTCTATGATTTTTAAAATTGGCATGAAATTGAGTCGTAGCTTAAGCTGAAGCACTATCAGGGACAGAAATCATATCCTGTGGTTATTGAATAAACTGTATTGATGTGGGCCGATTTAGGCTAAGTTTCCTTCACCAAAGTTGTAGCTTATTCTCTTAGCTTTAAATTGGTATAATGTTTGTAATTTTTGGATATTTGAGCTGAAAGATATGAGTTGTGGAATTAGAAGGTATGATCATGTACTAGCTAAAAGTTCAAATGTGTACAGTCTGTAGTATTTGGTGCATAAATCATTGAATACTTAATCAAATTGGATGATCTTAGAGTCATTAGAAATTTAAGACATTGGAGAATAACTTTTCAGAAGGAAGTTTTGCCTAATTTTGTCATTTACCCTATCAGATTAATTATGCAAAGTTGACCTAAAATCATGTGGGTAGAAAATCTAAAGTGGTCAATTAGGTTATGAAATTGATTTCATATTGTTTTATTTTGGTCCAACTTATAAGTACCAAATGATATTAATGAGGGCTTTGATATCTGATTGATTTGATGATGAGAATTTTAATAAGATACCCGGAATTGTCATTGAATAATACATTGTGCATATTTTAGTTATTTAAGTACATGTGCATAAAGGAATATGTTTTCAATTGTGCAATAGTGATTTCTATATATGTTAAATGTTATAGAGTAACCCTTAAAGTGACCGATTCCAGATATTTCTAGGACTTCGAGGTAATAAACAGTAAGAGCACTTTTGGTAAGTAATCTTAAATGATCATACCTTACTTTGTTCTGCTTGTTAAAATTGATTTATACTGATTGTGTTATGAATTCCGGATAATGATTGTCCAAGGCGTTTGATGCATGATTATATCATTGGAAGTGCTACTTATATGTGAATATGATTGACTACTTGCTTGCTTATAAAATGTTTGAAATGACTTTGTTTTGCTTTAAAACTGTTGAGTCCTAGTTGTGGGTAAATAGGCATGCCTGGAAGAGTCTGCAGCTACTTCTGTGACACTTCGGTGTCTTTTATTATCGACACTTCGGTGTCTTCTATTAGTAACACATTGGTGTCGAGACTTTGGTCTCTTCTGTGACACTTCGGTGTCGAGACTTTGGTCTCTTCTGTATAAGTCCTGCTACCCGCTTCTGTAAATAGATTTAGCAGTCATCTGATTTACTCTGATATCTGTTTGACTTTGACATAAAATAAATTATGTTTTGATTCTGAAGGGTTTATACCATCTTGTGTTATACAGTTCTGTTAATTATAAAAAGTTGTTCTGAAATGCATTCTGTCTGACTTTCGGTTAAAGAAATCTTTTAATGCATGTTGTTGCTATTACATGATTCAGTGTGATGAATTGTTAGTTTATGTATAGATTAGTTATTACTCACTAAGGTATATGCTTAGTACAGTGTATTTGCCACGTGTAGGTTCAGAGAGGACTTAAGGACTGGGACAATCATCCGCAGTGGCCAAAGGAGTCTGAGTTTTGTATTGCTAAAAAATGTATTTTGTTTAGTTTGTTTTGGGCTTGTATATAACTTTGGATTTTTTTTGAAGGTTTGTAATAACCTTAATTCAGGCTGCTTTTTGAAATTATGATATGGATTGTATGATTGTTTGAGATTCTAAAAATACATGTGCGAAATGTTTTGGTTTATTTGTACTGTTTTGTGTGGTATAAATGTATGTGCAAAATGTTTTAGTTTGTTTGTGCTGTCTTGTGTGGCATCCACATATCCTCCTAGGGGGTATTAGGATGTCACAATTTTTGGTATCAGAGCATGGTTTAGGCGATTCTGGATTAACCAATGCTTAACTATTACTTGTACTTGAATATAAGAGTTGTGTCTCGCCTAATGCGGTTTGTCCCATGTTTTGGTTTTAGAATATCCATATGGAAAGATTTCACAAGACTATTGATGAGGTATTTTGTTGAGAATTTGTGATTCTGTATAAGATTATAATAATGGGTTCGATATTAGAATTTCATGATGGTTATGTATCGTAAGTTTCTGAATTGACTGAGAACATATTCAAGTAAGATGAAGTCAATGATAGTAATATATGTAGAAGCCTTGAAGATTAAGTTAATCAATTATCACGAGTGTACATCTGACAAAGTGGTTGCTTTGGCGAATGATGTTATGGTGTATGGATGTAATATATATTTAGACAAGAATGAATGAATGTGTTGGATCCCATTTTCGGAATCTAACTCTTAACAAAATACCATCATACTTAAGTGTGGTTCCTTGTAATCTCTTCTTACTCTGATACCAAACATACTGGGCCCCATTTACCATAAAACGTGTGCATATTATTGCTCGTCATACAAACGTGAGCGTAATCTAAATCAAATCATAAAGCTTAAAACCTCATGCCATTTCGTTTTTTTTTCATAACACATCTCACTTATATATGTAACAACAATTCATGTGCAAAACTCATCATCCTAAATCAATAACTTA
>JANZLX010000003.1:12376665-12387134 GCA_025531955.1 Erythroxylum orinocense | reverse complement strand
ACTAGCAAGGCAGATTCTTGGCATGAGGATCATTCGTGATAGAAAGGCCAAAAAGTTATGCTATCACAACAGAACTACATTGAAAAAGTACTTTAAAGATTCAACATAGATAAGGCAAAAGCTGTAAGTACACCTTTTGGAACGCACTTTAAGTTGAGTAGAAAGTAGTGTCCTTCAAATAAAAAGGAAAAGGAAAATATGCAAAGAGTTCCTTATGCTTTAATTGTGGGTAGTTTAATGTATGCTATGGTTTGCATTAAGCCATAAATTGCTCATGTTGCTAGTACAGTTAACAAGTTTCTTTATAATATGGGAATATACCATTGGTATGTTGTGATGGATTATAAGATATCTCTGTGGGACATCTACTATGAGTCTTTTTTTGGGAATAAGGAAGCTTATCCTTTCTGGTTACACACTGATTCTGATTTAGAGGAGATGTTGATACAAGAAAGCCTACCTCAGGCTATTTGATTACCTTTGCAGGAGGAGTAGTAAGTTGGCAATCCAGATTACAAAAATGTGTTGATTTATCTACCACAGAAGTAGAGCTTATAGGTATTGTTGAAACATGCAAAGAATTGTTATGGATGACGAGATTTGCGAGGGAACTTGGATTTATTCAAGAGAGGCATGTGCGATACTGTGACAGTCAAAGTGCGATGCAACTAGCTAAGAATTTCACATTCCATGGTAGATCAAAACATATTGATATTGGATATTATTAGGTTAGAGATGTTTTGTGGACTTTTACTTATATTTATTAATCCAATTTCCCTTTTTTTTCAAAAAAAATTCCGTGGGTCCCTTAGAAAAGAAGTAACTTCCCTTCCACTTTCAAGTGAATGCCTATGTTCGACTTCAAAGCTTACGAGATCGGTAAATCCAAACACAAGAAGCAAAAACCAATTGGGAGGGCTCCCAATCAGGAGCATATGTATAATTGAGTGAAAATCATTAACTGATCACACCACTGCAAATGGCCACCAGAGCAAGAATCAAGAGGACACGCAACCGGCTGACAAAAGATGCAACCTTTATGCATGTGACAGAAGTTATGAAATGGGAGTAAGTCGAAATGAAGCACACTTCTTGTCCTCTAATGCAATTTTTGGCGTGATTGAAATACGACTTCTTTCAAATCTTATATTAACATGTCATATATCTTTATTCAAAGTTTTTTATTACGAGTTCTATTATAATTTTAGCTGCATACTACAATTCAAAATCTTACTTTGTATACTACATATATACATACTATTTTCTTTTCTCTTATAGGTGCTCCGGATCTGAAATTTTGGTCTTTAAAGTGCAAGTATCTCACCAGAACGAAGAGCTTAGTGGAAAATAATATTTTAATTAACATCCTTCACTAATAAATCAGCCAATCACATAAGAGCTTGAGCCAGAATATTATCACTTAAGTGAATGATTCATTGACAATCACTCGAGTGTACTGCAATTGTTTAACATTAATTTCGAATGATAAAATTTTGTATGAGTTTAGGAGACCAAACATTAATATAAACAAAAGTCATTAATTTAGTTGACGTAATCGTCACTTAATCATGACTTAAAAGCTAAAAGCAGCATCCTTCAATATAAAAATAATAATCTGACACACGTCAAATGCACTTAAAAGTGCTTTGACGCACACCATTGCATCACGTTAAGATAGTGCCCAGTTTCGATAACCACATAAACGCGTGGCCTGTCCTTGACAGCAAACGTGTATGGAGCTTGTATATATATACATATATATAGGTTCGCTTTGAAGCAAATTCATATCATATGCCCTGCTATACAGAGCATAGACTGAGCCAGAGGTCGAGAGAGTAAGCTTTGCATGTGAGAATGGAGGTGGGAAATAATAGGAAGAAGAGTTCAAGCTCATATCTTACGTATTGCTGTACAAAAACGTTTCAGAATTCTCCAACTCTTGAAATGGAACATGAAGATAAAAAGAACAGCATAGCTGCTTCTGAGTCAAAACCGATTCAGAAGAAAGCTGGAGGATGGAGAGCCATACCGTACATTTTAGGTCTCTCTGACAATTCTTGTCAGAAGAAGTAATGAGTTGTTTTTGTTGCGTGGCTAACATAAAGTTTGCATCTTGTTTTCCAGGAAATGAGACTTTTGAGAGGATGGCTACCTTTGGATTGTTTGCAAATTTCGTGGTGTACTTGACCAGAGAATTCAACTTGCAGCAAGTTGATGCTGCAAATATCATGAACATCTGGGGTGGTCTCACCAATTTTGCACCTCTTCTGGGTGCTTTCATCTCTGATGGGTATATTGGCAAGTTTAAAACAATTGGTGTTGCTTCCTTTTTCTCTCTTCTGGTATATGCTCTCGCCCTCTCAACGCATTAAATTCTTAGTAACTGGAGGTTTCATTCCTGAAGCTTAAAACTTTTCTTTTTCACCGACCTTTTCTTATTTAGTGGGCCCTTTGGTTAATATCAAACTGAAAAAGCTCTACTCACGTAACGTAAGTACTTGCAAGGAAATTTGCCGTAACTAAAAGAAAAGCAAGCTTGGGTGACACCTCGTGTTTTCTGTTCATATTAGCCTTCCGATTTGGAACCTTGTTAGGAAGAGGATTTCAAATCTTAAAGTTCTTCCCCTTTCTCCATTAGCACGTTAAAGGCAGAAGGCAACAAGGAAAACAAAAAGACAGAAAAACCTCAAGATGCATGAGAATTTCACCTCATACTAATTGTCAAAAAGAAAAGTTGTTCAGAAATATCGTCATCACATGCAACAAAAAAGGGTAAAATCGGTCATACCCTCATTTTCTGCTATAAATACCAGCATCCTTTTAACAAATATTTGTTGAACTAAATTAAACCACACAGTATACCTACCTGCACAAAGATTATCAAGGATTGGTAACTATGGTGGTCAGCCTCCAACCAGGCCAGTGAGTCAGGAACATTTCTTCAAACTTTTATGGGTACCAATGTTCAGTTCGCATAGGTGACAATACCTACAAAATTTCGTTTGATAAAGGTCATGGAAATCTATGTCCAATTTCTTTTTTCTTTTTATTCTTGTTTTTTATATCTTCAAAAGTTTTTATTTTTCTTCTTCAAATTATAACTAGCCTTATGTTGGCGCCATGCCATTAGTATATCTAACACGCATTTTTGGTATAAATTGGCACCAAGTAAGAATATCAGTGACATTTGAAGATCCAATCCCTACTCTTACGGGATCCGGTCAAGCCAAAATTGTCAATTTACTATTTGATTAGAAAACAGCTATTCTCTCTCTCTCTCTTTTTTTTTTTCTTACACCGAGTAAGTTCATGCACTCAACTCTTCTTTAATTTTCTTAGCTTGAATAACGAGGAATTACCTCTTTCTTCTTGGTCTCCTCACAAAATAAAATGTTTCAGATTCTGTGTTTCACAGGCACCACTATCATCATTTAAGAAGCAAAGTAGCTCGTGTAGATGCTCACAAATCTTTCAATCACTTTCTTGTGTAATTGCTCAACTGACCAGTTTGGCGAATGTGACATGTTTATGGTTTACAGGGAATGTTAGTTGTAACATTGACTGCATGGTTGCCCAATCTTCGACCACCCAAATGCCGCTCCCCGAATCTGGGTCATTGCCAAAGTGCTACAGGAGGTCAACTTGGTGTTCTTTTGCTGGGACTTGGTTTCTTGTCAATAGGAACAGGAGGGATCAGACCTTGTAGCATTCCATTTGGAGTTGAACAGTTTGATCCTAACACAGAGGATGGTGTCAGAGGGATTAAGAGCTTCTACAATTGGTACTATGTCTCGTTCACTGTTATCATCATTATCGCTACAACAGTTGTGGTCTACATTCAGGATTCTGTTAGCTGGGTTATAGGGTTTGGAATTCCTACCTTTCTTATGCTTTGCTCTATCATCTTGTTCTTCATTGGAAGAAGACTTTATATTCATGCAAAGCCAGAAGGAAGCATTCTTTCTAGCATTGCACAAGTGTTTGTTGCTTCCTATAAAAAGCGACAGGTTAAGCTTCCTCACGAGGTGGGGGTTCTTGAGAACTTCTATGATCCTTCAGTCAAAGAAACAGTTTCGAGAAAGCTTCCACTCACAAACCAATACAGGTACTGTTTTTTCGTCGGGATAGAATTTTCTCAATATGAAAATAAATGAGAAACTTAATGCCAAGCACTGTACACAAGTACATGAATATAGGCTCTGAAAAGTGATACAGGCATTGTTGAATTGTGATGGTTTAATAAAAGGAAAAGCAAAAAGAAAAGTTCTGATTTGTCAACCAACTATTATCCGCAAGAATTAGGTAAGTTTCCTTAGTAGCCTGGCTCAATAACAAATTGTCATCTTTCAACAAGTGATCAGAATGTGGCCCAACAGTAGCTAAATGTATTTGGCCTAATTTAGAACAACAGATCTATCTCATATATACTTTCTTGTTTGTAGTACCACTCCCACCTATTTTTGATTCCACGTATCTTCTGTCAGGTTCTTGAATAAAGCTGCTATTGTATTAGAAAATGACCTGAAGTCCGACGGTTCAAGAGCAGATCCATGGAGGTTATGTAGTATTCAACAAGTAGAAGAGGTGAAATGCTTAATAAGCGTAATTCCGATATGGGGTTCAGGAATTATTGCCATCACAGCAATGACACAACAAGGAACATTCATTGTGATGCAAGCCCTCTTGATGGATCGACATATGGGACCGAAGTTTCAAATTCCCGCAGCGTCTATAGGTGTCATATCAATGATATCAGTAGGAATATGGCTTCCAATCTATGACAGAATCATAGTACCGTACCTTGAAAAGATCACCAAACGTGAAGGAGGAATCACGATTCTACAAAGAATGGGAATTGGGATTGTTTTCTCAATCATGTCAATGGTGGCGTCTGGGTTAGTTGAAAGGGTGAGAAGGGACAGGGCAAATTCTCACCCCAACTTGGCACCAATGCCAGTGTTTTGGCTAACTCCACAACTTGTGCTATTGGGATTTTCTGACGCGTTCAATATCATAGGCCAAATTGAATTCTTTAACCAGGAGTTTCCTGAGCACATGAGAAGCCTTGGAAATGCTGTTTTTGCTTGTTCATTTGCAGGTGCTAATTATCTTAGCAGCTTCCTGATTTCTACTGTTCATCGAGTTACAAAAACTCGGGATCATCCAGATTGGCTCACAAATAATCTCAACGTTGGCAAGTTGGATTATTTCTTCTTCCTTATAGCAATATTGGGGTCTCTCAACCTTGTTTATTTTCTCATCTGCGCCAGTCGATACGAGTACAAGGGTGATCTAACAAAGATAGTTAAATCAGACATTGATCTGGAGTTAAGCACGAAGAAGGATTCAGGGTTTTTGGACAATCCACACAAGCCTACTAAGTACTAAGTAATACAATTATGGTTCACACAAGTTTTAGTTAGTACTTGAGTCTTTCGCTGACATAAGTATTCAAGTATAGATATGTATCATATGAATAAGACGTGTGCGATAAGGTCAATGGGGTATGCTTCATACCCTACTTTTTGTAAAAGAACAGTAGTATGGGTTGCCTTCAAAATATTAATGTATACTGAGGGTATGATATCCAAATATGGTCAATTCGCAATGATGATTTGGACTTACTCGAGACAAAGTATTTAATCATGACAAGATACAAACCATGAACCACTGAGACCGAGAGACTCGGAATTTTGTTCTAACTTTATTCTATAAAAATTTATTTATTCAATAAATAAAATTCACAAAAATTAAATGATTGGGATCGCACTGAAGCCGAGACACAACAAACTTGGAACAGAAGATCATGCGTCGAGAGACTTGAGAGAGAGGCCATGATTAGGTGACGACGATGATGTTGTTTGTACCTGGCACAGCAATCATAAGAATTAATAAAGAGCTGGCAAAATGGCTTGTCGTTGTTTTGGTTACGCAAGACTTGTTGAGTGTGAGAGCATGGACTTGTTATGCGGGTAGGCTTATCTTTTTCATCAGTCTTTCTCAAATGTCCCTTTCATAATCTCCCCTTTTCATTGCTTTCTTGGTTCCATGGTCAGAATTTATTATTTAGGTCATCGTGCTTTACACGTCGCATTGATCATTTCAAATACACACTTGAATGAATAAATCTATAGATATGTTTTGTCCGATTATCGTGTATTTAGACATAAATTGTCAATTACATGCTATAATCTAAGAGATTTATCCTACAATTACAGCACAGTCCCCAGCTCCAGCTTTTGTTTCCCGATAGGTTTACCATATAATTACAATAACGCCAAAACTAGTTACTAATTAATTAAGTCGGAAAACGTCGCTATTTAAGGAAAATTCCCAAACATACACTAACACTCAGCCTTTAAGAAAACAACTGTAGGCCCCTACTTTGCTCATGTTTATTGCTCACTTCTTGTCGCTTTCTCTTTGGAATTTGTGATATTCAGACTTCCACTAGACCCATTCCTACAGCAGAAAATTAATAAGGATCCCTTTTTTCTTTTTGGTCATGGAATTGAACTTGAAATTGTAATTTTTACACTTTTAAAATATTAAAATTATAATTCTCAAGGTAACACATTTGACCTTACCAAGTTTTATACTACAGAATACACAGACATTTAAGTGGGTAGATAAAAGATAAATATTGCCCTAACCTTGGATTAATCATCGTCAATTACAGTTTTGTTTCCCTTGAAAGTTAAAAGAATCTAAAGGGTAAAAGGAAAATTTGCAGACCCGACACAGATGATCTAACCCTAGTTATGTCTCACTTAACAAAACACCTAAATGTGCTACACTAGTATAAAGATTTCATGCGTTTAAATCCCATTAAGAGAGGAAGAACAGTTTGGCCAAATATCATAACATTATTGGCAAGAAATAAACAGATAAGGGTTTACAATTTGTGACTATAAACTTCACCTATGATCCTTGACCAAGTGCACTCCTTGTTTTCCAATATTAGCACCGATACCAATCCTTGTAATCAAACTAGTTTGCAAGTGCTACGGGGAATTCGTTTTAAACATTGAAAACGTTTCTAGTTCATTAAATACCGTTCTCCGTATTTTAAGTTGATTGCAATCTTTTCATCCACACAAAACAGCTGGATTCGGAGCTGGTGGCTAATAATTCAAGTACTGGGAGGTATTCTTGCATTTCTTGTTATGAAATGGACTCTGTCAATAAAAATCAGGATGTCCAATATAGAGGTGTACTTCTGCTCCCTAAACATAGCTGCAGAGTTGGATCCTGGATACTGAAATCGAAACAAATCAAGAAGAGAAACCGGAAAAACAACATAAAAAGTAAACCAAAGTTCTCGTCTTTCTAAATGAAGTGAGTGTTATTATTATTTTTGTTTGTTAATAAGAGAATTCGCAATAATTATTTTATTAATAAAATAATTTGTAATAAAATTTTAATAGTTTTTTAATTATAAATGTATTTTGAAAAGCTTCTTATCTGCAGTACAACTTTAGCCACTACAAGGATTGTGAGAAATTTCAGTTCAAATTTGTTTCCAAAGTGGAGAGGTCACTATCGATTATCAAATCTTGACGTAAACAGTCTCTTACCCCTCAAACTGGGATGACGGAGATGCTGGTACTCTGTCACTTGTCTTTTACATTTACACTCTTCAGGAGTAATTGCCACAAAGCATGCTCCAGCACTACTCTAAGTTTCTTGTTGATTTTGAAAGATTCCCTTTTTCAAATGTTTGCATGACCTCAACCTCTTTCTTCAACTCATATATTGTACTCCACTTTATCGACCGACCTCGGGCAATTCAAGATATCCATTTTTGTTTATGGAGGACCACCATAGTCTATTATAGTACAAACAAGAACTAACCATATGATTTTGGATTCTCTCAATTATAGTAATTGATTCTTTTTACATTTGATTCATGAGTAGTCTAGGCATCTCTGATATACAGTCTACTTACTTTTTAGTTTGACATATGACGATATTATCGATTTCATTTGAACCTATTTAAATATCTGCTATACTCATTACTATATTAAATACACACACAGTGATCTTGGTGTGATACACTTATAAAAGTATAATCAGACCAACTCTAGGGGTATAGCTAGCCAGCGGAGTTCATGGGATACTGCACCTGTTACATAGGTGTAGCCGTGTAGGGCAGATGTTTACGCCTTCTAACTATTGGCAGGTTTGTAATGGATAAGATTTTTAACTGGAGATCGAGCACTCATTCCTTAATTAATATGACCAGGCCAAATTAATTAGTGATTTGGTTAATAAATAGGTGTTATATATAAGTAAAATTAATTGGTGTATAGTGACGATTTTGAGAAATAATTCTTATAAGATTACGTCATCACATAATATCTCAAGTTGATTTCATAATTCCATTCAAAATATCTTAATTGTGATTTAAATAGAGTACTATTAAAATTAAAGCCTGACAAAATTTGGACTTAGTTTCATTTCCATTACTGTATTTAAGAAGTTTTTGGTATAATTTCAATATTAATAATCTGTCAACTTTAGATTAATAAAATCAACATACCAATGTGCGTGTAGAAGTAGAACAATACTATCCTAGAAATATTACTCTATTTCACAATAAGACAGTGGTATAAGAACAATATATCATCATTGTCAGCTTGCATCCGTCACGAGCATGATTGACAATGTGTAAGTGGAGAGGGAGCTGTGCCTATGGTTGAGATAGTGACTTTTAATCCTTTTGATCATTGCCCACATTAGACCCTTCTTTTCGCTGTAATTGTGTACATTAACTAGAACGTATCAATCTTTTAGTCCTTGCATCATCAAAATTCTAGCCCCAATTAGAAGAGGGATGTTTCTACTTTCTTTTTATCATGCGTTATTCAACGACGATGTCCCTGATCTTTGTAATTTTTATTTAAAATCAAGTTAGTATATACAGGAATTCTGGCATATAAATATTCACAGTAAGTGGTATCTATATATAGAACAATTCTTTCAAAATTGCACATACTTCTGCCAAAACTTTTATGTAAACTTTCACATTCCTGACCGAAGTTTGAAAGTTTTGTGAAAAACTTTATCCTGCTGGATTATCAAGTTAAACGTAATTTATACACAGTTACGAATTTTCAGCGTAACCAGTAAAGTTTCAAAATGATAGCCTTTAAAGATGATATCTACTTAATGTTAGTTTATATCCTTGCAACAAATTTTTTTCGTTGTATATTTAGTTGTATAAATATTTTTTATGCAATATAAGGCATTCTTTATTTTTGTAAATTTGTTAATTTTTGAATTATTAATCATAAAGAAAAAATCTCTGGAATAATTGTTATGCAATTACAAATTCTAATGTGATTATAATTATGAGATTTGAATTACATTTTGTATTATTCCTAAAATGTTCCTAGTTATAGTTTCATCAAGACGAGGTATTGATGAAATGGTTAAACTAGCACATATTTGTTTATTTCTTTTGAAGAAAGTAATTGATCTCATAGATTAAAATGTCGAGATACTTAAACAAACATGTAAGTACTTATTAGATAATAAGTTTATTGAACTAACCCAATCATGAGAATTCCAAATGGAAAATCACTCGTATGTCTGTGAATTATCTTATTATAATGGTTGTATAATTGATCCTTATACTTGAGATTACCAAAGTTATTTCATGTAGGAATTACTACGTTTTGATGCTACTTATATTCTATTTTTGGAGTAGTTCAATTCGGTAGTTATTGAATATAGTATGAACTATGTGGAGATAGTTGAGCAAATCAATAAAGAATTTGTTGTCCTAAAATAATTAGGGAGAATGCTCTATTGTTCTTAATTAGTAATGATTTTAGGAATCTATGACTAGGGTAAATTGAAAATTGGAAAAGTTATTTCCAAATATAAATTATATATCATTTACTAATTAGCAAAAACGAACATGATTAGATTATTTAGAATAGACATGAATTTCATATTTTAATTCTAATTGGAACATTAGATGACGAAATGATTAATTTATACATTATAGCCATGCATAGACAGATAAAGTCAAACCACTTTGACATTTCTAATATTTGGGTAGTCATGACATGTTACTAGACATCAATCATGATCTATGATTATAGATTGTTTAATTAGGGAATTAAAGATAAATTAAAAGGAATTTTAATTTATCCTATTCTAATTATGAATTAGAATTATAATTTATAATCATGACCAACATATTAGGAACCTAATGAGTCATACATAAAAAAGTCTATAAAGGATCAAGTGAAATTTGAATTAAGTTGGACTTAATTGAGAAGTTTTAAAAACTTTAAGGATCAATATATGATATTTGATCTTATAAGGATTAATTTATAATTATGACTAAAGTTTCACTTTAGTTGTAATTTTAATAAAATCTGAGAACATGAAAAATAAGTTTTTTTATATAAAAGGAAAAATTAAAAAAATTAGGAGCTAGTACTTCTTATATTGTT
>JANZLX010000003.1:12296198-12306579 GCA_025531955.1 Erythroxylum orinocense | reverse complement strand
GTAACTTACTGATTAGTTGACTTCTGATTAGTTGAGTTAGGAGTTGGACCGGGTTTTATCAAAGCCCACAGCCCACAATTCCTTCTCATGCAGACGAGGTGTACCAAAGCCCTTCGTTCCAATTTCCTGCGGAGGATGTCATGGAGTGTGAACTTCCGGCGTCGGCGCCGGTGCTGACGGCCGATAATGTTCCTCCCCAACCCACTAACATCACATGCTCCTCCCCCCCTCAACCTAAACCACCAGACCCCTGCAAAGACCCTGCAGAAGGGGGAGATGTTGAAATGGTGTCAGAAACTCAATCTGTTCCCTCTCAGCCACGTATAGCTGTGGTTGAGCCAGCACACAGAGTCGACAAAGGTCCTTCCACCACCGTCTAAGACGAGTGGTCACCTTTCCTTCTTCCCAATTTATGTCGATTATAACCTGAAATTGCCAAGGTGCGGGTGGCAAGGCTCTTGCACCAGTTTTATTGTACTTTGTTCGAACCTACAACCCTTTCATGGTGGTCCTGATGGAAACCTGAATCAGTGGTAGTAGAGCCGATAACGTCATTCGCAAGTTGGGTTTCCGTAAATCTTTCCGTGTTGAGGCGGAAGGGTACTCCGGTGGCATATGGCTATTGTGGAGGGAGACAACTACGGTTAACATACAGATTCCCACCAGGCAATTTATCCACCTTTCCCTTACCCATGAGGGTTACTCATTTCTGTTCAGTGCCGTGTATGGCAGTCCAAGATCTGTAAACCAGAAGTACCTGTGGCAAGGTCTGCAACACATTAAACAGGTAGTTGCTTCAGCGTCTGCTCCCTATTATGTCTCTTTTTCTGGAGATTTGTTGCTCTTTCATGTGTTGAAATTCCTACTTTTATTGCCTGTGAGTTTTGTGTTTTGGAAAATCACCAGCAATGGTCGTCGTTGGTGATGGTTCAAAACCAGTGGCATCGTCACTAGTGAAGAACGATAACACCCATAAATAAGCCACTGATGGAGTCTCTTACTAGCGGCAAAATGGCACTGGTGATGGGTAAGTGACGATGCCACGGATTGGCATCACCGTTGGTGAAGTATGGGCGATTAACACCCATAGATAACACAACAGACAAGGTGACGGGGAAGCGATGGTAAAGACTAGTCAACGGCAAAAAGTAGCAGCGAGAAATGAGCATATAGGAGGTGACGGTTGGAGAAATAGAGATGGTTGGTTGGAGAACCTGTGAACGTTCGATGGGCATTTGTGAGACACACGTCCATGTCTTAGAACACGTGTGAGAAAACGTGACTAGCGCATGCATTGCACGCGCTAGTCAACATTCTCCATTGACCATAGGGCACATGTAGTGCACGCAAATTCACAGTGCGCCAGACAACCTCCCTCCATATTTTTTATTTTTTGCATTTTTTAAAAGTCCTTAATTTCATTTAAATTAATTTGAGCTTTTAGAAAAGTGTTTTCTAATTGTTCGAAAATTATTTTCAAAGGTTGTTTTTATTTGCTATACTTTGGAGTTTAGTTTAATTTTTCAAAGATTTGAACTATTAAATTAAATAAATTATCAAATCAATAATTAGAATTAAGCAAATATTTAAAAAGGTTGTCTCTCATAATTAGATTATGTTAGATAACCAATATAATGAGATTATATTAATTAAGATGAGATATTAATTTCAAAATTAAAGTAATTATTTTTCTTAATATGATTAAAATTAATAACTATATTGATTCCTAATTAATTTTAGAAGTTTCTAAAATTGGACTTAATTATTTTCAGTTAGATTGAAATTAATTAATTATTCCTTAAAATTAAGAAATTGTTTTCTTAAATAATTAAGAAAGATGTTTCTTACTTAAATTTATTTATTTCAATATGATTGAGATAAATTAAATTTATTTATTTCCATATGACGGAGATAAATTAAATTTATAGCTTTATTTATTTAGAGAATTATTATTTCATGTATTTAGAAATTGTTTCTTTATTTATAAATAGTAAGTTTCTTAATTTTTTAGAAAATTATTTTTCTTGGTTAAATTTTCATGTATTAATTAAGCAAAATGTGCTTTTTTAATATTTTGAAAATTAGTTTTCTAACTTATTAAAGAAATATTTTCTAATTAATTAAGAAACCAATCCCTAAATAAATAAAATAAATGGCTTTCATAATTAAATTTAAAAGTGTTTTATTTAATTTTGAAATTATTTTGCTTTTAATGTTAAATTCTAATTAAGGAAAAATAATTTATAATGAGATTAGAAAGAATTTTCTAATTGAATTAGAATGTGTTACTTATATAATTTTGAAAAATGAGTTTTTCTAAATTATAATAAGTAGAAAAATTAATTGAAAATTGTTTTCAATTAAATTTTGTTCAAGGAGTCAAGATACTTGGAAATAGTTTCCAATTGGATTTGAAAATTGTTTTCAAATTCAAAATAAATTTTTATTTGGAATAGAAATTCAATGTATTTAGGAATCAATAAGTTTAATCTAATTTAATTTTTTCAAGGAGGCGGAATTATTATTCTAGATTATGCAGATCAATAACTAAAATCAAACGAAGCTTAATACTTTATGCGTATGATTTGATTATGAGTGCATAAGTTGCATACTTTATTTATATGGTTGATATATATATATTGGATGCTTGTTGAATTGTATGTTTTATATCTATGATATTTTACATACAATTTTGTGTTTAATGAGACGAATGAAATTTCAAATCCCTTTCTAAAATATTAAGTACAATTTGAGAATGTAACTATTGCCTTCCACTGTTATAAGTATAAACTAGAGTTTGTTTATAGTTAGTTTGTTGAGCAAACTCAATGCCACTTTAACTCAAACATGTTTAGTCTTATAATCATAGATTCTACTTAACTAAGTTTATGTCAGTTGGATGTGCAAACTCATGATCGCATGAATTTAGATGTAGGGTTAGGAATAACATATAAGATACGTTTCGGAAAGAGTTGTCTTCTAACGGATCTAGAAGTCACATAAGATGTTACTGATAAAGTTATTATCTGCCTAATTTAGGTTTAGTTGGTTTGTTGAGCAAACTCAAGATCAACTATATTTGAACGGGATCCTAACCCACTAAAAATATTAGAGTAATCTTTATGACTATTAGTGAGGGCTATATTATTTCAAATAAAATAGTGGGAGTAACCAAATACATGATTAAAGTCCTAACCTCATTTGGTAGTTATGGCATATAAATGATTGCTTGCTTTCCTACATTTATATTTATTCTAAATGAAACTTACCTTGTTTAGTATAATTGATGCTAAGTTAGTGAACCAAATTTCTTGGACATAAGATATGTTTGAAAAGAGTTCTCAAAGTTAGAAAAGAAAATTGTATGCCTATTGTGCAATTTTGTATAATCCTTGTTGAGGATTTCATGTTAAAGTTTTAATGATATGTTAATATCATATGAATGACAAAATGTATTGACATTTTGAGTTGATGATTGTCTCATAAACTTTAATGACAACAAGTAAGATGTATGTTAGCACTATGATGAAGTGAATCAGAAGTTAATACAATGCTTAATAATGAAATAAAGATGCAAAAGAAGGGGGGTTGAATTGTGATAAACTTTTCATTAATCTCCTTTTTAAAATTCGTTCGTTCAAAGAACTTTGTTCTTTTCACAAAACAATCAAAAACAAAGTTGTAAAGTATTTTTGAAAACGTTGTATAACAACAAATTTTAAAGATAAGAGTTGAGAGAGATTGAGAGTTGAGAGGTTTCGACACAACAATTTTATATTGGTTCACCCCAAACTGTGGGCTACGTCCAATCCTCAGATGTCTTTCTGAGATTTCAATATTTCTCAAACTTTACAAGTATTCTTTGTATCTGAGCCTCTTCAGGTCTCTATAAATAGTATGTTTTCACTCTTAGCCTCTGCAGGCTATCTGCACTACTTTCACTCTGAAAGTTGTTTCGAGCTTTGTTACAGAAATAGTAGCTCTAGTTTGTTCGCACAATATCTCACAAGTATTGCTAAGCTTTTTAATCTCGCTAAAAAATTCTCTTTGTAACTAGCTACAAAAAATCCCTTTGACACAACTCGTATTTATAGCCTTCGTCTTCAACTGCTTCTTGAAAACTGCTTCTTGATCTTTCAAGAATCGGTTATTCAGTTGAGTTCTATAACCAACTCAAGCTAATGTGTCTTCTTGATTCTTTTGTCTGCTTTCTGCTTTCGCTTCTAGCGTCTGCTTTTGCTTCGGTTTGTTTTTTACTTACGTCTTCTTTTGCTTTCGTCTGTTTTTTCTTGCGTCTGTTTTCTTCCGTCTGCCTTTTACTTGCGTTTGTTTTCTTCTGTCTGCTTCTGCTTGCGTCTGTTTTCAGCTTCCGTCTGTTTTTTGCTTCATTTCCTTATTTGTTCTTCATCAAAATTATTAATCGTAAAGTCATTTTGACTTAATATTATTAACCCACGATTAATAGTTGCTATGAGAGGTTAAAGAATAACAAATTAATAAAATATGCTTAGTCAAGGTGTAGGCTGAGATTGAACCAAAGAACCGGGTCCCTACTGAATTCTCCACATTTATCATTTTTTTCCATGTTTTCTTTAATTTGTTTTTATTAGTTAGTTTTATTTTATTTTCTTCTTTGAAAAATCCAAAACACCCCGTTAAGTGTAAGCATCGATTAATTTCATTTCATAAACCTCACACACGCTCTCTGTGGGATCGACCTAGATTCACCACTTCTATAGTAGTAGTCTAGTTATTTTTATTTTGACTAGCGTAACAACACACGGTTAGTACAAAACCCCAAATTTGCACCAAAGCCAACTAACCAACGACCACTAGCATCCCTAATCAACCCAGATTTGGATTATCCTTAGAAGATCCATCATTATTCAAGCTAACCTATCCCTCTCTTAGTTTCTACTAGCTAACCTCAATTACTCTTCTCCCCTGGTATATATGATGAGGAGAGATATCATAGTGCAATCTTTGAGCCAAAATCACCTCCTGAACAAAAGAATGAATTTCGTTTATGTGATGAACTTTGTGCGAGCCAGGATCAAAGCATCTCTTGTTTCTCCATTCCTAAAGCTTCCATAGCATAACACCAAATAGAAGAGGCCAAGAACTATCACGCTGTATTCTATAATCACTGGACATATTGCTCACAAACCAAGAATTAAAATCACAGTGGTAAAAGACTCACTGCCGACTGACGCCAATAAAAATATTCCAAACCATTCGAGCTCGCCAACAGTCCCTGACCACTTCAGCTAAGTTTTCTTCATGATTCGGGCATGGAAAGCAGGATGGAGAGTCCGTCAGGAATAGCTGAAAACGCCTCCCATTAGTCATAAGGAGAGATTTTGCAACCAACCATAAGTGTGTCTGTATGCGTAGAGGGCCCTTCCAATCCAAATTCAACTTCCAAATCATGTTCCTATTCAACCACATATGCTGTTAAAGAAGGCGATAGTCTGAACGTGTTGAGAAATAACCACTAGACTCTAAGGACCAATAAAGGTGATCTTCCTCATATAGTGGGGCGAGAAAGTTGCAGCAATTCGTAAAACAATATCCTGAGGAAGAAATCACGCTGAACTCTCCCCAGAACCAGCTCCCACTTACATCTACATATTCACACACTTTCTTATCCAACTGATCCTCAGGGGCTGAAAGAATAGTGTGAGAAATTAAGTTCCCCACAACTCTATGCACCCAATTATCATACCAAAATCTAACCTGTTGTCCATTTCCCATCGACCATGCAACACCTTCCAACAACTAAGAAGAATTAACGCAAATACTACGCCAGAGAGGGGATGAATCTAGTTTAGCAACCAAACTTGTATGGAAACTGCTATCCAGCTTATATTTTGCACAAAGAACCTAGTTACAAAGCTTCCGAGGCTCCTTAATGATTGACCATCCAAGCTTCATATGAATGGCGATATTCATGGCCTCCAAGTTTTTTAACTCAAAATCCCCAGAAATTTTAGAACATCACACCTATTTCCAAGAGACTAAATGCATTCGATGCCTCTCTCCAGTTGCACCCCAAAGAAACTTGCTACAGTAGATATTTGTTGTTTGCATTATGTAGAGAGGAAGTGCACCCAAAACCGAATGTCATAAGGTCAATCTGTCGGCCATAAATAAGCCTTCTTCTCGCCAACCTGAAAGGCGAGCTTGAACCTTTTGCAAAATATGATAATAAGTAGTTTTGGTTACCCTTTTATGAAGCAAAGGGACTCCCAGATACCTGCCAAGGTTCGTAGTTTGAACGAAGCCTGATAATTTAGTGATATTACCACAAACATTAGGGTGAAAATTAGGAGAAAAGTAAACTTTCATTTTGTTGGTACTGATACGTTAACCCGAAGCATCATAGAAAAGATCAAAACAATTCAGAATTTCCCGCATTTAATCCTCTGAAGCTTCAGAAAAGAGGATGATATCATCTGCAAAACAGAGATGAGAGATCAAAGGGCCTACCTTGCTAACCTGAAAAGGTCTCTAGTGACCAACTCTTACCCTTGCCTCAATCAGTTGAGATAACCTTTCCAATTATTCAAAAGGAACTGAGGATAACCAGGCTGAGTGGTCTAGGTTAGCTCAAAATGAAATAGCTTCCCTCCATCTAGCTGCCACTATTGATTATCAATACAAACAAGAATGAGGTGATGATCAAACCGAATTCGAGGTAAATGTCTGACAGTGGTTGAGTAAAAAATAGAAAACCAATCGAGATTGCCAAAGGCCCGATCTAACCTTTCAAAATACCATAACTTCTACTTTCATGACCTCTCCAAGTATATTTTGGCCCATTAAAACCAAGATCCACAAGTTTGCAATCAGAAACTCACTGTTGGAAGCACCCATACCTTCAAAAATTAAAAGGCGTTCCTTTAAATTTTTCCTCAAGACCCAACATCTCATTAAAATCACTTGCAAGTAACCAAGGATCTGAAATTGTAGCAACTAGCTCAGAAAAAAACTTTAGTAAATCATTTTTAATAGTAGGATTAGGGTTGGAGTACACAAAAGTACAATACCACATAGAACTGTCCTCACGGAAGATTTTAAGATGGATAAAACCACTGCCACTGTCAACTGTTGTAACCAAATCTTGAGAGTCCTTCCATAAAAGCCATAAACATCCTAAGAAACCCTGAGCATCCACACGATGCACATTAGAAAAACCCAACTTACGTGTTACTCTTTCCTCATTAGATTAACTTATTTTAGGTTCTGCAATGACCACTGCATCTACCTTATGGATAAGGACTAAATCCTTCAACACATCTCTAAAATCAATTGTAGCAGCTCCACGACAATTCCAATAAATAAACTTAATCATTGGAAAAAAGAGTAAAGGGAACCACTCTAAATCACGTGGTTATTACTATGATCAACGGGTATAACGCCATCTTCAACAATCTCACCCCTTCTCTCTTCCATGCAAGTTTGTGTTTTAGGCACAATAGACATCTCCAACTCATCAACATCAAAGGGACATAAAACTCCAACCGCTCTCTCATAATCTCCCGGGTCGGGGGGGATGAGGAGGATGGGTTTGCTTAGGTAATAACTGATATGAACCTAAAGATTGGGTAGTAGTGGGATAGTTAGAAATTTTATATACTAGTTCCTGAATCCCTTCATCAATTTTCATCGGCTGCATGCAGGGAAGTAAAGACAAGTCCAACTGTTTGTTATGTTTAGCCCTATTGTCAGAATGGGATACTATTGCATTAGGATAAGCTTCTTGGGCCTTCAGGATGGGCAAAGAGATGGGCTTTCCATTTACTTTAACTTGGCCTTGGATATCTTATCCACCTACTGAACTACTTTGCTATCTGCCACCTCTACCACCCCTCAATCCTTGGTGGGGACTATGCTGAAACAAAACCCTATCTCAATTCGAAACATCGCTGACAAGATTTTGGTGATCCAAATCTGGTCTATAATCCTCTAAGATATTAAAGCAGGATCCTGGAATTTCCTTACCTTTCTCATTATGTCCTACATTATCAGTAAAATCCGCTAGCTTAGTCATATCATAGTCTTTTCGACCACGATTGTAGGGATTGCCACAATTAGCGGGATTATGATTATGTCCTCATTTAGGCTTCTGAACCAACATCCAGGAGCTGTAATTCTCAACAACCTCTGGCCGAATAATGGGAACTGCTGGAGGCAGTGGTGCCACCATGGGAGCGGAATCCTGTTCCTCATTGTTTCCCTGATCATCCTTAGCCTGCTGAACAACAGGACAAGTTTCTCTTCGGTGACCATACATGCCACAACCAAAACACACTAAGTGTAAACCTTCATATTCAACTTTCCCAATTCTTCTCTTCAATCGAAATTTAGAGATCAAAGGCTTGCTCAAGTCAACCTCCACACTAATTCTAGCGTACTTAACCCGAATACTTGCCTCTGTACTCTCATCAACCCTCATTGTCTTGCCAAGCTTGTTACCAATCTGAGTAAGAATGAGACGATCATAATATTCAACTGGTAAATTTGGGATCTTAGTAGCCCTATCAATTGAGGCCTCAAATGGATCAAAATTAGGTCTCCACTTCATCATAGTAAGAATGTGATCAGCCACCATCCAATGACCACCCTCAAGCACTAAACGATAATCCTCCATACATTTGAACTTGGTCAAGTAGTAATCATTCTCCATATCAGCCAAAACTACCTCATGCTGCAATTTCCATTGCTCCTTCAGGGATGCAATAAGAAACCTATACCTAATACAGCGGCCTAAAACCTTGACAATTAGTGTATCCACCTAAACACGTCTAATACGTTGTTTAGCTGTTGAAGTCAAATTAACTGTTGGACACTCTGGGTCATCTATCTCTTCTATGTCTGAATCCTCCTTAGAGACAGCCTCTGTAATCTCCGCCACATTCATGTTCGAACTAGGGGCAAAACCAATATTAGAATCCTTATAAGACACTTTTCTTGTCGTTTCATCCCAATGCTCATCTCTACATCCCCATACTTATCAACGGTATGGATCTCCTCTATTCGCTTGACTTTCTTGCTGCTCTGAATGAGATTATCTGCCTCTTCAGCAGAAACCTCACCAGAAAGGGAGGCCACGCTTCCAGTAATCGTCTTAGAGCCTTCCATTGTCTTCTTTGGGTCTTCAACTCTGAAACTTTTTTCTTAATATGTTTTTAGAGATACTATAAGATGTCAAATATTTTGCGTGGGTATGAAAGTTATTTAAGGTCAAATTCAAAGGAAATGTAAATAATAAAATTAAGTTTTATAATTATATTAATAGATTAATCAAATTCTAGAATGAAAGATATTTTAGTTTTCGAATTTTTGTTATTTTTTCTGCTACACTTACAATGAAATCACATCATGATTTTCTAATATTATTTTCATCAAAAAAATAAATATCAAAGTGATTAAAGAGTATAAATAGGATTATGTTAGGAATTGCAAAATTTTGACAATGTTACCTTCTAAATATTATTAGTGAAATATATGATCTATGTTATTGCAAAATTTACATAAGCAACTCATATTCCATATAAGGAACCCAAAATGCCACCTATCAGCTACTCATGTCAACCTGGGGACCATCTATGGCTCATGCAAAAATAATATGCTAAAAGCAAAAATTTAAGCCTTAAATTTGCGATTAAATACTAGTTAGACCTTAGTATTTTATGTTGTTCAAATTAATTTCTATTGTTCTATAAACATTTAAGGCGAACAAATGTAACTGAACCCAACTCTAGCCACATCATTGATAGCATGATATAATATTTTAATATTTTTGGTCCACAATGCCACAAGTATACCACATTGCCTATGGAACCCAACCATCTTTTTTAAAATACTATAATTAATTAATTAATTAATTAATTAATTAATATATCTTATTAATTTAATTGATCTTAAATAAAATTAATTAAACTAATACAATAATTTAGGGTCGTTTGGTTCCACTTATATTTTTCTATTGTGATTTTTTTTAATGTTTTTTTTATTAATTTTGGTTTTTTGTTTTTGTTCTCAAATTCAACAAAAAATTTTGTTTGTTTGAATTTTTAGTTTCTATTTTTGGTTTTGGTTTCTTTTAGTTTTCAAAAATTACTAAAACCATAAAAGTGGTTTTTGTTTCCTGCTTTTTTTAATAATTTGAATTACTATCATTTAAATATATATTATTTAATAAAAGTTTTGAATAATTTAATTTAACATTATATTTATATATCTAAAAATTAAAATTAATTATCAATAAAATTATGAATTATTTAATTTTATAATTAAATTATATATAATTAAATTTAAAATATATAAATACTAAAACAAAACATGATTTAATAATTAAAATATATTTCAAATAAAT
>JANZLX010000003.1:12256280-12270600 GCA_025531955.1 Erythroxylum orinocense | reverse complement strand
CCCGGAAAATGTCAATTGAGTGCATGATCAATGATTTTAGTGTGTGCAATAATCCAATTCATCAATGTGTATCCAAATATGATGCATTTTTATCATAATCTCGCTTAAAACCATATGTATCAAATTTAAAACGGTCAAAAATGCGATGTACTAAAGTTGCCCCGAGGATGTCCGTTAAACGGACTTGCATATCCGTTAAACGGACATAGACTAGCCAAGCAATCCAAATTCATCCGAGAAGGTCCGTTTTCATGCCCGTTAAACGGACATGAATCGACCAAAGTGTCCCAATTCTCTCGAGAAGGTCCGTTAAACGAACCTGCATGTTCGTTAAACGAACATGAGTCATCCCAATTGTTCCAATTCACCCGAAGCTATCCGTTAAACGGACTCCCATGTTCGTTTGACGAGCACACAATTCTCACACCCTCTACAAAGCCTCTAAGCTCACTTGTACCAAATTTTAGGGTTCTAACCCTTAGTAGGGGGACGGGATATTATAGTTCGCCTTAAGGTTGAGGTAATGTTGCAAGCAAAGTCATGTACTTTATTTCAACATCTGTATAAACTCAACAACCTCTAAAACATAATTCTTGCATTATGTTATTAACTGAAATAACATATTGTGTTAGACAGTTTCCAGGCATTAAACACATATTGACTAATTTTACATACATACTGCCAATACTTCTCTTCTATGCCTCACATCGAATAAACTTAGGCGTTTGCTTAATAATAAGCTTCTACATGAAAAACAAATTTTCAGGAATCAGAAGATTGCACAAAATAACAAATTATTTTGTCTAACACATATCGAGCTCTCGCTCATATTATGGAAAAAGTTAATTCTATTAGCAATTTATTGAGCTATTCAAATTATGCTATTAATTTCTAATCAATTAGAAACTTATTTCTAATCTAATCATATTAAAATATGAATAATTCAAATAAAATTAGAAACTTATTTCTAATTTAAATTATAATTGAACTAATCAATTTATCTTGGTTTCATTAGAAACTAATTTCTAATGAAATTCCTTTCTAATTTTAACTAAACAAATTAGTTTTGATTTTTAATTAGAAAAATATTTCTAAATTTAATTCAAAAAAATAATACAATTAGAAAAATCATTTCTTATTTTGATGGTTTTAGAAACTTATTTCTAAGTTTATTTTAACTAAACAAATTATTTTACTTGTATTAAAAAACCTAATTTCTAATATTTTATATTAATTAGAAAATAATTTAACTAACTTAATTAGTTTATGCAAATTAGAAAACATATTTCTAATTCTTTATATTACATTTAATTTAAAACATATATAAAAAAACTATTTGTTAAGTCTTTTATCTTATATATATATAAAAGACCAGAAGCACGTGGTCTTTCACTAGTATGTGGCTTTTAATTCGCAAACAACTCTTTTGTCTTATTATACTTTTATGTTTACCGATGTAACTTTTGAGTTTCATAAGCAGTAGCCATTTTTCACATTGCAATGTTTGAGAAAGGCCACGTAATGCAACTTTTGAGAAAGGCCACGTGTCTTTTGGTTATAGAGGAGGAAGAAGTCTTCTCTTCTTCTTCTCTGCGTTTCTTTTTTTTTTTCTCTAACTTTTGAAAATAAAAACATCCCCTAGAGAGAAAAGGAACGGAAAAACAACGTTTTCTTGTTGAAGACCATTCATAAAAGAAAATGAAAAAAAAAACAAAACTCTCTTTTGTTTTTAACGTTTTCGTAAGAACCATTTTTCACTGTTAAAGACCATTCATTTTTCACTGTTGAAGACTTTCAACAATCATCTTCCCAACGCTTAAGCAAGAACAGAAAAACGAAAAACGACATTTCTAAGTTTTTAAATTATGGGAAACAGAATGAGTAAAACCATAAGCATAAAATAGATATATGATATGGTAAGAAATAACATATAAAAAACATCACGATATTTGAAAAAAAATTTATATCATTATTCACAAATCATCACTAGATAAATTGCAGATTTAAACATGCATATAGCATAAAAAAAATTTACCAACTCTGATACCAATGTTAGAAATAGTAAAGATAGAGCATAATTACTAAGATCAAGTCCAACAGGATCTTTACATATTCATATAATAAACAAAAACACATACTTAGTTTATTGTTGTAGTTCCACTTATTAAAGAACTTTTAATGCCTTTCTCCTTCTACAGAAGGTTTCGTTTATAAGGATAAAAACTTATCTTTGTGTTCTTTTGTTTTTAAATGCTAAACCTTAACTAACTTTGGTAGTTATGTAAAGTATAATGACCATATATAATTCCCCTCATGGGTACCCCACATGGGTGTATTTGATTCATTAAAGGCTCACTCTCTCATCCTCTTATATATATATATATATATAAGTGAGGGATACTAAAAGTAGCTTAAGAAATTTTGGAGGAGTTTTACTCCTAAAAATTCTCATTTAAAACGTAGAACTTATGAGAAAATTAGACACGCTCCAAAAGCATAGCAATCATATCTCAAATTGACTATTGCTACAATTAAAGTCATTTCATTAATGTTTGTAAAAAACTATAAAAAGCATATATCAAGCAATAAATATGATATAAGGAGTGGAAACACTTCTCATCTAAAGTCAACATCATGTAAATACACTTAACAAGTTCTGAACCATTTTCCCTCACAATTGAACAATACCATAATCTCATAACATTACTTAATGAGAGTAAGTCTAAATCAACAAAAAACATATTGAGAGTCCATCAACAACGAGTGATATCTCATATATCGTTTTTATTGATAAAGAACTATGTTGGATAATTGATACAGAAGAAGCCATTGATCATGTGGCCGGTTTGTTTTTTAAATTATGTACAGCAAGTTACACTGTTACCAACCAAATTGTCCATATATAAAATAGGGTCATTTTTGTTGCCAAACATATAGGCAACATTACTTTTGATGACTTTATTTTCCATGATATATTATGTTGTTCAATCTTTTAAAATTAATCCTAATTTTCACTAACAAACATGTTCAAAATTCCAATTACTTAGCCATTTTTACTCCTAATAATTGTATATTGTACAAACAATAATCGGGGAAGATGATTGGGATGAAAATTGAGCGAGGAAGATTCCTTTGATACCTCACAAATAACCAGATGTAATGCAATTACCATATCAACCTCTTGCTTCCAAAAAATTTGGCATTAATGTCTCTGCCATTTATCAAATAAAACCTTTCATTTACTTTCTTGTTCAAATATAAAAATTAACTTTTGTTATTTTTTTATTGTTTGATTTTTCCATTAGTTAAAGAAACATGTTCTTCTTTTCCTTTTAAGTCATATTTTTACTAAAGTACCTTTTGAATTGATTTATGTCGGGGAGGTTATTATGTTTCTTCCATTATAGGGGTACGATAGTTTTTGACCATTGTTGATGATTTTACTCACTACATATGGATTTATTTAATGCACCATAAGTAAGACAAGATGACATATATAACCATGTTTACAAATTTTGTTGAGATACAATTCTCATCAATGATCAAAATCCTTCATAGTGATAATAATCTTAAATTTGTAATGAAGAATATCTATTTAGATAAAGGGATCATTCACTAAACTACTTGTGTCTTTATATAAAAATGTAGTTGAAAGAAAACACCACCACCTTCTTAACATAGCTCGAGTCTTATTATTTCAAACTAATCTTTAAAAGAAATTATGCAGGAAAGTCATCCTAATCACTGCCTACCTTATCATTCAAACTTCTACACCTCCATTTCAAGGGAGAATACCTTTTGAAATAGTTTTTAATAATCATTCTATTATTACTGATGAGTATTTGGTTTCTTGTGCTTTGCTTCTAACACATTACCATCATCCCACAAAGTTTGATTCTAGAGCTACTAGGTGTGCTCTTCAAATATCCATATACTAAAAAAGGATACGAAGTTTACAATCTCATATCTAGTAGATTTTCATTTCTCATAATGTCATATTTTATGAAGATATTTTTTTCTTCCTTATCTTCCAATGCTAACTTACTTTCATAACCTGCATATATATTGGAATATAATGATTATAGCTCCACTGTGCATATTTCTCCCAATATTAAAAATCTTCCACTTAAGCATCCCTTACAAGGAGAACTTCTTTCCCCTCTTTCTAATATAAAAGCCTCCTTATAAGACACTTCTTAACCTACAACTGGTCTAATAATTCCTAGCTCACCAAATTATCTTATGTGGTTGACCCATTCTACAATAACTCCTGATAAGGTTAATGAGTATTAAATTGGTATTCTTCATCCTTTACAATGTATCCCATCATCTAACTCAGTCTTGATTTAGGCTACATTATTTCTCATTCTTTATCTAATGTTCTATCTTATGATAAAGGATCTTCTATGCTTTTATTGTTTCTCTTTCAATAGAAAAAAGATACATCTTTTTGTTCAAGCAATTTGTGATCCTAAACGATGTCTCGTCATAAAATAAAAACTTGATGCTTTTAAAGGTAATGACGTATATTCCCTATAACCATTACCTCTTGCAAAGAAACTAATTGAATGTAAATGAATCTATACGACAAAGCTTCTCTTAGCTAGGACAATCACATGTTACAAAGATAGGCTAGTTATAAAGGGATACAACTAAATTAAAAGCCTAGATTACTACGAAACATTTGATCATTTTACAAAACTTGTAACAATCTGCCTATTCTTTGCCTTGGCTTCATCCAAACATTAGCAAGTTTGGCATCTTCACTAATTTGATGTCAATAATGCATTTCTACATAAAGAACTTAATAAAGATGTTTACATGAATTTACATTTTAGTTTCAAATGAAAGGGAGAGACACAAGTTTGCAAACTTAACAAATCATTGTGTGCTCTTAAATAAGCTTCACAATGGTCCCTTAAACTTTCATCTACTCTCAAGCAAGCCAACTTTAAGCAATTCAAGCTAGATTATTCCTTATTCATCCGATCCTGTAATGGTACATTCATTGCTCTTCTAATTTATGTAGATTATACGATTTTAGAAGAAAATAAGACATCAAGTTATTGTTTGAAAGGTAATTCAAATATTTGAAAAATTTTAGGATAATTGAAAATTTTCCTGAAGGCAATTCAAATATTTGAACAACATAGGATAATTGAAAATTTTCCTAAGTATTAAGGTTGCATGAATAGCAAAGGTATTGCTCTTTCATAACAACAGAGGTATGCTCTTGAGATTGTCGAAGATGTAGGATACCTTGGAGCAATGTAGTTTCATTTCTCATAATTTAAGGGTAATCACATTGATGAACTATGTTCATATCGAAGCTTATTGGTCATTTAATTTATTTGACCACGCAACCTAACTTATCATATGCAATTTATGTTTAAGTCAATTTGACAAGCCATGAATGCCATATTTGGAAACAACTTATCGTGTCATACAATGTATTAAACAAACTATGGAATAAGGCATAATTTTTTTCCTACAAGTTCAATTCAACTAGATATCTTTTGTGATGCAGATTGGGATAGGTGTTCTAATGTTTAAAGGTCAATTATTGGATAATTTATGTCTTATAATAGCTCATTAATTTCCTAAATGACCAAGAAACAAACAACATTATCACTATTTGGTATATAAGCTAAATATGGACCTATGACCTTAACTTATTATGAAGTTATATAGTTGAAGACAATCATACAAGATTTATGAGTTTAATATTCTCATCTTGTTATTCTATTTAATTTATTATAAAGTTATATAGTTGAAAACAATCTTCCAAGATCTATGAATTTAATATTCTCATCTTGTTATTATATATTATGACAATCAAATCACACTTCACATTGTTTTAAACTCAAACTACCATGAAAGAACAAAATATTTAAAGAACAGGACATATAGGCATTTTATCAAACACCTTATATTCATCAAATAATCATCCCATTATACCAACCAAATTCACATTTTTCCCATTCTATCACATACAATTCAACATATAACGTGGTTATCCATTGACAAAACACCAAAACCTAGCAAAAAATTAAAGAGAAAAACAAATTAATTCAACTACAACACCTACGTTTAACATTAATACCTCAACGAAAATGATGCCTTGCTCGAAGAAGACGACCGAAAGCAGCCCGACGTGACCAGAGACAAGACTTCGCGCCGGAGGAGCAAACACGACGGGGAGATGGGGAAGAAGAGAAGAAAGAAGGGAGAGGACTGACGGGAAGAAGGGGGGAGCTGCTGCGTTTTAACCTAAATAAAACGATGTCGTTTTGTTTAAGTCAATAATGTGCAAAGGTACGATGGTGTACTGGTTTCAATTTCACCGACAGTCAAGTTTCGTCCCTAATTTTCGTCGGTAAAGCTCCTATTCCTGCCTTACTTGCTGACGGCTGTCGTTCTATTGCAACTTTCAAATTTCTACGACTTATGTGCCAACCAACTTACGTTTCGGTCGCCAAATCTTCCCTTCCCATGGCAATTGTACCGACCGACAAGATAATTCCATAGCAATATACCGACGAATGGTGTTACGTTGGTAATATTTCGTCACTCCATTTTTTCGGGAAACTTTCCCTCCAATTTTGGCAACAAAAATTTGGATCGTCGCTATATTATATAACTTTATGGACGATCTTGGATTGTCCGTCGCTAATGTCATACGGAACCAAATCCGTCGGTAATATTCTGTCGCTACTAGACAGTTTTCTTGTAATGCTTTCCCACATTCTCGAAACAATTCATGTAACAGTTGGTATCAGGGCGGACGATTCTTGGCTGAAATGGCATAAAGTACAAAGGGAGCAAAAGTGCAGTGCTTGGAAGAGGGGCTTAAGAATCTGTTGGAAGCACAGATAAGAAACGAAAAAGAGATCAACGACATCAAGGCTATGTTCACTAAAAGAAAAATACAAATTACTGACGAAAATAATACCGTAGTTAATTAGCGACATTAATTGACATTTCGCCAGTAACATTGTTGTAAAAACGGTATTTTGTGACGGGCCAAATATCCATCGGTAAAGCTGGATGAAATTTATCCCGACAATGTTTCGGACGGAATATAACGATGGAGGAGCGGTGATCGTCAATAAAATAGGCGGCAATACTTGGTGGCAAAACTAAACGTCGAAGTATACCAATAGAAATTTCTTCTATGATTTCGTTGATAAAATTGAAAGTTAAATGTCGTCGTTTACTTCGACTTCAATGTTTTTTAAAAAAAGTTAACGACATCATTTGATTTAATACGACTTTTCTTTTTTCATCGTTTTCTCTTGTATCCCCGTCGGTCGTTTGTGCTTCGCTCTTGTCCGTCGTCCGTCGTCCATTGTGAGTGCTTCGCCCTCGTCCATCGTCCATTGTCTTCAGTTAAGTGAAGGTTAGTCGTCAATGCTATGAATGTTGGTTTGAGTATTGTGTGTTTTGAGTATTTTGTGTTATTTGAACTATGGTTGGTTAATAATGTGTTTATATTGGTGAATAATGGGAAAAAATTAGTGGTTTGTTGTTAGTTAGAGATAAATTCAGGTTGCCTACAAATTGTTCGTTGAAATGTCTCTTAGGGTTAAAAGGACCCTTTTACCTTGAAGTA
The DNA here is from genome assembly GCA_025531955.1 of Erythroxylum orinocense. NCBI lineage: Eukaryota > Viridiplantae > Streptophyta > Magnoliopsida > Malpighiales > Erythroxylaceae > Erythroxylum > Erythroxylum orinocense. The sequence goes on along the minus strand of JANZLX010000003.1, from coordinate 12,262,988 downwards.
TAGATAAACTTGCATCTAGCCACATTGAATATGGCTTAAAAAAGAAGGAATCTCATGTTTCAAACATAAATCAAGGTATGCACATGCCCCATATATATAATGGAGTTGGTTGAATTTAGATGTGATTCGATTTATAATGTTAAGAAAAGATTAAGGACAAGAAAATTTGTTGAAAAAGATAAAATGTGACATTAAGTTATGTGCACAAAAGTAAAAGGCCTCAGATAAAGCAATATGCCCTTACGCAATAATATTTTCTTTTCTAGACTAGCTCTTTCATTCTCTCAACCTTCCTTCAAACTAAATTAAAATTCATCATTTTTTATACTTGCTTTATTATGCATATTGAGATCACACTATTGAGTTCATGAATTAAAATGACAAGGGAATTTAGGTTACGATTTTGAGTTCTTAAAAAATTGTTTATTTAGTGGTTAATGAAATCAAGGTATGTGTTTTAAGAACTCAAAATCGTAACCTAAATTCCCTTGGATTTTTAATTCATGAACTCAATAGATAAAATGTGAAAATTTTTGATGAGGATTGAAAGTGCTACTACTGTATAGGAAAGACTTTTAAAAGTATAACTTATATGGACTTTTAGGTTTAGTTAGAGGATGTGGGTTATATAATGCTTTCTTTTTGACATGTTAGGGATAAAGAGTTCTCTTTATATGATAGTGGAGCCTAATAAATAGTTTAGCACATATTATGCTCTTTTAATGAAAATATGACCTAGGGATTTATTATGCAAAGAATTGTCATATAAGTAGAACTCCTAACATTTAAAGGTTTAATTACTAAAAGAATTTATCAATTTTGATGAGAAATATAACTTTTGAAACTAATATTATTTTGTATTTAAAAATTTATTTCTATTTTTAAGTGATCATAACATGTGGGCTACAGTTAGTTAAAAGGATATTTGCTTGCTAAAGTGTGAAGGGTTACAAATTTACTTTATCCTAAAGGTGAATAAAGTTTTGCTTGCAACTAGATTATGGAGAATCCTTAATATATAATAAAGAATCATTGTAGGTAAAATAGCTTTATGGACATTATTTAGTGGATAAGAATTTTTGGACTCTCAAGCCTAAAATAGATTCATCATGAATAATGTGGTATTTGTTGAAAATAAGGGATAACTTACAATCCTCCATCAAAGTTAGAGTTAGAATTGGAGATAATACATGGTTATGTTTTGATAATTGGAGAGAGATAGGCCCTTTTTACCTCATTCTTAATATCATAACTTAAATTGCTGTTATCTTGAAAATGCCAAAGTCAAATTGCTAATCAATGGAAGTGACTTATGCTTATTAATAGTTGTAAACGAGATAATGAATTCTTCATTGCTTGAACTTTATTCTAATATCACCTTAAATGTATAAATTTTAAAAATTATTGATTGGGCCTTCAAATTATTTGAATTGAAAATCTTAATATTGTTGCCTATGTCATTTATGATTAATGATTCAGTGATAACTCTTTCTATTTAACTAATGTAGCATTTCACGTGGATTATAATTTTACTTAAAGTCTAAGTTATTCCCCTTAAATAAGTGAAACCCTAAAATAAACTTTAATTATATCCATAAATGAAATCCGCAATAATGTTTAAAATAAATCTAAAATATTAGAAATTATCAATACGAAAATTTTACCTTGATATATCATAAATCTTTTATTGTATAAGGTTGCCTATAATGCAATTCTTTATAATACAATTCAAAACTTATCAAAAACTAGTTAATTGTTTATTGTCTTTCTTACAGACTGTGTTTTATGTTGAAGAGTGTCGATAATTGTCCAACCTCATCCGTCTTCTTTGTAGTTTGTGATTGTTTGTTTATCAAGGTAAGTCGTTCAACTACGTAATTTATAATGTGATCAATTTTGTGTTGTTCTTTGTGACTTTACCTCTAACAATGATTGATGAGTTAAAATATAGAGTCTATCTAAAAACAACATTACCTAATTGTAGTTATCTTTGGTGTAATTAACTCTTGCATAAATATAATTAGAAAAATGTCATATACTTTCTTCAATCTATTTAATTGAAAATGAAACAAAGTTTTTTTAATCCAATTTCATTGTTTGTTTGAATTAAAACTTATTATGTCAACTTCTAAATAGTTATCATTATGTTATTTAGATCTTTGTCATTTGTCATCCGTCATCTTCGATTGTGCGTCTGTCCAGATAAGTCGTCTAACTTCTGTTCATATTTTATGTTCTACTTTAATAGATTATAAGAATGTGTGTTGTTCTTTAGACTGGTTAGCTTGGTTTTGTATTTTGTTGTTCAGAATATTTTTAGAATGATTGATGGCTAGATGTATGAATTACACAAGTATTTACTGCATGTCGAATAATTTTGTATAATTATGGATAATTTGAGGCATAATAAACCCCTAGGATGGTATATAGGTTGAAAACCGTGATGTAGCTCCCATGAGGCTTATTGGTGAAAAATTCCACAAGTTTAAGAGTCACAACGAGAACTTGCTTTCTTGATTCATATGGTGTAACAATGCCACATACCATAGTGCTTGTTTAAAATCAAAGTTTGGAAATGAACTTGTAGGTGATTAATTCAAATATAAAGACTTGAACTTCAATGTGATGAATTCAAACTTAATAGTAACATAAGAAATTTACGTATAATTGACATGAGAATTCTTTCCATAATAAACCCCTAGGATGATATTTAGGTTAGAAACCCATGATGCAGCTCCCATGGGACTTATCGGTGAAAAATTTCACAAGCCTAGGGGTCACAACAAGAACTTGCTTTCTCGATTCATATGGTATAACAAAGTTACGCACTATAGTGCTTAAATTCAATGTGATTACTTGATGTAGTGTCGGATTTAATATATGTAGGTGCTCTTTTTTTACTTCTTAATGTCACCTTTTACACGACATTGGTTGGCATATTGCTTCATTTGACTGATACTCACATATGTTGAGTTTTCTAATTATGAACTTATATGGTGGGATATGTTGGTTTCAATTTGGGGGACAAATGGCCAGAGACCTGTAAAAACTTAGGAGATGTTCTATAAAGTAAAGATTAAATGTTCTGCAAACTTAGGGGAAATAAAGGATACTAACTATAAAATCACTTATTTTTAAATAATAGTTTTGCAAAAATGAGTAATGTTGATAGATCTTGGATGTATAGAAGATTAACACCCTATGGTTTCATTAATCCTAAGTTTGTTGAGGGAGTTGAAGCTTTTATTCATTATGCATGTTTTCAACTTGCATATATGGATGGTTCAAAGATCAAATATCCATGTAAAAAGTGTAAACATATTCGCTTTCTTCCTATTGATGAAATGAATCTCCATTTGTTAAGAAAATGGTTTATTCCAAATTATTTTGAGTGGACACATTATAGGGAGCTATTAATTTGTAGCACCTCAAGGGGTAATGAAGTAAACTCGTCAATAAATGTGGATGAGTTTGAAAGAGGACTGAATTTATAACAAATGTGGGTGCAACTAAAAATCCTTACACCTAATGGTTTATGATGCAGTCAGTTATACCTTTCAAGTAAAGATAGAAAATCTTGAAGAAGAACCTAACCCATATGTAAAAAAGTTTTTTTGACTTACTAAAATCAATTGACCAATTATGGCAAAATTATGAGACCATGACTTAATTGTCTTCAATTGCTTGAATATTGAACATAAAGTCTGAAGGGCATATTTCTATCAAAGTTCAAATAAAATTCTTTCTTGGTACAATGAATCATTTCCTCCCGATCATACAATGATTGATAATTTCTATAATATGAAGAAACTTATTAAGGGTTTTGATTTGCCAGTTGAAAAAATTGATTATTGCAATTTTGGATGTATGTTGTTTTAGGGAGATAATGTAGAATTACAAGAGTGAAAATTTTGTGGTTAATATACAAATTGTTATATGAAAGAAAAATTAGGACCCTAAAAGAGGATATATTATTTCCCCCTAACTTTGAAACTTCAAAAACTATATGCCTTTGATGTTACTGGATCTCACATGAGATGACATAATGAACATGAACAGGAAGATAGAATAATGAGTCATTCATTGGATGCACTCGTATGGAAACATTTCAATAACACCCATTTTGAGTTTGCAGCTGAAAGTCGAAATCTTAGTTCGAGATTGTCAACAGACGGATTCCAATCTTTTGGTCAATTCGGCCAACAATATTCATCATGGCCAATCATAATTATTCCTTGTAATTTGCCTCCATAGATGTATATGAATGAGGCATATATGTTCTTGACAGTGATTATGCCAGGGCATATGAATCCAAAGAATATAATTGATGTATTCTTACAACCGTTGGTATTTGAATTGTATCATCTTTGGGAATTTGGTGTGGAGACATATGATGTGTCTCTTAAACAAATTTTTTTGTTGAGAGTAGCTTTGATGTGGACTATTAGTGATTTCCCTGCATATGTTATGTTGTCTGGATAAAGCACAACAGGGAAAGTCGTTTGTCCTTGTTGTAGCAATGATTATAATGCGTTTTGTCTTCCTAATAGGGCCAAAACATCTTGGTTTAACAACCATAGGAAATTTCTTCCTCTAAATCATCCATTTAGATGCAATAAACAAAAGTTCATTAAGAATAAAATGATACAAACACCTCCTCCCCCTAACAAAGTTGGTAAAGAGATATTGCAGGAGATTGATGAATTAGGATTGTTGAAAGTTACAGAACTTGAAGCTGAAGAAGTTAATAAAAGCATTAGTAAAAACTTTGGTTAGAAAAAACAAATTATATTTTGGGATTTGCCATAGTGGAAAAGTAATTTGGTAAGTCATAATCTAAATGTGATGCATGTTGAAAAAAATATTTTTAATAATTTGATCAACACCATAATGAACATTGAAGGGAGGATAAAGGACAATGCAAAATCACTAGCTGATTTGAAACTATTTTATATAAGGAATTAGTTAGATAAAGATCTTTGCATCGGTAAATATCCAAAAACATGTTACACTTTGGACAAAAAACAAAAGAAAATTTTGTGTGAATGGTTGAAAAGTCTAAAGTTTCCCGATGGTTATATTTCAAACTTAGCAAGGTGTGTGAACATAAAGAAGTACAAATTATTTGGGATGAAAAGTCATAATTGTAATGTGTTTATGCAAAGGCTAATTCCAATTGCATTTCAAAAGTTACTATAGAATAAGGTTTAGCAAACTATAATAAAATTAAGTTTGTTTTTCAAAAGCTTAACAGCCTCTGAAATAAAGTTGGCTAAAATGGAAAAACTAGAAAGGAAAATTCCAATTATCTTGTGCAAATTGGAAGGGATTTTCCCTCCAAGCTTATTTAATTGTATTAAGCATCTACCCGTATATTTAGCACACGAGGCTAAACTTGTTGGTTCGATTCTATATCGATGGGTGTATTCGTTTAAGAGATAATTATAATTAATATTTAAATAAAACTTATAGCATGTTTTAATCACAGAATTGTAATAACCTAATTTGTAATGTAAGTATTTGCATCACTTGAAGAAAAACGTCAAAAACAAGGCTAGAGTTGAAGGTTCGATATGTAATGCTTATTTAGTGAAAGAAGCAAGTACATTTTGTTCACATTATTGTAAGTTGCATGTGCACACAAGAGAAAGAAAAGTTCCTCGTAATGACAATGGGGGAGAAACGGTTGATGTTGATGGCAACTTATTCATTTTCACATATCCAGGACAAACATATGGACATTCAACAAGAAGAATATTAACAACAAAAGAAATAGAGGCTGCTCATGGTTACATTCTATTGAATTGTCAAGAGGTTCAATCTTTCGTACATTAAGTTTAAGTTGATTTTGAAATAGATGATTTGAGTTTCTGAAGTTACTGTTGTTCACAACTAAAATACATAATAATGTTTTTAGATTATACGAGGAATGGTTACACGAGGAATGGTTGGCAATGCAAGCAATCCAGGTGTATTATATCCCTTTTTCCAGCTTACAATGAGATAAATCAGATTGGTTGGTCGTTTGCTAAGTAAAACCTAGAGGTGTTTTTGAATTACATAGAAAAGGAGAAAATAAGAGAATTTAAAGTGAAGTGTTTCAAGAAGATATTTATGAAATAAATGAATGTGTAACATATGACGAGAATTAACCTTTGAACGATCCAAATAATGAACATGTTGAAATTTCATCTGGAGAGGATAAGAAGGGCGAGAGATCTGAAAGGAGCCTGAATTTGATTCTAATTCTTCGGAAAAAGAAGATGATGATGATTTTGACTTACAATTAAGTGTTGATAGCAATTAATTTGTGTTTGTAATAGAATATTATATGAATAAATCTATTATTGCATCAACAATATGTTCTATTAGTGGAAATTTTAATAAAATGTGAATTTTAGGTTAAAAATGTGCCACTAAAGAGAAAACAGGATATGATGCGGCCAAGGTTTAGGTTACAACGATTTGGAGAAGCCAGTGCATTTCTAGGTGAAGCATCACAAATAGAACAAAATGCACCAAAGCTATAATGGTTTTAACAAATCATGAAGATGGCAACATGTGTCGCCATCTTAAGCATTCTAACACTGTTAAATTGTCGTTGTAACTGTTTATGTATGTATGGAGAATTTGAAGTAAAATTACATATTTCCTCTCTTTCATCTTTTACACTTTATAATCCTTCCCACATTCTCTGAAAAATTCACA
>JANZLX010000003.1:12200917-12215086 GCA_025531955.1 Erythroxylum orinocense | reverse complement strand
AATATCAAGAAAACCAATTTTATCTCCTCCAAAGAAAGCCTTCCCTTTGCTGCTCTTCACATAAACTTCCTCCATATGAGTAAGTCCTTGTCCAAGTTGCTCCAACAATGCTTTTCTTTCCTCTTCCCCCTTAGCAGCTGGAAGACCTTTCATTGCAGGAAACCACTGCACATGTCACAATATCACATATTTCTTGTAACCTGAAAAGAATGGGGATTTTGATGTGAAAAAATGACGTTAAGTTGAAGGAAAAAGTAACCTTATCGTCGATGTAGGCTGCCCAGAATCGAGCAACAGCACGATCATAAGGATCGGTGGGGAGGATTGAGGGACCGGAGGACCAAACCTCGTCAATGTACTGTACTATGATGAGAGACTCGCAGATGGGCTTGTCTTCATGAATCAAAACTGGGATTTTTTTGTAGACAGGGTTTGATTCAAGAAGAAGCTGGCTTTTAGCACCAAGTTGCTCCTGAATAAACTGATAATCAATGGCCTTGATGTTAAGGGCGATTCTTGCCCTCAACACGAACGGGCTTGCCCATGCACCAATGAGCTTTACATCACCGCTAGCCATGGATAAACGCCCTCAGAAGTTCCTCTTACAAAGGCTATTTGTCCCAAAGCTTCTGTGGCTGGCTCTGCACTAGATATAGCTGAAGTGAACTCAGTCAACATATATATAATCTAATTTAAGAACATAATTTAAGTTAAAGTAGTACTAATAGTTGGGCGGTCCGTCTAACTACTGAATAATTTTTGTCCCACTCTGTCTTTAGATACATCTTTAGTACTAATAGTTGGGGGTCGTCTAACTTATGAATAAGTTTTATGTTTAGGTACATCTTCAACTACGTTTAGCAGAAGATGTTTTCAAGCAATGGGATTGACCTTACTGTGTTTCAGAAAATTATTCATCTCTATTGTATAATCAGATACACAAACATATACTCTTCAAGTCAATAATGTTATGATAGTTTTCATGTCACGTTAATTTAAAAGTATATTGGAATCATACAAAAATGGATATGTTCAAAAACTTTAAATTTTATGTAATCTCATTGGTCATACAAGGAAGTTTGACAATAACTTGGAAGTCGCAACTTCTTGATTCTTCTAACATTCACTCTACGAAGTTGACTGCAAAGGTAAGTGATCCGGATCCTCCAAGTAGGTATGTACAGAAATATCTTTCTCAGCTGCATTGCGTTTGTACGAGCGATTGGAAAGAAGACGTGTCTTAATGCTCTCCTTTCTTTCATTTTTGTTTCGTTTTCTATTAAGTAAAGTGATTGACCTCTCCCACTTGTTAGGTGAAACTTGTGGATGATATTGGAACAGCATAAAGTAGTGGGGGTAGCTGTTACCAACCTTGGACAGAACTGTGCACTTCTCTCCTTTTTAGCAACGATAAAATAAAAGTAAAAACAGAAATGTAACTGCATCAGCCGGGAATCAAACGCGGGCCTGTACCGTGGCGGGATACTATTCTACCACTGGTGCTCGTTGGCCCTAAGGATCTGGTTCCAGATCTATTTCATTTTTTTGGGGTCGATTGTGCATCAAGATTTATCGCAACAGCTGAGCTGCTGAAAAATTATCTCGGAAATTAGGACAACTAGAATATAGAATTCAAGAAACAATTATTCCTACTAGAGTACAACATAAGTTTGTATAGCTAATACACAATGCACTAATTTATGGGCAGCTAAAACGTGCTGTGATCATTCATCTCGCTGCAAATGAAATGAATACAGTAGGACGTGTACATATTGAGAGCCATTTTTCAGCAGCGACCAAATTCAGAGGCGCTCCCTTTCAACAGAACTCAAAGACGATGGCACATGTCACGTCACAGCTTAAACTCAAAAAATACCAATTGCCACCAATTTATTCTTTCTCCAACATCATTCTTATAGCAATTTTAACCTTGACTCCAAAAAATAGATTGGTGTTCTTTTCTTGGCCAGTTTGTGGTGTTTTCAAAATGCATCTTGTTTCAGTGTCACAATAAACTCAACTCTGCCTGAAAGTCTTACCATCAAAACTGAGTTTCCTGCATGTAGGTTAAATTGATTTGTTAGTCAGGCCAAAATCAACAATGTGAGTTCTTCAAGCATTAAGACCAAGTACAATGGCACTGCAAGATACAACAGACGAAATAGTGCACTTCCTAATAAGGAAATATTGAAATATGTGGTTATGAAGCAGAAGCAAACAATTCTATGAGCACTTGAAAGGGGGGTACAGATTCAAGGGGGTGTAAGATTGAGATATTTCGTACCTATTAGAATTCCGATTAATTGCAATGTTCAAACTTTTAGGAAATGATCCACAAGATATCTGGTCAGAATATACTATCATACTCGTTCATACAGTTCCTTTTCTACCCGTCACGGATGCCAAAAGTAGTGTGCATTTGTTTGCAGATCACCTGGAGATGATAAGACATAAACATCAATATCAATTCCATTATTGACTTCCCAAAATTTCACTGCTTATATGAAGGTTACAACAAGAAAAATGACCGCATACCAAGGTAGCTGAAGAGGAATTCTAACTGTTAGTTGAAGATTGAATCTAATAAACAAGGACAATAAATTGCAAGGTATTTAATCACAAAAACAGCTTACAAATGTCCAATACATGCCTTCATCTAGAATTTTTAGCCCTAAGTTTTGACTCAATCCTCATTTTTTGACAGGTTTATCTATGTTGTCATACTAAACATGGAAATCTGATGCACATGCTGAATATGATTTAGTTCATATGTTTGATTAAGATGTTTGATGGTAATCTCCATACATCTGCCAAAATCGAGCACAGTTCAGCTTCATCGAAATTTTAGTACTCCATAGAAGTAATTCACGTCTCAATTTTATACGTGCTTGATCAGGTGAAAAGTTTTAAAAGTGTCATAATTTGGCAAAAAGTTAACCAAAACGAAAGCCAGTGAAATAGCACTAACCATAATTTTGAAAATGTTACGGAAATTCCAAGCCCAGATTCACAGGACTAAAATCAGCATGTTTGGAGCAAATTATGGAAGATCCAATTATCAGTTTTCATTTCTCACATTGTTCACAAGCCAATTTTCTATCGCTTCATCACAAAGCTCAAGCGTGCTTTCCATGTTTCCTTCCTCATAGCTTACATCAACAAAAAGGCTGTATATTTCTCTGTCAGCAACCAAACCTTTGCTTCTCATTTCTTCAAATAGTTCTCTAGCCTCCAAAAGTTTCTTTCTTTTGATAAATCCCTTTATGAGAGCATTGTAGGAACTAGCTGAGATATTGAATCCCTTCTCAATCATTTCTTTCCGCAAAAACCATGCTTCTTTCATATTTCTTGCTTTACAATGTCCTTTAATCATAATGTTATATGTGTTGCCATCAGGCATGATCCCTTCAGCATTCATTACCTTAAAGATCTCAGTTGCAGTACACATATCATTCCTGAAACAATATTGCTTCACTAGAAAATTGTAGGTGGTGGAATTTGGCCTTATTCCCTTCTCCAACATCCACTTTAGTAGATTCTCACTGTGTTCCAGCATTCCTGACAAACAAAATCCTTTCATGAGTACATTGAAGGTAATAATTGTAGGCTGCAAGCCTCTATCTAGCATTGTACGCAGAAGCTCATGAGCTCTATTCATCTCCCCCATTTTACAATAAGCATCCATTAAGGTGGTGTATGTAATGGTATCAGGACACAATCCCATGATATCCATTTCTTCCATCAGCTTAACTGCTTGGATTATATTTCCTGCTTTGCAAAGGCCATTAATAAAGGAGTTATAAGTGCAGACATTCAATTGAAGGCCTTTTCCACACATCTCATGAAGAAGATCATTTGCAGTATCTAACTCCCCATGTTTACAGAGGCCATCCACCAAGGCAGTGTACGTGACAATATTAGGTGTAAGCCCCATCTGGATCATCTGGTTGTGAAGGGCAAAGGCCTTCTTCATCTCATCAGATTTGCAGTAACCATCAATAAGTGCTGTATATGTAACTTCATCAGGTTTCAACTCTTTGCTAAGCATCTCATTGAAAAGTTTATCTGCTTCCGTCATCTTTCCACTTCGACAGAACCCATATATCAAAGCAGTATAAGCTATAAAATCAGGAATAATACCATGAGCTTCCATTTCAGTAAACAACTTATAAGCAACTTGAATATTCCCCAACCGAGAGAACCCATCAATAAGAGTAGTATATACCACATTATCAGGATTTATTCCCTCATTTATCATCTCTTTGAAGAGTTTTTCAGCTTCGAGAATCATACCATGCTTACTGAGAAGAAGGATTAAGCTGCTATAGGTATATGAGTTTGGCTTCAACCCTCTCATCTTCATTTCTTTGAAAAGTTTCACTACCTTCTGCAGTTCGGCAGAGTGACAATAACCATTAATAACAGTACTGTAACTAACAACATCAGGCATATGGCCTCTGAACTCCATTCTAAGGAGTAAGTAGTGTGCTTCTTTTACTTTTCCTAATTGGCAAAGAGAATCAAGAATTATGTTGTATGATGCAACATTCCAATTTACACCCGTCTGCGGGAATTCACTAAAAGTCTTTACTGCGATCCCAAGCCCATCCAAATTGCCCGAGAGGCGAGTAAGATATAAGTTACAAGAATCAACGGAAATAACAACTCCATAATTCAACAATTTGTCAAACAGCTTTCTTGCTTCAATAATCAGTCCAGCTTCAACAAGAACTTGAAAGCAAACATCAAATACATGTGGATCTGAACCCCAATCTTTATATGTGTAGATTATTTGTCGGAGAAAATGAGAGAATGAAGGAGCAACATCCAAATTTGGGTCTTCCCAAAAGTCACGAATAAGGTCATGGGCCATTTTGAGGTCCTTTGAAGCAACAGCAAGTTGAACAATAACACAACGTGCTTCAAGATTTGGAGCTCTCTGCAGGCATGCCCAGTTAAAGAAACCTAAAACTAGCTTATAATCATTTCTAATGTTCATAAGAACCCAAATCAGGTGGTCAGACCTAAATTTGGATTCAAAAGGTTTTAGAACACGTCCAAGTGGCTCACGATGGCGTAACTTTATTGCATTTGATATCTGATAGACAAGTTCAGAGTCTTCAATAGTGGGCTTCTTTGGGGAATAATCTGGAAAGGGCCTAGTATCTTTTGTGCTTGAGGAACAACCTCTTTGGCTTAAATGGCTTCCAACAATGAACAGAAAAGAATTTGGACACAAATCTACGTAGGAACGATGAGATAAGATCTGAAAGGACTGCCTCATGGAAAAGGTGGCAAACCTCTTCATGTCTGTGGAAGACTTCCATTATAATGAACATTTAGAAGCTACTACTGAAAATACAGTGTCTATCCAGCATGTGGAAGAATCATAGAACACGGACCACATCACTCCATACCTGCAAAGCGCTGTCACATTTACAATCGCAAACGAGAAAAACTAAAAAGAACGTCATGCCTTCTGAAACTATTGAACAAAGACGTAGACAAATAGAGGTCACTGAGTAAGTCCATTGATCTGATACTATTCTAAGGAAGGACAGATAGCCAAGCGAGAGAGAGAGATGGAGAGAGTGTTCATGAGAATGAACCTCCCAAGATTGCTTTAACCTGAAAGACATTTACATAACACAACTACATTATACTTAATGTCTGCAGTAAAGACCATGAATCCATAAATAATCAGATATCTTTCTCCCAGGCAATTCATCAAACACCTATTGGGCAACCATGAAGCCAACAACCTCCCATAAACAAAAAGCAAAACACCCAAATGACCATTACTCATCCCATAGTTTCATATTAAAGAAATCTAAGGTTTTGGTGAAATTTTACGTCCTAGCAACGAAACAATCTTCTGAAATAAGAGAAACTCATTAAATGGAAAAGGAAACTGAGTGATACAAACCCCAATCCAATCGTAAAAGACAGAGAATCCAAGATTCAGACTTATGAGTGGAACGCCAGTTCTCGTGTGCTTGGTGAGAGTCGCGAAGTTATGAAGGTTGCAGGTTAGGGGTGAGGTGAAAAATGGAGATTTTCATAATTTTTAAAAATTTTGAGAAAATACAAAATGTTTGTAGTAGTAAAAATGTTAAAATATAAATATTATCTTTAATTTAGTTGAGATGAAGACACATACACTGCTGCTGCTATGCTATTGCTTACCCTCTCTATGTCAATCACCCTGAAAGCTGTGTAATTTATTCAGTAATCAGAAAGTTACACCGTCGACTATACTCCTCTCTTTTTAACACTAATAAACAATCAGCTTTTTTGTAAAGCTTCTTTCTCTTTCTCAAACAAAATTACAATTTAAATAGCTTTCAGTTTCGTTCCGCTCAGGGTCCTGAACTCTTGAGGAAAGGCCAAAGCAAACAATTACATTTACTTGAGACGTAGTAAAAAAGCTTTTGCTTTTAACATTCTAGCCTGCTCATCAATTGAGTTTTCAGCTTCAAAGTTTCTTGGTGCAAAAGGAATATCAGTCGCTTTAGACTAATTGGATCTTACAATTCATGTTTAAGATGGTTTTGCGACGAAAGATAGGAGAGGAAGCAATCAAGAAAAGGGAGAACTCTAGGGGAGTTCAAGCCCTGATATATTCATTTTCCTCCAATAACTGAAACTAGTATAGCAAAATAATAATAATAATAACAGAGTGGAACTGGTGCTACTGGACAAAAATGGACTCGAGGAGGATAGGAAACCCGGGGCACTATACATTCAGTTCTATACAGAGATGTATAACAGCATCAAAACTTGTTTCCTATGTAAAACTTCGTTTTTCCAACTTTCCCACTTGGTAGTTAAATCAAGCTACTATAGTTGGTCTGTGTGTTTAACGATCATCTCATATTCATTACAGCAGTGGGGCTTTCCTTGCCGTAGTTTGTCCCACAGGCACATCATCTGCCCAGGCGACTGGTAATGAGCAGTGTAATAATTATCAATGCAACCATACTGGCAGAAATTCAAGCTGTGCTCGTACTCCACAGGTTTTGAACGGTTGAACTTTTCAACCCACATTCCCATACTCACATCTTCCATCTTAAACAGCTGCAAGAGCATTATCACTTATGAAAAAGATCTCACAAGGACGGACAATAACACGCAGGCACATATGACAATACACATAGAGCAGGCACATATGACAATACACATAGAGACAGGAAATCGTACCCTCAACTTATGATTTTCAAACTCCGTAACAATGGACCATGCAATGTCAGATGAGAGAATGTAACCTGGACCATCGGCGTACGGTGGATATTCTTCTTCTGGCCATTCCTATACAAGGTAAGAAAATGACAGCAAAAAACTATAGTAAGCCAGGTTTACCAGGATAGCAATACAACCATTTAGAAAGTTGCATGGGTAATTCGATACAAGCATAGAATGCATTGTTCATATTAGAACTTCTGCCATTTATTGCAGCTATTCAAAAATAAAATTTTGATCCAAATGCTACATACTGTATGCAGCACTTCAAGTCATCCCCCCTCCGCTAATTTGGGTGATGAGCTAAATTCTTATTTAGACAAGTGTTCAAAAGAAAGCAATTTCCATAACAGTTGGATTTGTCAGTAACTTTTGGAGGACTAAATTCAGACAAGATGTACAGCCACATAGAACTAAGAGAAAGATCAACAGAAACAAAATCAATTCCCCATGCCAATTCAACCGGAAAAAAAGTAGGATGTGAATACAAGAAAACATATAGGGAGATTCATAGCAAACAGAAGGACAAAAAAATAAAGTAGTAAGCAGGGAGTGTTCTGTAATGGCGAGTTGAGAAATAAGAAACTGTGACTCATTAGAGGTTGAGAAGTAGACATGCATTGCCCAAGTGGTCTTTTTGGTCAAAATACTTGAGCTCTCTTCCTCAATGTAGCCTCGTAAGAATGAAAAGAAGATGCAATTCAACAATGATCACTTTCTCGAGAAATGAAAATGAAAATAGTAGTGTATACGGTGATACAAGTCAGTGCATACGGTATAGTGTGTTAAAAAACAGTAAATAGTTTTTGGATTCCTTTTGCATTTACCTAAGACATACCTCAAATGTCACTGCCCATTTACCACTGCGCAAGGGTTTGTGGTAGTAATTCATGTTTCCAATAAATAGGCTTCTGCCTCCATCAACTTTCTTTACTTCCTTGATTACCGCATCCACTCTAACAAACGTGTCATCATCACACTTCATAATATACTTCGCAGCAATTGAGCGAATCTATTGGTTGCAAAGAATTAAGTTACCATCAGTTTACCTATCATAGTTCTAGTTAAGCATTTGATTATAACAACTAAATAGAAATATAGATGTTGCAACTTGTTGTCACGTAACAAATATGGACTCTAGAGATACAGGGAAGATTCCGACCACTCACCCCATATTCACAAATAGCAAGAGTCTTCAGCACAACAAGGTCATAGTGATCCATGTACGGAACCACAACAATATCCCCAAAATACTCGGCTTCTTTCTTGAGCTCTGCGTTTACTTCTTTCCTTCCATGCTGTCAGTATTAAACCAAAATTTGGCATTCATATCAATGCATAGAGGATTCAGAAAATAGAAAAAGGGTTTCCATCCACATATTTACCAGTGCAACAAAAAAACGTGCAACCACTGACGAAGATCTTATCAAGTTATGCAGCATCCATGTTTTCCTAACAGCCATCCGTTCAGCAAAATGATTGCCAGCAGATAGAATACCAATGAACAGCTCTACTTGGCCATGGAGAGGCGGTGCTTGCCACTCAGGAAGCATCTCAAGATGCTGCTGCGAAGCAAAGGTTGGATGTAACGCAGGTAAAGCAGCAGCAAATATAGAGTTCACATTGATATCTCCATTTAAGTACAGTCCAGTGGCATCCTCAAGAAGAAATCCCTGATAAATGGCATAAACAAGTTTAAGAAGATATTCAATTACAAATTCATCAGACTTTACAGAGTAATCAATATTTTTAAGAGAGTAAATTACCGGGCGATAGGGGAAGGAAGTGATATGCCTTCCATCCACATTGATATGGTAACCTTCCAAGCCGGCATTGAGTGTAAGAACAAATAACTTGCCCTCAACAAAAGGGAACGGCCACTTGTAAGAAATCCTTTTTGTCTTCCCAATCAGTTTGTTTAGCCACCAATTAACCTTAGAATCTTCTGTGCTATTATCATCATCACGAAGCCACTTTTCACATTTCATCTGTCCATCAACTTTCCCAAAACAAATAAAAAAGACTTTTAGAAGAGTGGAAATGGAACAATTGGCAAAGAAAAAAACTGCATCAGCTCTACATGTATAACTCGATTAGTTAATACAACGCTCAAACTAAATAGAAAGACGTTGTAACGTCAACTAGGAAATTGAAGTCCACGGCCTGACGTTACGCTACAATTCACAACTGAACTACTAATTAGAAGCACGCACAAATTAATCCAAGCGATATTACTAGATTCGCAATCTCATTGATCAAAAGCCTTGAATCAAATCATTCTCAACAGCTCTAAACAATCCTCGAACACACAGTCTTTAATCAGTAAAATTACGATTACGCACAAAACTGCAAAGCCAACAAGAATCAGTCTTAAACGAACCCGCATAAGAAATATCACCAAAAGAACTCACCAGTTTCCTCATCAGCTCTTGAGCTCCACCCTTCGCATCTCAATGGAGTCCCCCACTGCATTCTGTAGCAAGTGTTCTGCTCAATCACAGCTTTCCCACTCCAATCACCCTTCAATCTCGGATTAAAATGCAATACCCTTGGTGGGTCCTCCCCATCAACGGTCTTAAGCCCCTGCAGCTCCATCACAAACTGGGAGACCATCACCGCACCTTCTCCTTCTTTCACCAATGTAATTTTGGGGTCTTCCTCTGGGTGTGCCCAATTTGGCTCTCCAACCACCGTTATGTGCGAACCCAGAGTCAACCCGCAAGGCAGCTCCATGATTCTGTTCCGGGTCAAAAACTCCGACCCGGATAAAACAATCGAATCCGGACACTTCTCGGTTCTCTTGTCAGTTTTATTCTCACTAAGCTCGTTTAGCTTTGAGCTTAGCATTTCGTCCCAGAGCTTCTTGCCAGACAATAGAGCTTGTTTCGCAGCTTTATGCAGCACAGTGAACTCGTCGATACTGCCACCATTATCGAAAACAGTTTCATTAAAGAACAGACGAGACACTTGAATCACCTCAAGCATTCGTCTCTCCGGAATGTGGTCGGAAAATCGCCGGCTTTGTGAGTCAGCTCCGATCAGCCGTCGTTGGCCGTCAAAAACAAAAGGCCTATGAGAGCCATACCCAGTTTCGAAAACAAGAGGAATTTCAATGCCCATGAAGAGAAGGTACACAAAAAGGGCAGCCACTAGCATCTGGATCAATGTGACTCGACTCTGCAGCACTAAACGTTCGAACTTGGCTCGCTTCATTGTCGGTGCGTTGCAGCAGTGAAATAAAAAGAAAATACAGTTCCACACTGGGTGCAAAAATTTGTAATAAATAAGAAGCAACACGGTAAAGGCAGAGAATCTACAGGAGATGAATTAGGGAGAATTCAGGCGGATTTCAGCGCCATTAAAAGGAAACAGAAAGATCGTGCAAATATTTAGACAAGAACAAATCTTTGCGTAAGACTAAGACCCGTGTTCAAAATCCTTACATACATAAAACATACGAGTCCCAAGAAACAAGACACGTTTCCAAACAGATTCAAGTTTGGAGGTTTTACTTTGCATTGACACTTCCACATAGATATATAGAAAGAGTAAACTGATCAATAGTAACGGTGAAACGAATGAGACTGTCTAAGAAAAAACGCCTACCTCAGTTCTGATATAGGTCAACTTATCATCGAATTCTTTTTCAGCATCAGATAATGAAATTTTGTGGGGGTTGATAAAATCTTTTTAGCATTTAAGTTGAAAGTACTTTTGGAAAAAAATTAGTAGTCATCAAAATAAATATTTACAAATTAAAATGTTGCATTTATAAAGATAATTTAATTTGTATTAATTATAATAATCATAAAAATTATTAAATTGACTGTCATGAGCATTCCGTGTGAGGGCCTATGATAACTTGAAAAAGAGTATTTGATGTGACAACGGAGGCACTTCTATTTAATTGGTCAGAACTCGGAAGAAAAGACAATAACATTATGTGCATGGCATCACCCTGTTTGGGAGACAGGAATATTATGTGCACGGCATCACTAGATTGAATCGTATCTTTTTTATTATTACTTTTTTATTAAATTTTTATATAAATCTTTTATAAATATGTAAATAAGATTTAATAAAATAAAAAATAAAAATAAAAATATTTGACGTATCCAATCTTAAAATTGATTGCTTTTCATTAAAAACTAAAAAATACTCAAATAATACTTTTATTTAAGTTGTTTTTTTGTTTCAATAAATTAAAAATATGATATCCATATTTAAGTATGTTTATTTATTATCAAAAAATTGACTTGCTTGAGAATTATTTTTCAATGTAAATATTATACTATAGTTCCTTAAAAGTATTTATGAATAACGTTCATAAATACTTTTAATTTATTTTATTATGATTAATTGCCAAATTTGATCGATAATTATTATGATTAAAATCATGTGGAAATGAAAATCACGGCATTTCGATTTCTATTTCGTTGGCCATATTTAAAATCAAAGGTACACTTACACTCTACAAAGCTCCTTTTTAAAGCCATGGGAGTGTGGTGGACCCATAGCCTGTTGGTGTCTTGTCAAGTAGCATTTTGTTGGTGCATTTCGTTGGCCATATTTAAAATCAAAGGTACTTGTTTAAGCACACGTGTGCGTACATGTACAAAATTAGGGTAATTGTCAAGTTCTTCAAACGAAGTGTTACGAGTGATATCATTTTTAAACACAACTTTATAAACTGGTAATTAAAGATGGTGTTTGAAATCCCTTTTTATCGTAAAACTTATAAGCTTTCTTTTCTTGGTTTTCTCTCTTTTCGAAATTTAATGCCTTATTTTTTGTTTTATTTATTAATATTATTAACAATCTCATATTATATTTATGTATATATTATTATTGAAATTAAAAATAATGTGTTATGTGTTGAATTTATACATGACATTATAAAAGGATAGTTGTTAAACACTAAAGTGATTAAACTAATTGACTGATTTTTTGTGTGTATAAATAGTTAGTTATTCATAAATATTAATGTATATTATCGAATTAGTTATTTATATAAATAGTGTTTATTAATTGATAGAATTTTAAAATTTATCCAAAGGTAAATTAATACTCTATGACTAATAAACATAATAAAAGAAAATCAATATTTGCTTGTCAAATATGTGATGTATCCAAAGATATCAACTATCTTTGATGAGGTTCATTTGATTGCCTAATAAAGTTTGTATGGCCTCAAGCATGTGATAATATATTGTCGAGTTTAATTAAAGAAAACTTGCAATATATTCTAATTTTTAATTGTATGAATTTGATAAGTTATTGAGCATCTATGTATTTACACATATATTTTCTTCATCTGCATGCTTCTTCTATTAACATGTTTAATGATTTGAACTTTTCTTAATGATGCAAATAAATTCATTTTCATTTAGGTGTTCTGGATCTTAACTTAGCATTATTAAAAGAAAAAAATGTTACCGTTACAAATACAAGTATTGAGATTGAAAAGACCAACTATAAAAGTATGAGAAAGATCTAACAAATTATGTTTCAATTTCATGTGAATGACTATTGTCAATAACATTAAGATCACTATTTCACAAACTAAAAATACCAAAAATACCTTAAGTATGTTCTTGGCTTGCGAATATAGTAAAGCTATATGCAGTGACGGAGCAAGGAATTTAAGATAGGAGGACCCAAGAATTATTTTTTTAAAATTTTGAGGGGCCCAGTACATTACTGACCCTTAAATAACTCTATATATATATATATATATATATTAAAAATAATTTTAAAAAAAAACTTGGGGGGCCCAGTGCCCCCCTAAATCTCCATATAGCTCCGTCTTTGGCTATATGGAGCAAAATTCTTTACATGGTGAATACAATAAATCATACTTATAAGTGGGAACATACCCTAAGGTAGTTCATAAACTATTTGAAGCATGGAAAACAGAATGCTTTCTTAATGAAAGTGGCATCTAACATAACCCTTTATATGATTTCGAAGGAGAGAAATGGTCGTCTGTATAATCAAAAGGAGAAAGATAAGGATTCAAGCCGCAATGATATCCAAGAGAGCTACCAGCCACTATGATAGTAAAATAGTGCTTGTAATTGGGTGTTTGTAAATGTAGTTGTTGTTTTGATATACTAACCAATTTTTGAACGTGAATCTTGAAGAATGTTAAATACTCTTAGTTAGTTATAACTTAAGAACCTTTGTATTATTGTAATCTTGTAATAAATTTTGCTATGGTAATATAATTATTCTTTCATTTTCTCAAAAGAAAACCCTTAAACTTGTGGAAAATTATTTTTGTTTTGTAAATAAGTCTCTTGCTAGTACATTAGTGCTAAACTCATGACCATGAAGTTTGATAGTTTGTAGAGCATACAGCAACAGATCCCCGAGATGAAAAATATCATAAAAATGTAATGACCCTGGATATGAAAGTTGATAACTTTTAGTGTAATTAATTATAAACTCATTACCTTTTGAGTACGAACCTTTCCAAATTAACTATAACACTATAAATGACAAGTGAAATATTAATTAATTATCTAGTATGCTCATTCAAAAGGCTTTTTATGGCTTTTTACGAACATAAAGCTCTTAATTGATTTATAGTTTAGATTGTAAGAGATCTATGCAAAAACTATTTTTAAGTTAATGAATGGAAGGAAACTTAGTTTAAGGAACCTATATGTTTGGGGTTGCCTAATAGAAGCATAACTTTATAATCTACATAAAAAGAAATAAAATTCTCAAACAGTTAGTGATCACTTTATTAGTTACCCAGAGAAATCTAAAAGATATAGGTGTTATTTTCTAAACCATAGTCCAAAAATTGTTGAAATAGCTAATGCCATGTTTATTAAAAATGATAACTTTGTTGGACCAATGGTGGTTGACAAATTAATCCTACTTATGTTTTGATAATAATAAAATATATAGAATTGGTTAAGA
>JANZLX010000003.1:12176766-12188074 GCA_025531955.1 Erythroxylum orinocense | reverse complement strand
GCCCATTAACTCAGGCACGATAATTCATGTGCCCATTAACTTAGACATGATACTTGCAATTGGCCTTGGGCAAACGATGAGAACGTCGTGGCGCAACAATACCCTGCCCTTTGACAGCAACCTTGTCCTCAAGGTTGAAAACAGGAAACTGATCTTTGACCAGTTGCAAATCCTCCCACGTGGCCTCTTCACAAGGTAACTTCTTCCACTTGACCAGAACCTGCTCAATGAATTTCAATCCACGCCGAATCCAACGAGTGTCCAAGACAGTTTCAGGTTCTATTATCACAGCGCCATCATCAGTCATAGGTGGAAGTTCAGAACTAGCGGCAATCTCAGTACCGACTTTCTGTTTAAGCAATGACACGTGGAAGACAGGGTGAATACGCGAACCTGGGGGAAGGTGTAATTTGTAGGCGACACGGCCAATCTTCTCAGCCACAGGGTAAGGACCATAGAATCTACTGGCAAGCTTGTGGGAAGCCCGTCGAAACACAGATTGCTGACGGTAAGGGTGTAACTTAAGGAATACCAGATCACCAACTTGAAATTCAATATCTCTGCGCTTAGAATCCACTTGTTGTTTCATCCGATTATTGGCGGCATGAAGGTTGATTTTGAGTTGCTTTAACAGCTCATCTCGTGCTATCAAATTATGATCCACTTCATTAACAGGGCTTTGCCCAGCAATATAATTAGGAATTGCTGGAGGAGGGCGTCCGTAAAGAGCTTGGAAGGGGCTCATACCAGTAGAGGAATGGTAAGTGGTATTGTACCAGTATTCAGCCCAAGGGAGAAAAGAGAGCCACTTGCGAGGCTGCTGATACACAAAACTACGCAAATACTGTTCAAGACATCTGTTAACTACCTCCGTTTGTCCGTCGGTTTGCGGATGATAGGCTGAACTCATCTTCAATTGAGTGCCTGACATTTTGAAAAATTCTTGCCAAAATCGACTGATAAAAATCGGATCGCGATCGGAAATAATCGACTTGGGTAAACCATGAAGCTTCACCACTGTATCAATAAACTTCTCTGCTACAATTTTTGCTGTATAAGGATGAGTAAGTGCCACAAAATGAGCAGATTTACTTAACCTGTCAACTATCACTAAAATTGAATTCTTCCCATTGGATGTTGGCAATCCGTCAATAAAATCCATTGTAACATCATCCCAAAGTTGGCATGGAATTGGTAACGGTTGAAGAAGACCAGCAGGTGACAAAGTTTCAATTTTAGTTCGTTGACATACCTCACAAGCAGCTACATAATTCTTTATGAATTTGTGCATAGAAGGCCAATAAAACTGTTGTGCCAAACGCTTGTATGTCCGCAGAACCCCTGAATGTCCACCAAGTGGTGAGTCATGAAATTCTTTTAGAAGTTGATGTCGTAATGGTGAGCTGGGTGGTACTACAACTCTATTTTTGTAGCAAAGCAAGCCATGACGCCAACGATAAGGCTGTCCAGGACTTTGAGTAGCTAATTTCTCAATTTTCTGCATGTAAGAGTCGTCTTTTGCTGCACTTTTTATGTCATCCCACAAAGACGTTTGGGAAATAGAAATTGCATCAAGGTGTGGACTACCAGCCATTCGTGATAATGCATCAGCCGCATTGTTCTCTTTGCCTGGCCTATACTGGATTTCATAATCATAGCCCAACAATTTGGCTACCCACCTCTGTTGCTCAGGAGTTACAATGCGCTGTTCCAGCAGGTGCTTGAGACTACGTTGGTCCGTATGGATGTAAAACTTCCGCCCAAGCAAGTAAGGCCTCCATGTTTTAATTGCGTGGAGGATAGCCAACATTTCTTTGGCATAAACGGACCACGATTGCTTTGTCACGCCCAATGCTCGACTCATGAATGCAATTGGCTTTCTTGCCTGAGTCAAAACTGCTCCAATTCCTTCACCGGAAGCATCAGCTTCTATAATGAATGGCTCATTGAAATTCGGCATAGCCAGTGTTGGTGTTGTAGTCATAGCTTCCTTAAGAGTAATAAAAGCATTGTCGGCTTCAGAACTCCACCCAAATTGGCCCTTTTTTAATAAATTAGTGAGTGGTCTTGCGATAACACCATAGTTGCGGACGAATTTTCTGTAATAACCTGTAAGACCTAGGAAACCACGTAACTCAGAAATGTTAGTGGGCTTAGGCCAATCCACCATTGTTTGGATTTTCCTTTGATCAACCTGAACACCAGTCGGAGTAACAATGTGACCCAAATACTCAAGTTCTTGCAATCCAAAGGCACATTTTGAAAGTTTCACAAAAAATAAGTATTGCCGTAATATTTCTAAAGCTGTCTTCACATGTTCAAGATGTGAATTCCAATCAGGGCTATAAATTAAGATGTCATCAAAAAAGACCAAAATGAATTTGCGAAGGTGAGGGCGGAAGATGGAATTCATAATGGCTTGGAAAGTCGATGGGGCGTTACAAAGGCCGAAAGGCATGACCAAGTATTCATAATGGCCATTGTGGGTGCGGAAGGCAGTTTTATGTATATCAAGAGGATGTACGCGTACTTGGTGATAACCGGCCCTCAAATCAAGTTTGGTGAAATACATGGCTCCATGGAGTTCATCCAACATGTCTTCCACAGTGGGTATTGGAAACCTATCTTTAATGGTGACAGCATTTAACGCTCTGTAATCAGTACAAAAGCGCCAAGATCCATCTTTTTTCTTTACCAACAACACAGGAGATGAGAAGGGACTAGTACTAGGTCTGATTAGCCCTGATTCTAACATCTCTTGAACTTGTTTTTCAATTTCAGCTTTTTGAAAATAGGCATACCTATAGGGTCTCACATTGATTGGTTCAATTCCTTCCTTCAAAGTGATCTGATGGTCGATTGCTCGTTGAGGTGGTAGTTGTGATGGTTCTTCAAAGAGGTCTTTATAACAGTCCAACAATCTTGCCATCTCAGGATGAAGCTGTTGTTGTGACATAGTGGTTTCTGGCATTTGTAGACACAAGGCCAATATGGAACTATCTTGTGCAACCTTGGTAATAGTATGATTAGGCACAGATTGGATGAGTGGAGCTTGTTCTCCTTGTAACTTACAATTATGGCCCTTCCATTGAAACTCCATAGTGAGTTGCTTCCAATTGCAAGTAACCGTGCCCAATTGTGCTAACCATTGAATTCCTAAAACCATATCCAAACCCATTAGAGGCAACGCATAAAATGTAATGACAAAAGGAATACCTTGGAGGGAAATTGGAACATTATTGAATCGTCCTTGACATTTTAAGCTTTCCCCATTAGCAACTCTAACTCCAAACTCCTTTGTTGGGGTCGCTGGTAGTTGAAGGTGGGCGGCAAGTTTCTCACTAATAAAATTGTGTGTAGACCCACTATCAATCAAAACCAGCAATTTCTGTGTGCCAATGTATGTTAGAACCCGTAGAGTGTTCTGAGTATTCAAACCTGAAAGTGCATCGAGTGAGATTTCAGGCTCATCTGGCAATGCACTATCAATTTCACTTTCGCCATCACAACCTTCTAATAATAATAAATGAGGACTTCTACACCGATGCCCAGGAGTAAACTTCTCATCACAATTGAAGCATAGGCCTTGAGCTCGTCGTTTCTGCATGTCATCCCATGATAGCTTCTTAAAAGTAGTTGTAGTGCTCGTCTTTGCGGAAGAAGCAGATTCGTGAGTGTTGCGAGCGCTTGGCCTTAGAGCTCTGTTTTGTCACTGCAACTGTTCGTCTCTCATACGAGCGAGGCTAATTGCTTCCTTTAAGGTCCGAGGTTTAAACATTCTTATACCTTCGGCCACCTCCGATTTTAGACCTCCAATAAATGTTCCGATCAGAGCTTTTTGAGACCAGCCATGAACTCTGTTTCCCAATTTTTCGAACTCCTGCTGGTATCCCCGCAAAGAACCCAATTGTTTGATTTTGGACAAAGCCTCATCAAAGTCTTCATAGTCTGTTGGCCCAAATCTTGCCCAAAGTTCCTCTTCAAATAATTTCCACGTTAACTCTAGTTGTTCTTCTTGGTAGGTACGCCGTAACCATTGCCACCATTGGTTAGCCTCCCCTCCCAAATGGAAAGAAGCTAAGGGTATCTTTTGAGGTTCACCAATATTCTGGTATTCAAAGAATTGATTAACTTTAGCAAACCATTCTGTTGGGTCTCCTCCTGCGAACCTTGGAAATTCCAATTTGGCCAATTTTGAGAAAAACAATTGTCGACCACCATCTGTTTGTGTTTGTGACGACTCTGCTGCGAATTGGTTGATGGAAAGGTGAGGTATTGTTTGGGGATGGTTGTGTGTTTGGGTGGTAGGTTCAAGAGGGTGGGGGTTGGGTAGTCGATTGGAAGCAAGAGAAGCAGACATGTTACTGATAGCTTCCTCTATTTGTTTCAGTTTGTCGTTTACTCCAATTTCCATTCTGGCGACATCGTTTTGGAGCCCTCCAAGACTAGCCTCCAAGAGTTCAATGCGTTCCTTATTAGAACCCATAGCTCTGATACCAATGATAGGTCCCAGTCAAAGCTATTTAATTGGTTAATCTACTTCGGGTGAGAAAAGAACCACAGTAATTGAGATGGGAATAAGCTTGTCTATTTCATAGTAGCATATAGCTTATATACTAGTGGAATTCAACAATTGCTCCTAAAGATCAGGATAATATCAACCCATGATCATAAAAAATAAAAAGTAAAACATAATATCAAAAAATCAGAAGCCCTCTAAACTGCAGGGTAATGGATGTTCCAATTTCTCCAAAATGTCCTTGACAATTAGATCAGTCAATGTATTATCTGGCCTGAAAAGTTGTGGATTGAATTTGAAAAAGCAAAAAATCATAATCCATTCTCCATCAATGTTTCTTCGGAGGAAAAAAAAAAACTTCGAAAATTACCTGATGGCATTAGAATCCCATCCTGAAAAATTGGAAGCTTTGGTCATGGCATCCTTCCACTTTTGGATCTTGCTTGAGTTTCCGAAATTCTTGTTATGTTTGTCAAATGATTCCTTAAAACTCCCAACTTGCTTCGGAACATCAGAAGGATTAACACGATAGAACACGGGTACAACAATCTGGTTATGGGTCTCATGGCAGTCAATGATCCATAAAAGTTCATCCAAACACCAGGTGGAAGATGCATGGTTCTCGGAGAAAATAATGAGAGCAACTTTGGACATTTGTATTGCTCGAAGAAGCACGGGGTTGATTTCTTGCCCTCTTGGAACTTCATTGTCTATGAAGGTGATGAGGCCTTTACGAGAAAGAGCATCAAAAAGATGACAGACGAAGTTGTATCGAGTGTCTTCACTTCTGAAGCTGAGAAATACGTCGTACATGCCCTGGTGTGTAGCCATAGGAGAGGAAGAAGCGATTGAAAGAAAATGGGTGAAGCTGAAATGAAGTATGTTGCAAACAGAAGCAGAGACAAGCAGGGTGTTTGGAAAGTAATTCAATTCACACGTTTGGAAATACAAAAAGTAGATGGTTCAATTTATGCATGTTAGTGAAACTCTTTTTTTATATATAAATTAAATTCCCTCCTTTAAATACTGAAATTCAATTACATTAAAGCTTTAAGAAGACATCTTTAAATAAAAAACTATTATTTTTGTGAGTTTATAACTAGATATTCATCATTTTTTTGGGGGATAAATTAGATATATTTACATAGAAAAAATAAAATATGTACAAAATTAGTACTGTTGAGGACACAAACAACTATAACATAGCAGCTAACCTACGTTACTATCCAAAGCAAAGCACAAGAAACCAGTAACTATGACTTATAGGAGGTTCTTGCCTACCTCCACTAAACAACAAATCTCCTATACTCTAAATGGTACCATACCAAAGAAGCAATAACCTGAGGATAAGATATCCTTAGCTAAACAATTTCTCAATCCCCGTAGAGGCAATACCAATGAATAAGCTGAAATCAAATCTGCACTTCAAACATCCCTTACCCAGGATAGCCTGCCCTCGGCTTAAGCAGAAGGAGAATGTGTGACCTCATAGAAGGGTTGTCACTATGAAAGGTGAGTCATCCTTGCAAGTTTCGGTGCAGTACCAAAGAATTTGTCCTGCCAAGTTCATCAGTAAGTTTGTAACACTGTAGGAAGTTGGATAGCCAACTAACTCCTGTCCGATCTTTCGATGGAGAACTCACTTGTTGTTGACCTAGATAGTCTGATTTATCAACTTGCCAAAAGTTAGTGAAGAACAAATGTAATTACCTCCTCTCTATGTTTAAGCTGAGAAGTCCCCTATCTTGAGAGATTACTCCGAGACACAATCTCTCCACATCTTTGGCTTCATCCTTGAAAATTCTAGCATTTCGTTCAGTCCATATGTAGTAAACAGTAGTAGAAAGCATGAGTGGGAAATGATTTATGGCCGAAAACTTGGAAATGGAAATAGTTCTAAACCAAGAAAGAATAGCTGAAAGGTTTAGCTGATTAAGGATGAGTAGATTAAAATGAGTGAGGCAATAATCCCAAATTGTTTTGAGAATGTACATTAAAAAAATAAGTGCTCAATGGATTCATTAGCTAAGACATTCATCAAAGTTTATATATTTATTGTGGGTTTATATTGAGTATAATTATTTACCCTGTATTTCTTATCAAGAATCACTCTGTACTATTCAAAGGTAACGTCTTGCTCTTTTGCTCTTTCATTCTTTGGACTATTTCACTTCTCACTCTCTTGTGCTTCACTTGATTGGATTCTAAAGACTATTAATTAAAATATTATTAATAATTGTGCTTAATTAATTACAATATAATTAAATTAATTATATTGTAATTAATTAATTACAATATAATTAATTACAGTATTTTAATTAATCAATATATTGCAATTGATTAATTACAATATAAGTAATTAAAATATGATTAATTAATTAATTAAAATATAATAAATTTTTATCTCTCAATATTTTTTACAAATCAACTACTGTTAATAGTAATACTAATCATTCCTTTTTCTTAACCAACTATTATAATTATAATAATAATATTCATTCTTGTTCCTCGTTATATTCATTCTCATTCTAAATAGTGTAATTGAATTTATTTATAATATTACTGAGTTTGTTACAAACAGTGTAAATTGAATTCAATTAATCTCATTAATGTAATTGAATCCAATTCGTTAATAAATTCAATTCAAAGGTTTCAAACATCTTGTAAGCAATTGGAAATTGCTTGAAAGCTTCCCTCATTGACCTGCGGAAAACAACTTGCGAACTAAATGCCATTGAAGATTGCAGTCAACCCGTAACTCAATTTTTTTTTGGTTTCCCACAAGGTGTCTTAGGAGGGTCCCAACTATGAGAAGACACCTTTAAGTTATCCACATCCACATTAATCCCCGTTGGAGCCAAGTAGCTCCCTTGCAAGAGGCAAAGCTCTAGCCCCAAGTTTTAAACGGTTGCATATATGAGGACGGTTCAAACCCACTACCTCACTTATGATAGGAGAGCTCCTTACTGACTCACCTATGCTCGGGGGTTAACCCGCAACTCAATTTCAAATATGAAACTTTAACAACTTATTGCCAGAAGAATATTAGACTTTTGTTATAAAAAACTAGAAGACTTGAGTAAAGAAAATCAAGTAATCCCTTCAATTATTGCCATATAAAACGGTAAAGTAACTAGCACTCAACCTAACTTATAAATAACCGTACAGACTGTAGTACCATATCAATTCACGGTATTGGTCAGTATCAACTTTTTTTATTGGTATTCAAACTACCGATCTCATACTGGACAGAATTTCAAATTCAGAAACGTAGACTAAATTGAAAAAAAAAACTTAAATCTATCTTCTTAACCCTAAGATCTAGTTTGTTAAATAGCAACGAAGAAATGGAAATAAAAAAGAAAAAATAAGAATAAGAATTGATCATGTATGTTTCCTACTGTATTAAATGAAGTTAATAGTTACCTTCATATTTAATATTAGATATTAAAATAATGATGAGTAATTCTTTACTAATATTTAGTTATTTTTATAAATAATTAATCAATAAAATTTTAATAATTTATAAAATTATTAAACAAATATTATAAATTATCTTCATGATAAGAATAAAAGTATCAAAATTAAAATAAAATAATATATAAAATATTTTAATGATAATATTACAATAAAAATTAATATCTTAATAATATTTAAATAATAACTTATCTTTTATCTCTTTTTTTATTTTAACTTATACTTACATTCTCTTTAAGAATAAAAATTTATAATTACTTAATATTTATTTCAATTTTATCATCCTCCATTTTATCTATTACCAACTAAAAATTAGGAAATAATTTTTTTCATTCTTATTTTCAACTCTTTATTATTAATTATCGCAAACACTGCAGGGTCATGTCTGCCACAGTGCCACGTCAAATTGCCGCTCCCACCTATGCCAACTCGTCAAGATTTGTTCTCCTTCCATCTGTGCCAGCTCGCGCTCCAACTTCCAAGCCTCCAACTTTGTCGCCATTACTAGCTCCAAGCTTCATTGCGCTCCCTGCATCGACACCCTGGTTGCTACTTGTTTTCTGTGCAAAATTAGCGAAATCCGGCTATATAATATTTGTTTATATAATGACTAATTATATTAATTATTTGGGTTTTGTGGAATTGAATTTTGAAAGATATATGAGACCTTACCATTTACATTGCATTCATGGCATTTTGAACTTTGAATTTCATTCGTGGTTATGTTATAAAAATCTTAATTATTTGATTCTTTTGGAATGCCATAAAAATTTAAAAGTTATTTGCGAACTAATTGTTTGATTTCACACAATGATTCTCAGATATACAATATTTGTAAATTCATCCAGTATTTTACTTACTATGTTTAATTATCTAAATTTTGGAAAATAGTTATGAGTAAGTATATAAATTTAGGTGATTTAATTATAAAAAAATAAATTTAGGTGATTTTTTTTAGCTTTTATATACAATATATTTAATCAATTGAGGTTAAGATTATACAAAAGAAAAAAACACGTTAGATAAATGTGTTATATTTTATTTCGAAATCAGCAAGCAAGAATTAGATATAAATGGATTGATTAACATATACCACGGGGGTTCTAAAATAAGCTAATGTTGCTATATGTTTTGAGCAAATTTATTTTGATGTGCAACAATTTTCATTTTTAATATGAAATTATTAATTTGATTTTGACATGTATCTTTATTTATTTTGCTTGGAAAAAGGTTTAAGTACTCACATTAATTCAATCTCTTTAAGAAGTTACGATGATCTATCTTGAGTTCATACTGGATTGGTAAGAGCTATACCATTTGTTTGTATCGAAACAAACACTTGAAAGATGAGGGAATCAATGAATCACCATATTAAAAAAATCAGTTAGTTAGAAACAAAGGTAGTGTGGAGTAGTGTAAAAAAATTCGTCGTAGCTTAAAAGACAAACGAAATAGCCTTTGGACTGAAGTTCTACCCAAAATTATTAATTGTCAACGTCAGTCAGTCATTCGACACCTACCCCTCTTACACTTTCCCAAGCCAATTTGAAACCACCAAGCATCAACCCATCTTTTTCTTCTTCTTCTTCTTCTTCTTCTTGCCAATCAACCATGAACTCCACTCTAGCTGCTTCCTTCCTTCCTTCATCTCAGCTCTCAGGACACCTTCCTCTAACCACTCTTCTTCTTATTCTTCGTTTTCGTCTTCATCTTCTTCACTTTCCTTTTTACATTTTAACAAACCTCTAAAACCCCACTTGTCTACTAGCCAGACCATCGCTTCCCTTAAAATTGTCAAGGCTTCCTCAAATGTTGCCAAACCCATTTCCCAAAACCTCAAGAATCTTTGCCAAAGCCGCAATCTTGGTTGGTGTTACTGTTTCTATGGCTACCAAATTCTCCATCTTGTCGGCTAAGGCCCAAACTCCTCCAGAACCATATCCACGTTTTGTACGGTAAGCTCGAGCTTGTGGGCAGAGTATAGGCCTAGCGATGAGGCTCGCGCTCGAAGCTTTTATGGCATTTCTATGCAAGACCCTTTCTGTTGGAAAGGGGTTGCGCTGTTTTACAGCTAGGGATGGTCGGTGATGGCAAGGAAAGAATTCGATTTTTCGAAAAATCGATCGGACTGCCATCGAAGCTAGAGACGCCATCGTTGACGAGAATGTTGGGAGAACTATATACAGTAATTGTTGATGAATCAGCTAAGTTTTTTAAAAAAATTTAGCAGTCTCTTATTCATTGGATTCCATTATACAATTTTGTAATTTGGTGAGAGAAACCAATTCAACCTAACATCAGTATCTTGTTTTATTTAATGTTATTAATACATATAATCCATATGTGTTCACGACGTACTAGCAAATTTG
This sequence comes from Erythroxylum orinocense, assembly GCA_025531955.1. NCBI lineage: Eukaryota > Viridiplantae > Streptophyta > Magnoliopsida > Malpighiales > Erythroxylaceae > Erythroxylum > Erythroxylum orinocense. Next base: position 12,177,709 of record JANZLX010000003.1, on the reverse strand, counting down.
AATTCGTTAAATAATAATATCCTCAAGAATTTTTATTTATTAATAATTTTAATTTTCTGTTTTTTGAAAAGAAAGTTAAACTAAATATTTTTTTTAACTTGCTTTTAATATCTGTCCTTTAAATATGCAGAAGTAAATAATGGAAAATGTCTTTTAAAACTGATGAGAGCGAGTCGTACGTGTAATCAGTTCTCATTTCATGCATGGTTAGAATCGAATCATATTGAGATCTCCTGTTTGTGTCTTCTCTCTCACTGATCTTTTTTCTTTGTGTATGATAGAGATAGACACAGAGATAGTGGAGAAAGTGAATTGACCCTAAGAAATGCCTAGAACGCTCAGTATCGGAGACGATTTGGAGGAGAATCTCTCGCTCAGCGATCGCCTGAAAGCGTTTAAAAGCTCCAGCTTTGATCCAGATGCTTACGTCGCCGCTAAATGCGAAACCATAAACGAAAAGGTAAACTTACTGTATTCAATTATGGAAATATCTACGTTGCCATCGTACTTCTTAATTCTATAGTTACGGTAAACGTTACCTATATGTTCTTGTATGCCAACTAAAATGATGGTCGTATCATTAATCTTCAATTATACATACAGTATACAGATACAGGTTTCAATAAATGTTTTTGGTGCATGCATCGTCGTGGCAATGGGTCGAGGTTCACTTTTTTGATGGTGTAGTATCACTTATAGGATATTCAGAATTTGGGGATTGTTGTTTATGGTTTATGGTTGAGGTTCACTTGTTTGATGGTGTAGTATCACTTGTAGGATATTCAGAATTTGAGGATTGTTGTTTATGGTTTATGTTTTTTGTTTTCATTTTGTTGGGAGCAGGAAATAAAGCACCTCTATTCCGGTCTTAACGAGCTCAAGAGGGCGTCTGCCGAAGAAATGCGTAAATGTGTTTATGCCAATTATGCTGCTTTCATAAGGT
>JANZLX010000003.1:12151416-12170291 GCA_025531955.1 Erythroxylum orinocense | reverse complement strand
GGCCTTATTACACAATAAGCATCTATATCGATCGGTCATCATTATCTACCCATCTGTGCCGCTCGGCATCAATCATTTTATCAATCGGTCTCATCATCCTAGCACTCCTGCCGATCGGTCTCATCAGATCCGATCGGTATCGAGCTACGACCCACACGCCAGTTCACTTGGTCATGTCACTTTGCACTCATATCACTGTGCGAGCGCTCGTCCCATACGATCGCTCGGCCAGCGTTCGGACAGCGCGATCGATCGACTAGCGGACCGCTCGGCCAGCGCAGCCGCTCAGTAGAGCCACTGGTCGGCCTAACCTCCCGACCAACCAAACAATCAAACCCAATTACTTGAATCCGAAGTCATCAATCTCACAAGTTTCTTATATTTCTTAACACTCAAAACTCATTTTCATCTTATTTCCTCCTATCCATTCCCCATTTCTCATATTGTTCTTAACATAAGCCATTAAAATCCTTAATCTATTCCAATCAAAAACAACAATATCAACTAACACCTCAACATAATTTAAACACGTTTAAAAAAAAGAATCGGGGTCCAACAATCTAGATCATCTAAGTACTAATAAACCAACATATAATCTCTAATTTTGCATATAAGTAAATCTTTCTTTGTTGTAACATAAATATATAACTTGTAGTAGGCTTCTTGTCATTGGAATAACCACCTAGACTAGCATTAGCATATCCAATAATGTCTAGATCATCTAAGCACTTATAAACCAACATATAATCTCTAGTTTTTACATATAAGTAAAACTTTCTTTATTGTAACCTAATGTTCATGACAAACATTTGAGAAGTACTTGCCAAGAATATTAACCACAAGTAGTATTAAGATTAGTGCATACCTCTGAATAAATCAAAGTTTCAACTATACTACTGTTAGGAATGAAACTCATCTTGACTTTATCCAACACATTATGATAATATTGCTCCTTATTCGACTTATTCTATAACATCCCATGTGCTATATATATATAAGATATTTCTTCTTCTTTTCCCCATTTTCTCATAATTTCATTTTAACCCTCCCAAAAGTTACTATTCACGAATTTCCTCTCTCTAACCATTTTTCACTGTCGATGTCTCAAACTAGTTAGTTTTATATACTAATCTCTTCCTCTTGACGAGCCCGTCACAACCATACTCATTTCGCCACCGTCACAAAAATCGAAGAAAAATTTTGAAGAAAAACGTCAATCGTCTATCCGTCGCTTCCAGTGGTTGTTTTTTAACACCACCACCATCATTTGACTCGTCTCAACGTCAGGAACATAAGCCCTATGGTCTCGTCACAAGGATCGCTGCTACAAAAAAAGAGGCTAGGATTTTAGCACTTTTTCTTCAACTCGTTTAAATCTATTGAAAATTTGAGTATGTTGGTTTGGAAAAAGTTGTTCTACTCATCAAGAGCTTTTATTTGGTATAAAAATTGTTAAATTATGAGACTGGAAATTTTTAAATGGTCGGAGGGAATATTCTGATGATCAAAGGAATATTTCGGTTGTCAGAGGTATTATTCCGACGACCATTTCGGTTACTAATCATTTTTCCTCTAAAGAACCATAGTGAGATTTTCAACGATTTGCGAATTAAAAATCATATAACGTTTAGGTGAGAATAAGAATTTTTTTTGAATTTCATAAATGAACTGCTTACACAATTCGGATGATACCTAAATTGTTATTTGAGTCCAATAACTCCTAATTAGCACTGATTGACATATTTTCTTTCGATTTACTAGGTATATTAGGAGCGGAACCCATCAGAAGGTTCAGACGGACGAGTTCGATTACCAAGTAAGTTCATACCGACTGACTGTTACCATAGTTATATTAGCAAATAAATAATGTTCAATGCTGATATAGATGACATCATATATCATTACATAACTATATATGTACTATAGTTGTACTAGCAAATAAATAATGTTCAAAGCTGGATAGATGACAGTATGTAACAATATATAACTACATGCATATGAATGTGTATCATTACATAATTGAACGTTTACTTTTAAATTTCATGCTTAATAATTTGATATGTATTGCTGTGTTCGATTGTGGGGAATAAAAGATCTATAGGATGTGCTAACTGATGGGTATATATCAGGACTAGATGCGCACTTGTTATGATTACGAGAGTTGTTTTATTTATAATATTGAGATATGTTATGGGCCGATCTTGGTTAATGCTTGGCTCCCGATCGGACCCTTATTTGTGATGCTTATGATTTTGAATGCTTTGAGTGAGGGATGGTCTATTGGTGATGCTTAGCTCCCCGCAGCCCCTTTAGATTATGAGAGCCTTACAGCTACATGAGTATAGTAGCATAGCTGGGCCGTTGGTGATGCATAACTCCCCGCAACCATTTGAGGTTTAGAGTTGTGAGGGCTTACCTTTGGAGATTAGGGTCCTACAGATATTCTTCCCTACAATTTATTTGTGGAGTTGATGTGATTGGATGTATTTTGATATTCATGCACGATTGTGCACACAACATTGAGTATCGTAAGACGGTGTGAGTTTACTCAGCGAGGTCTGACTCTCCTCAACTTTATTTTATAAGGTCAGCTACCACCAGCTTTGCAACAATGACTCCGTGACGTGTCCGCTGTGGCCTACCTACGTTTGTGTATGTTCTTTCTTTATTTTCATTTATCTCGTATTGTAGTGTTCGTAGTGACATGATTTCATAAGTTGTAAAACTTCTTTCTGACATGCACTATTGTTGTTGTATTATATGAACTTGCTGTGTTCTTGGGGTTTGAATTTATTTTGCTGGTAACAGTAGACTTACATGTGATATAGGATTTCGAAACCTCGGTCCCACATGCCGATCACGTGCCCATTTCGGGTCGTGACATATTCCTTTTACTATAGGTGATATACAGACTTTGTAGTCTTATATGTTGAACCTTTTAGCATTTTGTCAATATAAACCTTTTGAGCAAGGTCAAAACCTTTCTTAGATGTATCTCTATATATCTCCTCTAAAAATAATTTATGCCTCTCTAAAATCTTTTATGTCAAAATTCTCTGAAGTTATCTTCTTTAGGTTTTGTAATAGGTTCAATTCATTACTGATAAGTAATATTTCATCCATATATACGGCCAAAACAACAAAAATTTTCCTACTAAATTTATAGTATATATAAGAGTCAAGTATGCTCTTCTTAAAATTTAAAGATGAGACTACCTCATAGAATTTCAAATATTACGATATCGAGGCATGTTTTAATATATATATTGACTTCCTCAACTTCCAAACTTTATGCTCATTTTACTTCAACTCAAAATCTTAGGGCTATATACAATATACTTAACTTATATATATCACTATTCAACAAGGTTGTTTTGATATCCATCTAGTGATGCTCAAGCTCAAAATGATTGTTACACTCATTATGATTTAGAGTGAGTTATTATTTGAGACTAATGAGAAATTATATAGTTTAGTTCCCCCCTCAAACTTGCCTTTAGCAACTCTCTTAACCTTGACATCTACTTACAACCTATGGGTTTAAACCTATTTGAAATGTCGACCAACTCTCAAATACCATTATTTATCATAGACTACATCTCCTCTATTATAGCTATCATCCATCTACCAAAATGATCACTCCTTGTTGCTTCATCGTAGGTAGAAGATCTACCATCTCTCCTAAAATATGATAAGTCTAACCCATATAAAAAAATACAACCATAAAAGAAGTACATCTCCTATCTCTTTATGAACATCTCAAAGGAGCTATAAGATTAAGTTTAGTGTCTACCACAAAGTGTTCAATAATATTTGCACCAACTTTAACATTGAGAGCTAAAATTCCATTTAGATCATCCATACGTTCCTTTAGAAGTACCTCAGCAACTCTCTTATAAACTATAGAAATGTGTATTTTTACTAGCTTAGGCTCCTTAAATGCTTCATCTATTGACACATTTACTACATTATTCTTTAAAAATTTTATAGTCAATAACTCTTCAATTTTGGTACCATAACTAAGACAACACAATATGTAGCCTTTCAAATCTTTAAGATTTGTCCTAGGATCCAAATTCTTTTATAGTAGGTTACAAATCTTTATCTTAATTAGAGAATCTAAATCTTCAAAGGCTTCAAACTAGGGTTCTTACCCATCTACAACTTGAAAGGAGTTTTAAGAACTAACTTACTTAAACTATGGTTCAAGATGTAAAGTGTTTTCTTTAGTGTCTTGCCCTAAAAGTACTCACAAAACTTTAATCCCACTATTGTGCTTGCTACTGTGTCCTTCAGAGTGTGATTACACCTTTCTACTACTCCATTATACTTAAGTATACCTAGTCTAGCGTGCTATGTAACTATATCATAACCCTCTAGAAAATTAGTAAAAGACCTTTCTCTTGACCTAAAGTCTATTTGTTTACTATAATACTTTCCACTATGGTTTGATATAACAATGATTAAGGTCTATTGAGTTGCTTCTAAACCTCTATCTTAAATTTTTTTAAAATTGTTAAGGCCTCAAACTTATTACTAATTTGATACATGCAATAATATTAAGAGTATTCATCAATAAAAGTTATAAATATGTTTTTTGCCTTAATGGTGGGTTCAAAGGAACACTAATATTTGTGTAAATAATCTTTAAAGCCGCACTCGTCCTAATAATACCTTTCTTCATAATTTTTTGTGAGTTTACCTATAATATGATCAATAAAGACACTACGAATAATATCATAAATTAAATTGGGGAGGATCTCATCATTGATCAACCTCTCAACTCTTTTATTTAAAATATAACCAAATCTCTTACGTCATAAAATGAATGATTTGTACTTTGTTAAACACCTTTAAGTTCTTGTTTTTTTAAACATTCATAATCAATTTATTATGATCCATAAATCCCAAAAATAAACAAAATTATTCAATAAACATTTATCAATGACAATGGAATTAAAGGATATTAAAACCTTCCTATTATTAAAAAGTAAAGTATATTTAACATCATCAAATCTAAAAATTAAAATTAAAATTCATCTCTTAGAAGACACATACGATACTTTATTCAACACTATATTACCTCTTAATCTAAATTATGCTTCCACGTCTTCAATGTACTCTACTTCCATTCTGGTTCCATATCCTTTAAACACATTCTCCTCCCATTCACAAGGCTCCTTTATTTCTTTATTTTTTGTAATGTATTATAAATATGAATAGAAGAATCACTATCTAATCACCAACTATTTGATGCTACATTTATTAAAGATGGCTCAAAGTAAACTAAAATCTTAAGGTTATCAAATTTGCTTTGCTTATTTGTTAAAGAAGTTTTATACTTATAACAATTCTTCTTCAAGTGCCTTATCTTATCACAATAATAACAATTAACATTCTTCATTTTGACCCTACCAGATGGTGCATTGGTTTTGTTTTCATCCTTTTTATACTTATTCTTTTTCCACTTCTTTTTTGGGCTCTCATGATTCCTTTTAGGTTTAAACGATTCAAACACCAACTTCACTGTATCATCCTTCTCATGCTTTGTCCTTTCCTCTTCTTGGACACAAGTTGAGATTAACTTACTCACTATCTAAACCTACAACTTAACATTGTAAATTATCTTTAAGGAACTAAAGTTGGATGTTAAAGAATGCATTAGCTAGTGGATTAAGAATGAGTTTGATATCGAGACATGAAACCTATTTAACTTATCGGAGATATTCCGCATCTTCATGATGTAAGTTCTAATCTTAATGTTTCTTCATCCTTTAGTGAAGTTAACCTATGCATTAGTTGCTTATCTTCAGCTTTCTCACACTTTGTGAACTTTTCCCTGAAAATCCTTATAAACTTCTTTGCATTATTTTCAGTCAATAATCTACCCCTAATGAATTGTAATATACACTTCTTACTAACCATAATACTCAGCCATTCGATCTCCTCTATTTTTAGAAATGAATCTTTACTTTATCATGCTCTTTAGTGTCAAAAGCTTAGACTCATCTTTAACAAGAGTCATATCCAAATCTGCCAAACCCAAGGCTAACTCTACATCACTCTTTCAAGCCTTAAAGTTATTCTTAGTTAAGATGTTAATTGGACTCATTTAGTTTTTCATTACTATTTGATTCACTGGATTAACAAGCAAAGGACGTCTCATAAGAGACGAAACAAACATAAAATTTACACAAATTCGCTATTGAATAGAATAAATAAAAATAAGAATTTTGATAAAGTGAGTAAGAAATGATATCACAAATCATTGTCCCATTGGGTAGACAATAATTCATAAATCAAAATTATAACACTCACTAATCATTATGCTATCTGACCAAACATATGCATAATTACCTCATGTAGGCAAGTAACAATACTAAGTTGAGAGACAAAATAATTGAAAGGTGATTAAAAGGATTAAATTAGCCTAAATTATTAAAAATTCATGAAAATAGATTTGGGATAGCTTTATCTGATCAACCTATCATTTAGTAAGACACTATTTAGTCGACCTTCGATTGAAGTCGACTAAATAGTATTTGTTTGATTGACTAATGAACATATTTAGGAAAAACAGAAAGCAAAAAATGCATGGCAAAAATAACCACAACCATAAAACTCACGAGAAATTTAAAAAAGAATTTAATCACAATAAAATTATGAAATCAATTAACAACTCGCTTTAGTGCAATTACTAACGAATATCGTTACTTATTCATAAGAATCATAATATAATCAATAAGTCACAAAATTGATTAACAATCCATTTTGGTGCATTTACAGACTAACTTCATGACTTAATTATACTAACTAACCAAACAGTATAGGGTTTCATGCAAATTGAATTTAAGGATTTTTTTTCAAATTCTTAAAATCTTCAATCTAGTTTTTTTTTTCTAATTTGAAAATCTAACCTATTGAAATATAAATGCTCTAAAACCTATTAAAAAATATTTTGGTGCGACATGTAAAATTTATTTATATAAATGGAAGTGAATTACATGATCATTCAATAGCATTTTAACCACCTTGATGAATTATATATGAATAGTAGAAATGTGTTAAAAAAATTTTGGACTGAAAGACATGATTATTGTTCTTAAACCACTTTTGTACAATACTTATAAAATAGAGAAAAGTCTATACTCTTCTCTACCTTTGTAAATAATGTAAACGTAACAGGTCCCGTACATAAAGTTTTCGAGTTTGGAACTGAATTTCCTGATGTTTTTTTCTTCTCATACATCCGCCTTTCTGCTAATGTGCTCTCAGGTACTGTATAACTTGGTGTGGGAGCACAAACTGGACTGCAGGATATCCATTTGTCATGAATGCGTTTGAAGAACATTAGGATCATTGTGAATATAGGGGATTTGAGCAAGAATATATTTGTTTGAAGTTTCTTCGAGGCTTTGGTAAATATCAGCTCATTAGAAACGCTGATGCTGCAGAAAAACCATTTCCAAATTAAAATAACAACTGGATTTCTTGAGCTGCAAAGCTGAAGGAACTTTGCTTAGATAATCTTATGATTGGGGAAATTCCCAACGCGTTCTTATGCTGGAAACAAAGATTTACGTGGAAAGTCTCTTAATCCCTGCAAGGGCTGAATTTCGGTTCCAAATGTGAAAGTGCTGTAAAAACCTACACCAGCTACATACTACCTTATGGGAAACGATTAGTTAAGATTTTAGGATCAGAAATGGCGGTGAGATTGGAAAAGTACACGAGGCGTGTCAATTTCATCCTGTTGGTATTTGCGAGCAAAGTATCACGTGAATTTTATGTTTTGTCATTTCTGGACGGCAACTATTTTCTTTTCTATAATTACCCTTTATTGATCACAATCCTTACATCTTCAAGCACTAATGAATTCGCAAGAATCTTGGTTCATCCCCAGTAGATGGTACTTCAAGTGGTCAATTCCATTTAACCTTAGGCAACACAAGAGCTGCTCGGGTAACTCTTCTGCTTTGTTCCCCTGTTTTAAGACACAGTTATGAATATTTCAAGCCTTACCATAAAACAAAAAATTCAGATTTGGACGAAAAATCTTATTCACGACAGGATTATATTTTAACAAAAAGCAGAAAACAAGCGAGGCGATTGACTAACCTGAATTGTGAGGCCAACATCCAATACACATATCTTAAGTCTGTCCAAGAATGCTTCAAAGCCTTTCCTTGAGATGTAACTAAATCTATGCATATCTATGTCAATCTGAAAGTAGTTTTCTGCCTGTGGAAAGACAGCAGTCAGTAATCTCTTTGCCAACGCAATATATTTCCTTGAAATAGCTTCCAACAGATCATGCCACTTAATAAGGCTGCAGAAGCAGCATTTTTCTTCACATAATTAAGATTATCCACCTTGTCCTATTGACTCAAGTTAAAATCGAAGAATCAATGGACTTTCATACAATCAAATTAAGCATTTGAACACAACCTTACCGAGTAAAATTCATGTTGGGGGCGTGAAAGAACAGGTTTTTCATTGTAAGCCTGCATAAGTTTCCTCTCTGCAGCACTTAAATGAAGATCTTCTAAATTTACAACACGGCCCAATATCTTCAACCTTTCTCGAAAGGGCACAATTGCATCTATAGGAAATCCTTTGACTTTTTCAACTTCATCATCAATTAACCGCTGTTTAAGAAACGCGTTTCAATTGACCAAAATGAGTTCCACTGCAGTATATCACAATGTGTAGCACCCCCAAAATTTCATGGATTTCTTAACTAAAGATAATAAGGAAGTCAGGATAGGATTCATATTACTCTGATACTTTCTTGAAAGTGGTCCGGAAGTTCCTTTGCATAACTATCAGAAAGTTTAAAATACAAAACAATACTCATTCCTTCTCCATCAGCTTCACTCTGAAAAATTGCAGCAGGATATAAAGGAATCTGTAGAACCAGTACAAGAACAAGCATAGGAAAGTTATATGAGGGAAAAATGGAAGAAAGAGGATTCTTCCTCTTTCAAGATATTATCATCACTGAAACAGTGGATATACCACAAATTTATAGAGAGTGAAAACGAAAATGATACCTGAACATTTACAACAAGAATAGGAGGGAGCTTCCCAGATGTATTATTAGTAGCTGGGAGTTCCACAAACTGAGCAATATGATCAATTTTTCGCGGACTTAAAAATACATCCACACCAAATGGATAATATGCAGCATAGTTAGGAGCAAAATCCTTCTTCTTGTCCCTGCCATGGAACATAATAAAAGAAACAAAAAAGCTGTAAGAAAACAAATCTAGCAATGATTTGCCAAAGTGCACCAATTCAATCATAAGATGCATTTTTATGCATATTTAACAACATTTAATTCCAACATTTTATACAGATACCTGAAATAATTTTGACCCCGAACTTTAAAACTACATGGCTCAATAATTGACCAACAATCAAGCATTTTCTTATCAACGGGGCAAAAAGGGACTTGGGAACCTGCAACTGGTCTCTGCAGAATCATCTTTGAAGAAACTGAAACCAGATAACGCAACCAAATTAAATCAACCAAATACCAGGCAACATAAGTTTTCAAATCTGAAATGAATACTGGAATTGTATAATAGAAGCTTCAAGAGTTTGTTCCTCCGAACTATGGATGATTATTGGTTCTCATAAAATCCAGGCTAAAAAGTCTGAGAAGTTTCGTCTCTCAAATAAATGCAGTCAGCATGAATCAGCTGTGAATTTCTGAAAAACTATTTTTAGCTTATATTCAAAATTTCAATTCCTTGGAGATTTATGGATTTACAATGTTACAGAAAAGTCATAATGCATATAAGCCAAATAATGTATTGATTGACACATCATTCTGTTATTCTGCAAACAGCAGAACTAACGCTAGCGAGTTAAAATTACAGATACTATGAATTGAAATCTGAAGAATAAATGCAAACAATAACAATGAGCTCAAGAACTGATTATTTCTATTTGTACTTCAGAAACCCCACAACTTTGAAGTTAAGAGCAATGATACTCACACAGTGGGTTATTGGCATGCCCTTCCTTCCATTTGAAAGAGAGTTTCAAGGCAGACTTTTTCCTTGCATTAGGAGGACTGGAGCTTAAAGATCTTCTCTTTTCAACGGATGGCACTGTAGAAGCAAGACAAGGCAAACAATTGCCTGGAAGAATTCCACAACTATCTAATATTCCTTCCTCCTTACCAGTGCTTTCATCAACAGAGGAGGAAATTTCATCAAGGAACACAGGTTGCTTTACTTCGCTCAATGGTCCATCACATTTTGACAGTGAATCAACAGAATCAGAATTGGAAACTGCCAGATTATTCAACTGCTTACCAACCTCACTCGTAGAATTACATGCAGAACTTCCTACCGAAAGATCCCTAGTCTTGTGTATCTGGTTGGTTGAAGAAGACTGCTGCATGGGATTATTGTCCCCATCATTAGCATCTCTGCTAGATGCAATACTTGATATCGATGCACCTTCAAAACCATTTAGCGATAAGACATCTGCAAATAAGGTTCTTCAGTTAATTACAAGATATGAAAAGCATATATCATGACAAAAAGTAATAAGATTCTCCAAACGTATGATACCATCTTGAACACTTTGAAATTCTTCCTCACAGTCAGATTCCCATTTTGCATATGAATCATACCATGCCTCCTCTATCCTTCCTGCAGCCATTGCATGGAAACAAAGTCAGGAGTGCATGTTTGCTAATGAAAAAGAAAATACTAAATATACTGTTGCAACTGACTTAATGGAAAAATTAGAACAAACATATAGCCACCTGTGCTAGTCAAATACCAAGAAAAACAAGTTTCTATCTCAACAAAAATCTACAAATAAGCAACTGAACCACTTTTCAAACTGGATTCAGATATTGTCTACAATTTAAACTGATATATGAGAGAACTTTGGAGAGAGAGAACAATTATTATGAAGCATGATGTATACGCAAAAATATTGTGGAGGAAGGGTAGCATTCAAAAAGAAAAGATATTATCTGTTAAAACAAGTTTCAGTTACTCGTGAATCATCTGGAGCTTATTCACAGGACAAATGGACATTGCCTCAAAATATGTAATCATCAACGAACCATTATTCATTATACAATTAAAAATTTGCACACAAGACTCATCTTCTCTTCCAGTAGATACCACTTGCAACATTCACAAAAACAATTAAAATTTACACCAATAGCTTGAATAATCTACTTATGTATTAAATTCCAACTAGTCACAAAAAAAGTTTAAACAAAGGTGAATATGGTTTTGGAATTGAAAATCATCAATAACCATCTTTCCCATCTCCTCCAGAGCCATAATTACATGCGGCATTAACCAGCAGAACACCATTGAGAATGGCTACTGGAAGCTCCAAATATGCTGCGCTTTGTGCCTCTCAACAACAACCGCACTAACAGAACCAACTAAATTCGCTTGAATCTAAACTATCTCCCACCGAATTCCAACCACGAATTAACAAATGTTGCAGCCCGCGTGGTATCAATTACATGAAAGCACACAAGCAACCTTTTCAAGCATTTAAAATTTGTGACAAATACGCTCTCCATGAACAACATTCACGCAAATATATCCAATTACTAAGAAAAATGTCAAACTGTTTTATAACTTCTATTGTTTCTTAACGTGATTGAGCGTCTATTCATAATTGACAGTTAAAGGATACCTTTCTTCGAGGGAAATTCAGTTGCGGAGTTTGTTCAGTTACTAACATATATGCCAGTACCTTGCTTCATATCAAGAGCAATCTTTTACCATCACATTTGCCAATAACGCATTCATGGTAGAAAAGAAATAGCCATTTGCCTACACTTCACGGAAAGGCAGCTAAACCACCCAACATCGTTACCAAATTCCGAATACCAAGTGGCCAACATCCAAACTAAGAATCCTTTAGGACACGGATATGTGAAAAAACCAACAAATTTCATTAACGCTTAAAACCCAGTAAAATTTTAACTCAAAACCACTTATCCTGGAAAAAAAAAGAAAAGAAAAGAAAGCAAAGGTAACAACTTTGTTGCTGAAAAAATAAAACTTTGGTTCATAAAAGAATATGTCAGTAACAGAGAGATGCAGAAACACAAACAGGGGCAGTAAGACGGACCTTGGAAAGTGGGGTTGGTGATGGCAGACAGTTGATCAGATGGGACAACAATCCTATCAGCCTTATCCAATGATCCATCAGACAATCTAGACGGCACCCTCCTCTTATTGCTTTTCCTTATCTTGCTTGCTTTCCTCTTCGAAGACCTCAATCTTCCACCAACACAAGACTCGGGTCTTGAAACACAGCTCCCCATATCTTTCTGTTACAAGCTCAAAAAATGGCCATCTTCAACAAGTATTGATATTCACAGGAGCTCTAATGAGAAAGAACTTCAGAAAAAGAAGGGCTGAAAACAGAGCTGTCCCTTAACAAGCAGAGAGAGAGAAAGAGCAAAAGAGAAGATTATAAATAAAGGATGAAAACAAAACTATAACTATTTGCAGTTCTTTTCTGGGGTCAAGATAGAGTTTTTATGAGAATCCCATCTCGACGGCAATAATTATTGAGCAGTCTTGTTAAATTGCCTTTTACATCAAGTCACAGTCAATATTACTCCAATTTATTATCAATAAAGAAAATGGGTACACAGAGTGACGGCAGTTGTGGTGGTGGAGGTCGTGATGCGTTAAGAGAAGCCATGAAATTAAGAGGGATCCAGTTGTGTGATATTTCGCCACGTGTCACAATCTTGTTAGCCGAACGTGTGCCGGAAACAGAGAGATAGAGGGAGGGTAGTTTCTGGGTTGGTAGCTGCAGTTGTTATTTAGTTGAGATTTTCTTTTCTTGCCAATTATTTTCCGTGAAAACAAAGTTGGTTTTGTGTTGGTTTCACACACTGAGATTGTGCTTTTAACATTTATAGGATCTACCTGGGTATGTATTATACGGATAAATGTCGCAATAAACCAAAAGGATCACTACAATGTGGTCGGCCGGGTTCCTACTTCCTATGTTTTACCGTAAGATTTTGCTTACGTGAACTTGCCACAAAAACAAAAGAAACAACCAAAGATAACATAATCATGTGTACGCGTATTTTGTGGTTGGCGTGTGAAGAAAAGGTCCATTTGGATTACGTGAACTGGTCTTTTGTACCAAACTTCACCTAAAATGGTTTCCTTCTTTTTGTCAAAATCTATGGCACCTCGAAGGTTAATTTTTATGGCAGGATTTAACCCTCCCCAGTCCCCTCCTGCTAATATTGGGTATAGTCTGGCAACATTTTGGCACGGTTTTCCGGTGACTTGGCTTTTATCGTTTGATTGTTGCAAGTCTCTTTTTACTTTGTGCCTTCTAGAAAATAGATTTGATTATGACTCACGTTATGTCATGAGTATCAGTGATAAAGTTCTCTTTTTAAGAAGAAGATTTCATCAATTACCCTCTTCATTGAAGTCTTTTAGAGGAATAAATCACCGAAGAGACTGAAAATATAACATACCTGCTCCAAAAAAAAACAGCGAATCTGAGAAAATATAAGAATGGATCCCATGGAAATAATCAGAATATATTGCTACAGGGACATCTCATCTACTTCCAACAGGTTCTGATACAAGACCATGCATTCATGTTCATGGACATAACCTTTGGAGGTAGAATTATACAAGCAATAGCGAATTATTGTTGGGACCGAAGTTGGAGAGTAAATGGCATCAGGGTCAGGGTCAGGGTCGGGGAAGATGTGTTCCAGCTCTGCCATATCCACGGGAGCAAACAAACAAGATACGAGCCGAAACGGCCAAATCCAAAAAGGCTCCTTTCCAGGGAGAGACCACAGATGGCAACAGCTTTGCCTAATGCCTATTTGCTTAGCACTATCAAGTTCTCATGATTGGCCGTTCTACCGTACATCTTGAGTGGAGTCGGTGAGTATTAATGATACTAGAGATACTTATATCTTTATCAACTCATTGTTAATTTATTGGTGGATTGATTAACTATTATTGAATATAAAATATTTGTTAGCGGAGAATAAAGATTTTAGGACACGTAGATCCATGGGTTTTTCCATTATAATCTTGGTATTTTGGACTGCAAAACTTAGTGTTCACAAATATTCATGCATTGCTGTTATAACATTATATGGTGGAAGCAATGGGAAGGAGCTGGTGTGAAGTTATCGTCTCTGCTCCTTGTTTCTTTGACCCCTTGGTATGTATGAACTGTTTTCCTGCAGTAATCATAAGAACACAAAAGTGGATAATAATTGAACCGTATTAAACAAAAATGTTGTGCATGTAAAATATGTATTCTTTTTGTTTACTGTTTGTACTTTGTGGACATGGAATGTCACAGAGAGACGAAAGGTGACTTTCGAATGCGACATTATTGACATCCGCCCATCGTGATTCATAAAAGCAAAGGTCATGTTTGAAGGCCCACCAAACCATAAACAGCCACAAAAATGGCATTCATACAATAAAACGTCTAGTTATCCATCTTTTCATTTGACGATTACAGGGACGATTAGACTTTGGCTAGCGACACGCCACCGGTCCAAGTTTTTCTCTGCTTCACTGGCCTACAAGTAAGAATCAAATAGATAGGAATCGTGCACGAAAAAGAAAGATAAAAGCAAAAGAATAAGAGTTTAAAATGAAATTGTCAGTGTGAACTCGCATAAAGCATGTAGTTCAAGAATCCCTTTAAACGCAAGAAAGGATTTCCATGGGCATATTCTTTATGCTTAAAATGAATCGGAATTTATGATTCTCAACTCATTATTAAATTTCAAATTAGATTGATTTTATAAATTTTAATTTAAAATATAGTAATTTAGAGAAAATTAAAATTTGCAAATCTTCAATTCCCTCCTTTTATTTTAAGACTTAAAAATTTTGTCATAAAGATGTTACATTCTCATACCTACAAAAGATAATTGTTTTACTAGCTGGCGAGATTTATGTAGAACTCATGATTATAGAGATGTTTATTTATTTCCTTATATAAATTATTGTTGTACTAAAAATAGGAGTCTAGGTTTTCTTGTTTCCTGTATATATACTCTTCGTAGATGTTAATACAAATGAAGCATTCTTAGAACAAAAACCTTTTTTTCTTCTTTGCTATGTTCTAACATGTTTCTTTACAAATGTTTTTTTTTAATTTTTTGTAACAATCAAAATGTAATTATTGCTTTTAAATACATATTAAATGAAATTTAAAAATATATAATAATTTATTAGTATGTTGTTTTATAAAATATTTAACAAATTAATGATTTTAAAAATTAAATAATAGACTAGTTTAATTTATATTTTACACTTCTTCTTAAAAGTGTATTTTTTTTTATATCTGTAATTAGTGTATAATATAAATATAATATACTATTAGAAAGTTCCAGAGTTGAAGACTCGAAGCAGGACTTCTAATACTTTGGAGTCCGCTACTTCCCCACGTCTTCGGCCTAACGCTCATGTGAACTATTACTTTACCAATGAGAAAAGGTAATAAATTAATTGATCCAGCATTTAATGAACTGATAATTTCAAAGTGTACACATCTTCTGCTTCTTTTCTCTATTTTTCCGAGGTCACATTACATTTACCACTCTTAATTACATTTGACTTCTTAAATACTACTTCCCAGTCAAAACGTGGACAGGGTTACGATGTGCAGCGGACTTACCGGAGATGCTACCTCTCCCAGTGGACAGTTGACACTCTGCGTCTTGATTTCTACCACCAGGTCCACCACCGCTAGTTCAAAGTTCAAACTAGGCTACCAAATTTATATTGTAATTTTATAATTTCTCCACAGTTTCAGTCATGTTTATAAACCATTCTCAGCGTACCGTTCATGCCATGCCGCTCCAGTACGAGCCCCTGGAGAACATCGTCCAATTCAGAAAAATTGCTTTTTAATATAAGCAACAGTAAACCCAGGCTTATATAGCAATGAGAAACAAATTCCGTTTTGTTACTTAACGATCTACTAGCTCTTAATGTTTTTAGATAATTAATTACTTACACCTATAAACGATGAAACCAACCACAAGCAACACTCTCTGGTGCTACCCTACCATTGTTATGGTCCAAGCAAATTAAATGCTCTCCAAATGGAATGAGATTCCGTTCGCAGACGGGAACTCTTCGCACAACACGAGATTTTCTATGGCTTTGTCTTTGGTGGGATTCTACTGACTCTTACCCATTTCGTTTTCGGCTTTTTATGACCATTCTTCCTCACAAATTTGGCTTAGCACGACTTCGCTCCTACTCATTTGTCTGACCTCTGTAACGCTGTTTTACTAATCCTGCTCGGAGTTCATTGAGCTTATTTTCCCCACTTGAGATTGCATACACACTAATGACCCTAAATCAATATAAAATATTCTCAAAAGAATGAAATAAACACTAACGACAAAGAAATCAATAAATAGAGAAAGACAAAAGATTTACTTAATTTGATATTTTAAAATGTAAAATTCATATCTTTTTTATTGATTTATGTATAAATTACATAATATATTAGATAAAATATGAATAATAGATCTCTCTACAATATTTTTGTAATTACAAAGTATCGAAGTATCAATAATGACACACAAATTAACAATAAATCAACATATTTACAAAATATAGTTATTTTAAAATATTCTTAAGAGGAACCATACCATGTTAAGAAGACAAACAAATGACAGCGTTCATATTCTGTCAACCTCAACATTTTGGGCTTATATTTATGAAAATGTTAGCCCATTAAATTCACCAAGTTGGCTATGCTCACCATCAATTACAGTACTAGTACAATATATGTACGAGTAGATACCGAGTTTCAATCATATTACAATTACAATAGGAAGCAAGGTGATATTGGTAAAATCCATCAATCATTTTTTGTTGAGATAGGATTGTCGTTTAATATTTTTGATCTTTGAACTCGAAGACCTATAAAATGCAGTCTAAAAGTATATCCAGCATAGATACTCTAATAAAAAAATTAATGTAAATTGAGAAAGTATTTAAAGAGAAGGAGAGAGATGAGTTGCCCTTTATCAAATGCAAACACCTTTCATATAGGAGAGGCGAGATGATCTAACTCCCCGTTTGGTTGTTGTCCCCGTCTCTGAGGACAGAGCACAGAACAGTAAAATCCTGTCACTCCCACCTGTTTGCTTCCTGTCTCTGGCGTTTTGTCATCTGACCTCGGGAGACAGAGACAAGTTATTTTTGTCGCTCGCCAAACCGGAGGACAAGAGACATTCTGTCTCTGCCTCTACAACAATAGGTCACCCGTTGTCGAAATAGCTCCTGCCTCTCTCTCGTTTGTGGTCTGTCCTCCGGCTCACTTGCGTCTCCCCCAACCGTGGAACTGTGCGTCTCCCTCAACCGTGGAACTGTGCGTCTCCCTCAATCGTCGAACTGTGGCCTCGTCTGTTCTCGACCCACAACCCCATCAGTCCTCTTTTCTGTCGACCCACAACCGACGCACGTTGTCTCTCGCACACAACCCTTCTTCCCCAACAGCTTCGTCTTGAGGTTTGTCTGGTTGCAATGGATGTGAATAGTGTTCTTCTTCTCTGTTCCTTGGCTTGGGTCGGAAAAAGATAATGTTTGTGGGATGTGTCCGTCTTCTTCCTGTTTCTTGGATGTGTCCGTGTTTGTTGATTCGTCAAATGGGATTGCTTGTGGGGTTTTTTGGAATGTATGGTGGAATAGTTTCCGATGCTTGCAGATCAATGGGATTCGACAGATGGTTGATTTGAACAGATCGACAAATTTTTTTTCTTTTTGCTTATAGATTCATCCAGTGGTTTCCTTTTCAAGTTTTTAACCTTTGTCTTTGTGGGTGTTTAGGTTAGCTGGATTTCATTGAGATCGGTGAGAGGTTGCTCAAGCTCCAAAACGAATCTTCAGTTCCAGTAAACAGGTAATTCAATTTGTCTTTTATTACTCTGCATTATGCTATCATGTATGTGATATTCCTCGATATTTTTCTTTGGTGGTGCTACTATATAGAATTCGTGTGCTTTGTTGAGGATAACACCTGAGAAATATGCTCTGTTGTGCAGTGTTGGGAGTTCAATAATTTCCCTCCCTTCGTACATTAGTGATGCTTATTACCTCATATAACTACCCGTATCTTTTCAGCAATGGAATATTTGTTGCACAGTTCTTGTCTCCTATCTGGAGAATGGTCCGTAGAAGTAAAAATTGTGGTTATTCACTTGTATTTCTTGAGGAAATGCATATTTCTTTTATTGCTTCATTACATGTCCCTTGCTGTAATTACAGTTGACTTCAATGTATGTTGTACAGCTTGGGATTCATTTTCTAAGCTGTTTTTCTCTGTCATATTGACTTGGGATGCATTTTCGGTAGGAATGCAAAACAACAGTTAAGTTAGTTCTTAGGATCAATTAATTATGTTGTAGGTTAACAGGGAAACAGTCTTACTATGTGTGCTTTTTTTAAAAAAAAACTTAGTTCTTATCCAACCAAATGTAAGTTTAATTCCTTTAGTCATCTTTAATTATTGTTTGTTGTATCTAGGAACTTCTTATGAATAAAATTTCATAATTGACATGTACTCAGATGTGCTCCAACTCTAAACTTTAAGTTTAGAACAACCTACACGGCCATATGGGGACTTAGGTGGCCATATAAGTGAGCTACACGTATTCAAACATACAATTTTCGGTAGGAAGTAAGTTAGATGGGCATAGTCACTAAGACATTATCAGACATTATCAGATTTTGCTATCAAATTGCATTTTGCATGTGCTGTTTTTTTTGACTGATTATGTTAAGTGTTGTCCAGTATATTAGTTGATTTTGGTTTGCACAGAACCTTGTGTGAAGTTA
>JANZLX010000003.1:12129803-12146667 GCA_025531955.1 Erythroxylum orinocense | reverse complement strand
AAAATCATTTAATTTGGTGCACGACACCAAGAGTTATAGTCCAAACATCTCGGACTGCCATTATGCTGAAACATTTTCCAACACTTTACTTCCATCCAAAAATTGATAATCTTAGAGGCTGAATTAAAATTCACTTTCTTCAGAAAAAATGTAGCCCCAAGTCTCTATTTTATTTTGCCTTAAGAATCAACTCAATCGGATCTCTACAGATCAAGAATTTCTCAAATTACTGAACCATGTTCAGAAAATTATCCAACTTACTTTGATTACTTCAATCTCTTTCAATTTAATCTAAAAAATTCATAAATTTCCCATCATGAAGTAGATAATTGTCTTAGGAATCCAACACTTCAAAAACCAAATCAATCAGATGTCGGACGGAGAACTTATAAGCAAAAGATTAAGAGAGGGTCAAATTACACGGACTGTGTGAAATCACACGGTCAGGCCGTGTAACCTTCAGGAGAATTAATGTTCCTGCGTCCAGATTTACACGACCCGTATAAATTTACACGGTTAGACCGTGTAACCTTCGTGTGACAAATGGGACTAAGCACTGGATTCACACGGCCCGTGTGAATTCACACGGTCAGGCCGTGTAACCTTCGGGTGAAACAAAATTGCACCCTTTAAAACCCCTCCGAAGGGTCCTAAAACCAACCTAACTTCCCCCTTACTCATATCTTACCAATAATCAACTTTTTCTAGCATGATATCACTTCATATACTCTAAAGGCTCGGGAATTTCGTTCACCACGACATCCTAACTTGTAATTAGCATAACTCTCAACTCTGATATCAAAAACTCGCATACTTGGTATCGTTCGAAAGCTAAAAGGACAAGCTACAACTTCAAAGAAGGAAACTTTAGCCAATTCTACCTCAATTATTCTATACCATAAAACCACTTCAAATCCATTGCAATCAACTTGTTCTCTCTCAATTTCATAGCACATACACATTTACTTAAATTCAAATCACCTAAAACCAAAAATTTCTTTAACTCAAAACACTTACAACACATCCATATACAAAAACATTCTTTTCATGCATTATCCTCAAACATATTATGCTAATTTGCTCCAATTAGCATGACTCAAATAAAATATCAAACACAATCATTCCACTTTATGCATATTCTTTTTTTCTTTGTACTTACATAAATCACCACGATTTCCTCATTTAATTTCATTTCATAAATAAAAAATTCCACTAAGAGATCAGAGTCCAACATTCAACACATACAGAAGTATTTTCAGCATTCATTCACTTGTATTTTCCTATCATTGAGAGTGAAAATAGTGAGAAGGAAAATCCGAGAGTGCTAGAGTACCTTTTGTGGGTGCTGATGAATTAGTGATACTCTTGTTGTAGGTGTTCAGGAGAACACTCAATCTCTGTAATTTTTGTTCTTTGATTCCTCTTCATACTATTAAAAATTCTTACTACTGTCAAGTGGAAATCTTAGATGTAGATAGTGCTTCATTATCGAACCAAGTAAATCTTGTCTTCTTTATTTTCTGCACATTACATATCTGGCAAATAACCAAAGTTTTCAAGATCTGTTGTTCAACGAATAGCATATTCGAGTTTCTGTGTTGAAGAACTATAGTAAAGCAGTAGAAAACCCAGCATAAGCAATGGGAGGTCATATCTCACGCAAAGCCAGTAACCAATTTCTTGGAAGGGAAGTCAATAGCTAATGGCTAATCGCTACGTGGAAAAGGAAGAGAGGTATAGCAGAGTTTATAATACCATATAGAGTAATTGGGCACATGAAATGTTTCGGTAGTGATAATTCTGTGACGTAAACAGCGAAATTGTCACCCCTCAAGTTTTGCATTTGGCACATGCAATTTCCAAAAGAAACGAAATAGGTAAGAATGGACTAGACCTCAAAATGTTTTCTCCACATGCTCAAATTCCAACGGTAATGACCACAAGTACACGGCTGTGTATGGATTGGAACTCCCTACTTTGCTTTTGCTGGTTGTCATTTCTATATATGGTTATGGGAATGGGATTGAACGCACTAGTGGCTCAGACAAGGTTCGTCCAACACGCGGTGGAAATGAAATGGCTCAGACAAGGTTCGTCCAACACGCAGTGGAAATGAAACTTTGTCCAAACAAAAGAAGCTGTGATTCGCAAACTCTTTCCTGGTGATTATTGCATATGCCTAACCAAATTCGACTTCCAAACGGGAAGGTTTGGCAGGCCATTCTGTGCGTAAATGAATCTCATAAAATCGAATAAGCTTGCATGTGACCTTTCTAACACGTGAGAAACACCTCCTGACTAGAGTAAGCCCTGCCAAGTGGGACCTACGGTACTCCTTGTGATTGCTTGCTCCACCGATAAGTACAGTTGTTGTATACTTGTTTGGTTTCCGAGTCAGCGTCTGAGGCTGAGGGTTGATTCCCATCTCTTTTCTTGCTTTTTTTTTTTTTAAGGCACGTGAAACTGCCAAATTTGGCACTGCAAGTTGAAAGCAATTTGCCGTGCTTTGAACTTTAAGACGGGAGAAACAGCTTCTAATAGGCATTATAATCATTTCGTTTGGAAATAAACATTAGATTCTTCATTTGATATAAGAAATTGATTAAATATTAGACATTACTCTAAAATATTAAAATGCCTAAAAAGGGGATTTGAAACTTGTGAGTTTTAATGTGTTTAATTCCTCAATTGAACCATAGCTCACAACCTCAACCTCCTCAGTAATCGAGTTATTTGTGTACGTAAAGCTTTTATTCTCGACCAAAATGTCTTGACACGAGACACCAATTAGTGGGCAATGAATAAATTATTATACCCAGAAGCAGGCCACTTAATGCTGGGTAGGCCTTATCCTTAACTAAGAGCATCTCCGGCGAGCTTTGCCTTATACCAGCATTGGAGAGAGTCCACTATTACTGTACATATAAAGAGGATAATGAAATGAGAAATGATATAATGGAATCCTGAAATGACAACACCCAATTGCTGTATATTACAAACACTAACCATCAGTGTCAACAACTTTAAGAGTCAGCAGATGTGATAAATACATCTTAATCACATTATCCACTTATAATTGTGAAACTAAGAGTCATTTATCTGGGCTTAAAGAAAAGAGCAAGCACCAATGCAATGCGAGTACATTTCCGTATTTGAGTAAGGAGAATCAAGTGAGGTGGCCGTATAATCTGACGGCTGATAATCCGAGTATAGAAAGAAATAATCAAAAACAAAAAGCTGGAAGTGACTATAAAAGTTTTCAACTCCTGACCTCTACTCCTTTATAATTTGTAATAGTGATTAGTGAGCGAATGGTGCAATAGAGACAGACAGAGCGCACCAACCTCCACTGTCCAAGGAGATCACGAACGCACAACGCTCTCTCTCTCTCTCTCTCCCTGTCTATCTCTTACAAGCTCTTCCAATTTTTCTCTCTCACTCTGTCACTGTGGCCAATCCATAAACCTCTGACTTGCCATTTGTAAACATAAATGTGATCTGTTTATCTATCCATTTCACTTCCTACTTAGAAAGCGCTCTCCTCTTTGCACCCCATCCAAACTTTAACTTCCAACCTCCACTACAACTTCAGATCAAGCTTGTCATTTCTCCCACTTGAAAAACACTGCAAACTGACTTCTTGCGATTGCAGAAATTGGGTCGTTTTAGGTTCGTGATATTATGGATCCATCAGCAATAATGAACGATGGGCCGTACAATCTGGCCGAGATCTGGCAGGTTCCGGTGAATGGTGCCGGCCGGAGTCAGTTTGGGCAGAGCTTGGGTCAGTTTGGTGATTCGAGTCGGGAAATTTCTAGTAATGATCGGGTGAGTTCGGGCCCGAGAGGAGCTCATAATGGTCCGAGGAAACGGCGTGATTTGAAGGACGATTCGGGGAAAGGTGTCTCTACGAGCAATGGCAATGGCATTAGAACGGTATTTTTGTTTTTGTCGACTACATTCAATTAATGTTGATCTAACTTGTGATTCATAAAGCTTTCTCTTTTTCGTTTTCTTGTTTTAATGTTAGTAAAATAACTTTCAAGATGTTCCATTGAATTATTCATCTAACTCGGCTATGATGATATGTCAAATTGACTTACTCAACTATACGGTTGATTAACTTATTCAAGATGGAATTAAGAAACTGCTGATACCAAAAAGATTAAATGTAACAAGGTTTTGGGAAATAGTACAAGGTGACCAACTTGTGATGGGAATTGGCAGAATGACTGTGATCCAAAACGGCTCAAAACATCGGGAAGGAAAGATGACAACCGTGATTCTAAAGCGGAAACAGAAACCTGTTCACATAAGCCTGTGGAACAGAATGCTAAACCACCAGAGCCACCTAAACAAGATTACATCCATGTAAGAGCAAGAAGGGGTCAAGCTACTGATAGCCACAGTCTAGCAGAAAGAGTAATTTCTCTTTAAGCCTCTTAATATTATTTTTATAGGAATATTCTTAATTATCCAAGAACTAATAACTATAAGATTTAATGAAGGGTTAGATCCAGAGCATCCAAGAATTCCTAGTTTTGTTAACTGAAGAAAGATGCCTCATTATAATCACGCTACTGAATGAGCTTTGCCGATGGAAACTATTTTGTGAACAGGCTAGGAGAGAAAAAATTAGTGAAAGGATGAAGATTCTCCAGGATCTAGTACCTGGTTGTAATAAGGTATGTTATTTGAATTTCTTGAACTTCTCTTAGGCTCAAACAGGTACAACTCAGTTAGTTGCAATATAAGGTTTGGTCAACGAGAACGTTCAATCTTGCTAACTTGCTAGTGATGTTCTTAAAGTAAATTTTTGTGACTTTTTTTTTTCTTTCTCGCTGTAACGTGGCCTGAAGTCGTGCTTGCTAAAGTAGGTTCTCTTACATGCAGGTTATAGGCAAAGCACTAGTACTAGATGAGATTATAAATTACATTCAATCATTACAACGTCAGGTTGAGGTATGAATCCTCGTGTCTCATGGATTGAGCATGCCAAAATTTCTCCTTCCACCTCTGCTTATATTGAAATCGTCCCGCAATTAATTGGGAAAATGCAGTTCTTGTCAATGAAACTTGAAGCAGTTAATTCGAGAGTGAATCCTGGGATAGAAGTCTTTCCTGCAAAAGATGTAAGTTGTAACATTTCAATTCACCATTGACCTTCTTCAATTCTTTGTTCTTTGAGTGCTACCATTGATGGAAATATGGAACTTTATTTCTCGGTTTCATTGCTTTATATGCGCTCTGGATTATTGTCGCCGAACTTGTTTTTATCAGCTGCTGCTTCTAAATTCTATAATTTTCATCAAGGTAGTTGTTTTGGTCCCGAGGAAGAGGACGATACCCTGGTAATTTGCCAAAGAAAATGGATCTAGTTGTGATAAATAATCTAGAATGAGATTTTTTGACCTTTTGACAATAGTGTCTACATGTCTGATGTTTATTTCTGTGATAAGAAATAATTAATGTCCCGCTATTGTTGAGATCAACATTGAAAAATGGCTCGCTTTAGGCAACAGTTGGATCCAACTTCTCCACGCACAAGTTTATTCATATCATTGAACAGATATTTCTGTTAGGATCTAGTGGCACCAATCAGCTTAAATTGGCAGTTCCTTCGTATCAGTTGGCCTCTCTTAACGGAACTTTTAAGGGAAGGAATCCATTTGGCTAAACGTCTCCACATTGTTCTGGTATGATAAAAAGAGACTAACGTAATAGGATCTTGGCAAAAGAGAACAATATGGCTGAAAGGTCTGGGACAGAGCCGAACTTGGTAATTGAAAAAGAGGCTAGGAGAATGGTTGTTGTATTTCTTTTCATTGCCTCCTAAATAATGACTTTTGACGACTCTTCTATTTTTCATTCCAGTTTGGCCAGCCAACATTTGATGCTTATGCTTCTGGCATGGCATTTGGCTCACAACCCACAAAAGGTTACAGTCGTGGTGCATCACCGGAGTGGCTGCATATGCAGGTTGGCAGTGGTTTTGAAAGAACATCATAGTCTTGGGACTCCCGAGCAATGGATAATAAGATTGTGAAATGGCTGTCAAAGAATAACCCAGTACGTTCACCAGACAAAAAACCTTTACCCCTTCAAAGTCAGGCATGGAGCTGTAGTTGCTGCCGAAGAGACCGGTCTCCACTACTTTGTGTATCTTAGCATGCTTGACATACTTTGTGTACTATACTAAACAGATCTTTTGATCAAGTATCTTGTAAAAGAAATTTGCTTGTTCAAAAGTTTCTAATGCTTACATCTTTAATAAACCCTATTATGCACTTGTGCTTTGTTGGGAAACTGCAGCTTGTTCAAAAAATTCAGCCTGCTTAGAGCCTGTGTCTTTGAAAACTACGACGTGACAGGTTTATAGAACAGTGTCTCTCCCAGCCTGTACTTATCTTAGCCACATTGCAGCATGACAACCAATTTGTTGGAAGTTAACTTCGAGTTTCACTGAATAAATAGTACTTTTCATTTGGTTCCAGCTTTAGGCAAGACTGATGCACAATACAATTTGGACTTTGGATCTAATCCTCAAGAATGATAGACATTTCACTTGTTAATTTTATCCATCAATAACGCATAAGTAACCAATGCATCAATAAATGCTCTAAAATGAGTCATCAGAAATCTATCTACAGATCCAGGAAACCTTCCTTACTTGAAAACAGAGTTTTCTACGTCTGACCTTTAGTCTACTAATTATAGTGCTTGCTTGCCCGCCTGCCTGCCATGGGCAGGAGCTACACACGAGGATGAGGTAAGTTGAACAAGTTTGAACGTCTCCTAACTCAAATTTCCAGCTTAGGACCTACATTTACGTTTTTACAAGAACTTGGAGCTACTGTAGTGTGATCAAAATGCGACCCAAGAGGGAAATCTAAGAATGCTCTGAATCGGCCACTACATCATCCCACTGGCTGTGTTGTACCATATGAATTTCCACTTGATTGGGAGTAGGAAATGGCTGCCCATACAACTCGGAGCAGTAGGATCACCACAAATACAGTGCTTCCAAGTGTGCAAGCCACCTATACAAGAATATAAGCCACGATATTTTAAACACTAGAACTACTAAATAACTTTCCTGAATACCAAACCAATATAGAACTGCATAAATATAGTGGAAGTACCTTTTAAAATTATTAAGTACCTTTTAAAATTATTTTGTGATTGCATCTAGGAAATTAACTTCTTGGGGTGAAATGCAAAATGGGATGCCATTTGTGATGCGTGTTCGCTAGGATTCGTTTTATTTCAGCAGGAACAGTACAGCTCGTTGCAATCCGGTAAGAACACAACTGCTGTTGCATTATCGTTACAAAATATGAAGTATTTCCTATAGTCTAATATCAAGGGCTCTACCCCATTAGTACATGCATAAGCGTCAACACATCCACAAAAGTGAAGGGACGCAAGTCATTGAATATTTCTGAAGTGATACCTCGAGAACTGCTTTAACGATAGACAGTCCAGCCAATAATAGGAACCCGTCAACAGCAAAATACACCTGATTTCCAAAATCACGAAAAGAAAACATAATTAGATTAAGTTTGAATGATGAGCAGAAGTTCTGCAATGGCTGGATATTGAGGCAACTCTACTCAAGACATTGACTAGATTACAAGCGCAGTTTCACATATTTATTTCCATGAACAAGACTTGCAATTTTACAGGAAAAAAAGAACAGAACATCTCAAACTCAGTTTCTTTCTCACTGCTCAATCTATTTCCACACATCTGCCATGAATACGAGTTCACTTCATCCAGTTCTGTCACAAAACCACCTAATCTTAATCCAGTTGTCTAGTAATCAAATAAGTCATTCATAAAGGTTAATGATCTTAACTTCAACTATGTGACCCCACGCTCAAACCAACATTTCGTGAAAACACTTAAAAACTCAGCTGTCAACATTAACCCGTGAATGACCTACCAAGGATAAGAAAAAAATACCAATTGGGGTGATAAAGCCGAGGGCAAGAGAGATCGACAAGCCTTCTTAGCTCGCTTGGATAGCTTCTTGAACATACTATGCAAGAATCTGACAAGCAAATCAATGCTGCTCTCTGTCTCTTCATCCTCATCACTTTCGTCCTCAATAATGTCATTGCCGTCAAAGAATACTTCACCAATCTCATCCGGGTCTTCACCATCCAACTGAGAACAAAATCCTTAGAGTAATATCGACGAGGCAGGAAACTTTTTGAGTACACAGAAAAACAGTACTTGTGAGAATAAAGGAGAGACCTTGCTGTAGCCGCAAATAACCGTAGAGAGACATTTGTAGGGATAGAAGTGGCTATGGGAGTGAAATGCTTTGTGTGTGAGAGACAAACTTTGAACGTGGAACGGCAGTGGTCGTCGGAGCTTTGTGGGTTGTGCGAATATGAGAGCCGAGTGGAGGGATAAGGTGATTGCTCCACTCATTGTGAGTTCAACATGGAAAGCAGTGGATTGTCAAGCTTACAAGTTTATGATTATCGGGTAAGCTCCGGAATCCGAATCAAAAGGCCCGGCCGACCCAGTTTCATATTGCTGTCTTCAAGAGCATTGCCACTCATAGGGAAAAAATTAACACAGTGAATGCGAAATAAAAAGTAATGTTTTAAAAATAGAATTGGACTAGAGATATCAGCCCTAGCCCGGCCCGGCCTGGGCCAAGGGCCAGGGTGATTGGTCCACTCACTGTGAGTTCAACATGGAAAGCAGTGGATTGTCAAGCTTACAAGTTTATGATTATCGAGTAAGCTCCGGAATCCGAGTCAAAAGGCCCGGCCGACCCAGTTATTGTTGTCTTCGAGAGTACTGCCACTAATAGGGAAAAAATTTACCCAGTGAATGCCAAACAAAAAGTAATGTTTTAAAAATAGAATTAAATTAAAGGGTTATACGGAAAAAATTTACCCAGTTAATGCCAAATAAAAAGTAATGTTTTAAAAATATAATTAAATTAAAAGGTTATAGGGCAGGCCACAGGCCGGGCCAAGGGTCACACAGCCAGACCCCTGACCCTATGACTTCATGTGGCTCGGCTTGTGGTCCTTTTTAAGAAAAACTGTAAAAATAATGTCGTTTAAGAAATAATAGGTGCGACCAGCTAAAATCGGACCAGCCAGGATGAAGCGGGTCCTTTTCGACATTTCTAAATCGGACATTAAATCGGTCGAAGGAAAATTTAAGGTTTAAAGATTTGACCAATATATAATAAATAAAAAATAAAATCAAGTAAAAATAAAAAAATGTAATATAAGAATTTGACAACTCAATTAAATAAGTTTAGAGAAATTTGTACAACAAAATCAAATGAATATAACTTTATTTTATGACTTTTATGGCCTTGAGTAAAGGGTGTATTACAATTGTAACCTAACGTCAGAGAGTCTAGAATATAGGTGTTTATAACATCAGCAAAATAGAAGTGTCTAAGTTAGATTAGAGTACAGGTCTTATGTATGTCAAGAATCAATATTTTATGTCTTGGTATGATTTCGTTGTTTAGCACTTAGTTCAGGCTTTTCATTGTTTCTGATACTAAACAGTAGACACATGCACATTATGACAATATGGAAAGTGAGAAAGGGGTAAGCTCGTGCCATTTCCTCCTCATCTGGCATATTTATCTGACAAATTTTCTATTCAAATTAAACACCACAACCCATAACCCAATCATTTGTTTGTACGGCACCAAATTGGGATAGATTCCAACAGGCGAAAAAAAATGGAACAACCATTTTTATTTGAAATTAGATAGATTTATTAATTAATTTTGAGTTTACAGTTTTTATATATTTTTGAAATGAGATTGTTGTTAAATAAATTTATTTTTTTAATTTAGAATCATTATGAACAATATTAAAATTTTTATGAATATGATGTTAATCACTAAATGATCAAGTGAAAGTTAGCAAATTCATAATACTTGAATATGATGAAAATAATAAGTAATATCGACAGTATCAGTTGTGAATAAAGAATTATTTTTAGCAAATTTTTAAAAGGGTATAAGAATTAATTATAAATAAGAAATAAAAGTGATAAATTTTGCTTATGTTTTGGTTTCTAAACTATGAAACATATTCATAGCCAAAAGAAGAAGAGTGAAAACATTTGGCTACAAGTATATTTTTGCAGCCAAAATTTTTAACTAAAATTATATATTATATGACTTTTAGCTACCAAAATATAAAAGTGGCACTTTTAGCTACTTTTGAAATACAATTTTAGCTACGATTTGAAAAAAGTAGCCACTTTTATCTACCACTTTAAAAAACATAATCAAAAGTATGACTTAAGCCATCTTTAAATTATTATTTAATTTTGTGATGTTATACTGCAATTTTTGGTTTTTCTTTCTCTCCTAAATCATGGCTTAAGCCATGTTTATTTTATTATTAATTTTTTGATGTTATACTTTTTAGACTATAATGTAGTTAGATTATGAATG
The DNA here is from genome assembly GCA_025531955.1 of Erythroxylum orinocense. NCBI lineage: Eukaryota > Viridiplantae > Streptophyta > Magnoliopsida > Malpighiales > Erythroxylaceae > Erythroxylum > Erythroxylum orinocense. Next base: position 12,136,211 of record JANZLX010000003.1, on the reverse strand, counting down.
CTTGAACTTGCCTAATTTTAATTAAATTGATGTTTTATTCCAATTCTATGATTACTGTTTCATTTTATGACTAATAGTTGTGCTTGCATGATCAAGAATCGCATGACTTATGATTCAGCTTGAAACTAAAAAATAAAAATTGAAATATCATATTTTTTTCATAAGATAGAAATATTTATGAAATTTTATGTACTACTGTATATTTCTTAGCTAAATGAATTTCATAAATTCATAGTTATCACAGGGAATACTCATTAGATGATTAAACTAGATGAGTCAATTGGGATTAATCTTGATGAAATCAGAAGTGTTAGATTCGTTTAATATGACATTTTTGTTCTTAATTAATTTTAAAATATTTTTATTCAATTAATTATTTTTATTATTCAATTTTTTCAATTAGATTAATTTTTTTAATTAATAAACACAATACTTGTGAGACAATACTCTTTTCATTATTATTATTTGTTTGAGATAACATATACTTTCATTAAAAAAATTTCAATAAGTTTTTAACATTGCTACAAACGACTTTTAGTTACAATTTTGAAAAATATAGTCAAAAGTTTGACTATTAAAATTAAACCTTTATCTATAATTTTTAAATTGTTGCCAAAAGGAAATGTAGCCAATAGACTATTTTGTTATCGCGTTTTGCTATGATTTTGAAAATCACTGCCAAAGATTGACCAAATTGTAGTTAAAAAAAAGAGGCAAAAGCCTACTTTGTTGTAGTGTGACAAAGTCAAACTTGAGACAATATTGGTGAAGGTTGGTTTGTTAATTGTTGTTAAAGAGAATATGCGACGCAAGAAGAGAAAGTACAATGTTGTGGAGTGATCTGTTTTCTATTTTTAAATCTTATCTCTTTTTTCCTTTTACAATGGCAAATGTCTAAATTCTTATATATAGTGGGAAGTGCAAGCTTTAAATCGTTAAAGTTATTGTATATAGATAATATCCTTATTTCAACATCATTGGCTTTTTTAACTTCGTGATGTTAAGTTTACGATTGTTGGCTAAAGAACATTTCACTAAGTTCTTATACATTATTTTCTTCTTCTTTGTCTAAGCAATCAAAGAACTAACCTAATTGGAGATATTTTTAATAATAATAATACGAACTTAAATTATAGAGCCGTGATAAAAATGGACATATTAATGAAGAAAATGTAAAAAATACCAGTTTTGCTATCCATTGAATGATGAACAAGCTGTTGAATCGATTAAACAAACTCCTCAACAAATGAACAAGCTCCTGAAAAATTTGATCAAACTTTATAAAAGTTGTATATCCTTATGTCGTTAATGTCTTTATGTGCCTTTTTTAATGTGTGGGCGTTTTAACAAATAAGAGAAACTGAACATCAAGGAACTTATTTAAGTAGGTAGTAGGAGAACATAGTAGCTATTTATAATAATCATATTTGGATTCCTTATTACAGGACTAATAAATAATTGGCCAATATTGATTAGGGCTTATTTTTTTACTGGACTTTATCCCATTTAACCAGATCCTTTATTAGATTTCTTTATTATCTTAAATTTGGATCAAATTGGATTTTCTTAGCCTTAATTTTATAAACAACTTATAATTAATCATTGTCTAATTAAAAATCACTAACATTCTCCCATTGAAAAAATATTAATTACAATAGTCGTAAAACAATAAAAATAGGAAAAGTGGTTAAGAAAAATCAATTTAAAGGTCGACCAATTTAGAACATTTGATTCAAAGATAATAAAAGTCCATCATTGAGTCCTGTAAGGCATTTGATACCGAAAAATATCAAATACATGTGTCATATACAACACATATCCAATACAATCAGGCATACGTAATATCTTACTAACACTAATGAGAAAATGGAGTGTGATAAACTACATCGATACCTATATGATTTGAAATATATCATTGTTTTATTTTTCGTGCTCATTTTCTATAAGCTAAATCTTATAAGAGAAATTTGTTTTCTCTTACTAAATGCAAAATTCCATTAGAGAAACCCTTGTAGGATTAAATACTTATATCCCCCTATGCCTTATCAAACCTATAGATTTATATAATTATCTATATATGTCTAGATGACATGGTCTTAATGTTAATCTGTATATATATGCCCATTGACCTTTAAAATACTCAAGATCGATACATGTCTTAAGACTTTCACCTGTAGTATGAAAATGTACAACAAACAGTATGGTTGAGAAAAAAAATATAATCATCAATATATATTAAAAATACTATCATAATATATCAAATCTATACAAATGTATTAAAAGAAATACAGTAATCCTTAACTAATAGTGTCTAAGGACTTTAGTAAATCTATAATATACACATGTTTCCCAAAAATAACCGAGCATAGTCCTTTATTTAAAGGATCAAAAAGCATGTGCTCATTCTTCAAATTGTTCACCTTAATGTCACCCTTTTGTATTAATTACTTTATGGTCAGATATTTGACCTCCAAATACTTAGACCATATGATATGCTTATTATTATTATTGAACAATACAGTAGAAAGATGTTCATAATATAACTGAATGGGTCTAGAAATTGAATCAATCACAGACATCTTAGAAATCAATTTCTTGAGCCAAACCACCTGTGAAGTAGCCCCATATCACGCAACAAACTCTATATGCATAGTCGAGGAATTTACTAATGTATGTTTAACATTTTTCTATGATATTGTACCATCTGCTAACATAAAAATGTGCCCTGATGTGGACTTCCTATCATTTAGCCACATAGCAAAATTTGAATCCATATAACCTATGAGGGTGAGACTAATGAATTTTTTTTAATGTTAATATATAATCCTTAGTTTCTTTGAGATATCTCAAAACTTGTTTGACTGTATTTTAGTGGTTTATTCCTGGGTTAGCTATACACCTACCCAACAGTTTAACAACAAATGCAAAGTTTGGTCTAACGCATACTTGGGCATACATCAGGCTACTAACTGCTCTAGAATAAGGTAAATTCTTCATAGCCTCTATCTCTTTGTATCATTATTTAAAGATTGTGTTAAAGATAATTTCTCACCATGAGAGATAATTGTTGCAACAAGTTTACAATCAGTCATATTAAAACTTTTCAGTATTCACTTAATGTATGCTCTCTATAAAATATCCAACATGTGTTAAGACCTGTCTTGATGGATATGAACATCTAGCACAAAAGATGTCTCACCAAGGTCCTTTATGTCAAAATGCTTAGTCAAAAGTTGTTTAACCACATATAACATGGTCATGTCATTTGATGCAAGCAAGATATCATCTATATATAAAAGTTAAAAGATTACTTTACTCCCCCTTAACCTTATAATACAAACATCTTTTAACTTTATTTTCCATAAATTCAAATGAGCTAACATCCTCTTCAAAATTTAGGTGCTATTGTCTAGAGGCTTGTTTCAAATCATCTATGGATTTTCTCAATTTATATACCATGTCAACTTTTTCTTAATCTTGAAATCCTTCAAGTTGTTCCATATAGACCTTTTCATAAACATCTCCATTTTAAAAAATAGTTTTAACAACCATTTGATATAATTCCATATTATAATGAGTCACTATTGTGATAATCAATCTAAATGCATCCTTAGATGATACGGGAGAAAAGGTAACATTAAATTCAATCCCTTATCTCTGAGTAAATCTTCTCGCAACCATTCGAGTTTTAAATCACTCAACTTTACCTTAAAAGTCCTTTTTGGTCTTATAACTCAATTTACAATTGATAGATTTACAATTATAATGTAAATTCACAAGCTCCTATACCTTATTATGCTTTATGGATTACATCTCATCCCTTATTCCATCTCACCACAAATCCACATGAGGTTTATAAACAACTTATGTAAAAGTAACTATATCTATTACATGTCCAATTTCATAGTCTTGTTAACCTAAATAAACTATGTAATCAGATGAGATAGCAAGTCTTTTCACTACAGTAGATCTTTTTAATCGAACTAGTTCAATAGGCTCTTGTACCTCAGTAACCTCAGTTTGTATAGATATAGGTTCTTATCCTTGTACTGGTATGGTAATGAGACCTTGATTCACTAATTCTGACTGTATGAGTAATGGATATGAAATAACTATAGTATCCACCCTTCTCTCATCTGAAGGGTGAGAATGACCACCCTCTTCATAGACATTATGCTTAAGAAAATTAGTTGTTTATGATTTTACTATTCTAGATCCTCCATTGTTTAGAAAAATTTTATCCCTTAAAGTAGTTAGGATATTCAATAAAATAATAATGAATAGAACGAGAATGTAACTTATCTTCATAAGTATTATCCAAAGGAACCTCAACAGGGAAGCCTTATACACGAAGATGAGTGAGGCTAAGCTTCTACCTCTTCCATATTTCAAAAGGCTTTTTTTTAATTGATTTGCTTGACACATAAGGTATATATAAGATAGTCTTTATAGCTTCACCCTAAAGGTAATAAGGTAAATTAGTCATGCTTTACATTGACCTCATCATATCCTTTAAGATTCGATTTGGCCTTTCAACTATACCGTTTTGCTTAGAATTACCTAGTATAGTGAACTGAGCCACTATTCTATATGGTTATACATATTTGACAAAAAAATCTTTTTCTTATACTGAAACACTATATATAACAAAATATTCACCTTTACGGTCAACTATGATAATCTTAATTGACCTTCTTAATTGGTTTTTCAACTTCAGCCTTAAAGATCTTGAATTTCTCATGAACTTCAGACTTTTCTTTGAGCCAAAAACACATATCCATAACCAGAATAGTCTTTAATAAATGTCAGAAAATATCTTGAATTACACAATGTAACTTTATAAGGTCTACATATATCTGTATGTATTATTTCTAATAAGCTAGAAGTAGGAGTTGACCTTTTTTTTCTTCTTTATTTTGGTCAACTTACCCCTATAATAGTCAAAACATGATTCTAGATCATCATTAGGAGAATGTTATCTTTAACTAATATTCTCTTAACTCTATCTCTAGAAATATGACCCAATATTTTATGTCACAATATGTATGACTTATCTTTTATCAAGGTTCTCTTTTTAGTGATTTGTTCGACAATATATGCCGAAGCATACATCTCATTAGGTGCAAGAAACATTCTTTATAAGCCATATGAAAAGAAGGTAGTACCATTATCTTTTGCATTGGAAAATACCTTTACAACGAAATTTTTAATTAAAAAAAAGTAAACTTCTATATTCAAAATAGATATAGAAATCAAATTCTTTCTAAAAGATGGTATATAAAATGTGTCATATAATACAAGCTTGAAACCTGTGTCAAGGTTTAAACATCCCTTATAGTGATTACGTTAACTTCGTTGTTGTTGCCCACCATTAGTTTTTCCTCCTTCTTATTAGACTTTCACTTTTATACGAATCTCTGCATTGTGGAAGCATCATGATTAGAGACTCCACTATCTAGCCAATATGAACTTGATATGGATATTTATACTTATGTATCATACAATCTAAGGAGTTAACTGATAACTGTTGGCTTTATTTCCAAGTTTTATATTTTTGTCATTCAAGCTTTTTAAGTCCCTTCTTCTTATATAATAAAAACCTAATACTCATACTCTTTACAATATCTGCAAGACTTTTAGCAACACTAGATTGAACAACATCTATATATGGAGGAAATTTAGGTTTCTTACCTTTAAATTTATGGTGACTTGCTTTGGTTGCTATTAAGGCTGTATGAATTATATTCTTTAACTTTTCTTCTTCAACAATATAATGGTTGGCAGTGCATTTATGTCCTAGGCTTCATCCTAAGAATTGCATGTGGTAACCAAAATACCAAACTCTAATAATAGAGCATTCAAAGCTTAATGCATAATATAAGCATCAGGAATATATATATTAAATGCCCTTAGCTTACTCTAAAGGTGCACCATTCTAATTATATATTGCCTCACTCTCCTTACTTTTTTTATATCTTATAGAATATAATTCCTTTAATAAAGTACCTATTTCAGTATTAAAAGATACCTTATATGCCTGTGAGACATTATTAAAGAAATCCCTTGCTATGTTTATTTTAGAAGCTCACTTAGTAGATGGTCTAGTATGGATCTCTTTATAGTCAAGTAACACATCCTATTTGACCTTTCCCAAGCTATATATATTGCTCTCTCAACCTTTGAGCTAATAGATATAGGTGTCGGTGGCCTATCCTTGACCATGACCATGTTGATATCTATTATCTTTAACGTAAATTCTTCCACTTCTTACCTTTAAACTAATGGTTCAATTTATTGCAATAATCAGTTAATGTATGAATGTCACTACTCGATAATCATTCAATGTATGAATTCCATTCATTTATAACATAACCAAATAAGCCATAAAAGAAGACCATCTAGGTCTAC
>JANZLX010000003.1:12107272-12126423 GCA_025531955.1 Erythroxylum orinocense | reverse complement strand
TCTCCCAAATACTCTGCAATTTTAGTTTCGGTTTTATAACACGTACTCTGCAATTTTAGTTTCGATTTTATAACACTCCTAACGTCTATTTCAGATGTGGAGCTTTAATCTAATTTAATAGTAAGGAAGTGAGAAGGTTACAGGCTGGGGAACATTAGTTACTTCTGGGTTGGTTACATATTTTTAATAACTAGTTCTGAAAATATATGTAAAAAATTAGGAGAAAAATTTATTTCATAAAATGCATAAAAATTTTAACGTTATTTTTAAATATTCATAAAATTATATAAAATGTTTATATAGTTAATAAAGAAATCGACTTCTAAGCTTAGCCAATTAATAAAATGTATAACCGTCAACATTAAAAATAGATACAATAAATGAATTGTTTGTCTCCCACTCTTACACTTTTTGTTTCTCTCTCTCTCTTCTCTTTATCTCTGATGTCTCACAGTTCTCAGCCACCACCGTCTCTCCCTCACACCGCCTCATGTGTTGCTGTCACCGGCCACTACTCCGCAATCATCTCTTCCTCACGTGCCCAGTGCCTAAGTCAATCACACAAGCCACCACATGTTCTTGTTGCTATATGTCTGAACTTCATACCTAGAATCAAAATTCTTCTTTAAAACTGACTTTGACCCAAAAGAATGAAGGGTAAGACACAAAAGCACAATAAAGACAATAAAAAGGGCAGAGAAGAAGGTGAATAGAAGAAAATCAGTGGAAGGGAAGAGACGGATCAGAAGATAAAGCAATGTCCTCTCATTCTAAAAGCTTTCATTTACTTATTTATTTAATTATGTAAATGTAGTTTAAAATTGTAAATGACCCCATTTATATTTATATGGTAATTCATGTCAATAAGGTTGAGGATACTTTTGATACTTTTAGTTAATATTATAAAATTAGACAAAATTTTAAATTTTAAATGTAATTTATCCTGAAATTACCCTTTTGCAGAATAAGGTTACTAAAGCCTTTTGCATTTTTAAATTTTAAATAAACAAAAAATAAAATAAAACAACTTTTATTAAGTAATAATGTTATAATTAAAATTCTATTGACAACAAAAATATAGTTTCTTTTAAAGATAAAAATATTATGAATATATTGAAAACTCATTCAACCAATTCGTTTCTTATTTAATGCTTAATTAGTAATTTATTAAATAATTCAATTATCAAATATTATTTTATATTATTATACAAATGATATAATTTTTATAATTTACATCTAAATTAAAACTTTTTTCTCAAAATTTTTTGTACATATATAAAATCACCTAATTTATTTATAAATAATCAAAATCAAAAATATAAATATAAGCTTTATCATATAAATCAAATTTTTTTTGGAAACTTCTAATTCTCCGACATTTATGTACTCAAACGCGGCACGTGTACAATTCATGAACAAATCCTCACCCCATTTTCAAAGAGGCCCACATTCGGTCATTGAAAGTAACGCGTCAAATATGGCGCGTACTTTCGGATTTAAAGTACCCACGGTTACTTAACCGTACCATATTACTGCCAATTAAGACGCATGACAAGACGTGGTTGGATTTTTGTGAATAACACGAACAACGTAGGCCGAAGAGGGAGCGAGTGTATTGGTGGGCCATTATATTTAAGAAAAGATAAATAAAACCTTAACGGCAACGGAATAACTGCCAAGGAGAAAATTTTCAAAAACCAAAGCAGAGGAGACGATTCTCATCTTCCTCTCTGTTTCATCGCCGTTTTAATGAGAAGGAAAATGGATGAAATCGAAGAGCAATATATTTGTTGATTGATTTCAGATCAAACATTATTCTCCGGGAAATTTGGAGTTTGGATCGTTCTGTTTGTCCTTTTGCTGCGAGATAGACGATGAGTGGAGGCGGATGGGAAACGGTTAGGTCATCGAGCTCCAGGCTGGGGCGTGACGTGAGTTTGACGGGTCGTACGACGACTCGTCCAGTTCGACTCGGACGAGTCCAGCCTCAAGCCCCCATTTACCGGACCATTTACTGCAATGACCGCGAGGCGAATCTTCCCGTTGGATTCAAGGTTTTATGTTATATAAATGCTTGGATAGTATGTTTGTATGCGTGTATAAGCTTTTTGGTCGAATTGTTTTCGTCTGTTTGGTTGTTGAAAAAAGAAATGGACTTTTTCTTTGAATTATTTGTTGTGCAACTAGAAATTCAGTTGACTTGGTGCAACTGATTTCTTAGGCTTTATTGAGCAATGTTTCACATAGGTTTCGCTAATATTGAGCTTGAACGTTTTTGCTTCACGGTGCAAAATTGTAGGTATCCATGCTTACTTCATTGATGAAAGCATGAGGTCATCGCATGTTATCTGTTTTATACATGTTATATGCTAAGATAAACGTTCAATTAGATATGAAAAGGAAAGCTGTTCTTGGTATTTGTGCTCAAGCATTGACAATTAGTTAAAGGAAACACTCAACAATGTGCTCGGAGTCGAACGAGGTGCTTCAACTGAAAGATTGTTGGAGCACATTGCGTGTGGGGTTACTGCACAATGACCCTGATTAACTTTAATTTCCTTTTCGATGTTATTCATATAAATACCTTTATGTAAGCATAACTATGTGTCTAGAAATTGACCTGTCATATACTTAATCAAACCCTCGGAGATAAGCTGTGTCTCCGGGATGAATTTTATCCTAGTTCTTTTTGTGTGCCAGTAATTTATCCTAAGACACGTCAGACATATTGAAAACCTTGACCATCCTCCTTGATTAATGAGCAGGCAGTTGTATCCATGTTGCCTTATCAGGCCATCTTTTGGGAGTCATTTGACTTGTGAAAATTGAAATGAAATTTATATATACAAAATTCATTATTAATGAGCAGGCAGTTATATCCATGTTGTCTTATCAGGCCATCTTCTGGGAGTCATTTGACTTGTGAAAATTGAAATGAAATTTATATATGCAAAATTCATTATTAATTAGCAGGCAGTTGTATCCATGTTGCCTTATCAGGCCATCTTCTAGGAGTCATTTGAATTGAAATGAAATTTATATCTGCAAAATTCATTCATAACTTAAACTTGTCAATTAGTCTTCTGTTGACAAAGTCTATTGGGAGTAGCCAAGATTCTAGTTGAATTGTTCCTATCTGAAGCTTCATTTATCAAAGCTCTAGCTTTCAGTTTTTCTGCATTAGTTGTTTTTGGAAGTTTTCGTGCTAATATGTTTTGAAGAATGTTTTTGATATATGTCAAAGTATGTGGCCAGAGTTCCATTATTCAATCCGTTTTTCCTTCTTTCTGCTCAAATTTGCTTTCTTTTTAATTATTTGAGGTAAATTGTTTCAGGGCAATTCTATTTCAACTACAAAGTACAATTTCTTTACCTTTTTACCAAAAGGGTTATTTGAACAGGTAAACTAGCGTTTGAAAATGGAATGTTGATTATTTTAGACGTCTTTGCCCTTAAATGATTGGCTATGTCTGCTTGAAATCTTACATGACTTTACTTGCAATATAATGTTTTGGCATTTATGTTGATGAATTGCTTAAGAGCATCAATATTGAATCAAGGGGCTTAATCACTAAATGATGGATGGACTTTATTGCTTCTAGTGATTGGGTTAATTGGGCAATTTACGATGAAAAGAGATTAACATCTATAGCGTATTTGATAATGTTCTAATTTCCTTGAATTCTCACTCTAGATATAAGCTGTGCTAATCATGGACTGATAATAACATCATCTCCAATGAAAAAAAATCATAATCTTGGGATTTTTTTCCCCCTGTAATTGATTTTGAATTTTCCAAAAAATTGCTCAAACCAGTGATGTTTGATGTTTGAAACAGAACTGTAGTTAATTGGTTGAGCTCCATTATCTGTATGGTAAGGTAGATTTATCATTCCCCTCTCATTTGAATAGTGTGATCCTTTTCCTGAGAATATTTTCTACTGCAATGACAGTTCAGGCGTGTGGCCAATTGCTACTTCCTGTTTATCTCAATTTTATCGATGACTCCAATCAGGTGTGATAGTCATACTCATTATTTGAACTAAGTGTATTCTTCCCTTTATATTATTTTCGCTATATAGACTTGTTACATTTTTTATTTGTCAAGTTGATGTTGATTTAGATTTGCGGGATGTTATAGCCTTTGTAACAATTCATAGACAAGATTTTCCCCAACAATGTTGTCATGTAACATTTTGAGTTTAATCATCTTACTTTAGAACATCGTAGGATCTACAGGAGAAATCACACATGTTTTTGAATGCACGAATGTTCCAAAACATTTCAGAAGTGAAGCTACAAATTAATGTTATTGGTCACAATAATTACCATTTATATGACTATCTGGTCTAAAGTCTTGCTGAACATTAAGTTTCCTGTTTGCGACAGATATGTAAATTTGACACATGTATGTGTTGTATTTAAGAAGTTTTCTGATCATGCAGCCCAGTCAATCCAATTACAAATGTTGTACCTTTGAGTTTGGTGCTTTTAGTCTCTCTTATTAAGGAGGCATTTGAAGATTCGGTGAGTAATGCAATCATGTTATGATTATGATTGCTAACATGATTGCATCCTTTATCTTTTCTTGTTCTTTCAAAAAAAAAAAAAGGTTTTCGAGTGCTACTGAGATTATAGTATATATGTATATTTGCTAGTATAGGGTTATATTACATACTATACTGTCAACAAGAACAAAACCCAAATGTCTTCTTTTTTCAAATTTCTTTCAACTTGATGCCTCTTTTATAGTGTTTTTTCCGGTTGGGTGGGGGGAGGGGGGTGTTGGAGATGATGAGGGCAAATTTTTCTGTGATTGACGAGGGAAAGCTACTCATTTCTTGTTTGTTTGTTCTGTTATCCTCTTTTGTACACAACAGAAGCGCTTTCAGAATGATATGGTGATAAATAACAGTCTCGTAGAAATGTTGCAAAATCAAAGGTGGGAGACTGTTTCTTGGAAGAAATTGCAGGTTGGAGACATTATTAGGGTGGGTATCCTGAACTCCTATTAATATTTCCTTCTTTTCGATTGAACTGTGTTAATAATATGGTTGGCTAGCTTAACTAAACAAACATTTTTGAACTGACGTTTGGCTATTATGTCCACATTCTTCATATTGTAGGCTGAATTTGCTTAGTCTTTCAGGTTAAACAAGATGGATTCTTTCCCACAGATCTTCTTTTTCTTGCTACTACAAATCCAGATGGTGTATGCTACATTGAGGTTTCCTTTCTTTCATGCTTTGTAGAACCCTTATTTCATAAAAAGCATGACCTTAAGTTGTTATCAAGCATTGCTTTTTCTTATCCATTTTCAACGTTTGGCTTTTGTTGGCAGACATCAAATTTAGACGGGGAAACAAACCTCAAGATCAGAAAGGCATTGGAAAAGACTTGGGATTACTTGAGTCCTGAGAAAGCTGCTGAGTTCAGAGGTTAAGTTAGGTTTAGAATATTAAGTACATTGACATGAAGTACATAGGTGCATATATACATCCAAATTACATTCAAGAACCATCAATGAGTTACATTAGGGATTAATATCAAGTTATTTATGTGTCTGTAAGCTTTCTTTTGCTACCCTTGTCAGCATCGTTGCCTTCTGTGATTGTTATGATACACTAAATTATCATGGGTTGGTCAAACTGTTGAATATGTATAGTATTCTACGTAAAGAATGGGCTTTGTTTCATGCTCATGCTTGGAATTTTCTTATGCACCACACCAATACCTCGTGAATGTCATCTTTCTCTTACTTTGCAAGCATTCTTATATTGCTTCATTAATACAGGTGAAGTACAGTGTGAGCAACCGAACAATTCACTCTATACTTTCACTGGCAATCTTATTATTGATAAACAGACACTACCTCTCAGTCCAAACCAACTTCTATTAAGAGTAAGCTTCAAATTCATTTCCTCCTCAATAATAGTTGCTTTTATATTCATTTGTCTTTTTTCCTTAAGCTCCAAATTCATTTCCTCCTCAATAACGGTTGCTTTTATATTTATTTGTCTTTTTTCCTTTCAGGATATAATTATTTCCTTGAATGCTTCTAACAAGCTTTTGTCTCCGCCTTGCCCCAGGGGGGGACTTCACACTACCTTTCTTGGCCATTTGTTATGATATGATGATAGGACTAATATTGGTTTTATTTAATTACTATGGTTTCATGTCCTTCCAGGGGTGTAGTCTCAGGAATACAGAGTACATTGTTGGGGCAGTTATATTTACTGGTCATGAAACAAAGGTTTGTTATTGTGCTAATAATTTGTCATTTTAGTGCTTATTATCAAAGGCATTGGCCTATTTGGTTGTACAATAACTATGCTACTAATTTCTCCTTATTCTCCTCAAAATTTTTCTTGTTAAGTTGTGTGAGTGCCAAGAGTTTTGACTGTTGTATTTTGTACAAATGTGGAAGTAATAGGTTTGTATTTGTACTTTAATGCCAGAGAAACCGATCATGTTATCATTTTTGACATTATAATCTTGCTGCTTAGTTTGTGGCTAACATGTGGATAACTTTTTATGGCTGCCTGGAATCATGCAGGTTATGATGAACTCAATGAATGTTCCTTCTAAGAGAAGTACATTAGAGAGGAAACTTGATAAACTTATACTCATGCTTTTTGGAACACTCTTCATTATGTGTTGTATTGGAGCCATAGGCAGGTGAGTCACGGGCTAAATTGTCTTCTGTTTTCTTTTGCTTCTTTTCTTTGGACTTTTTTCCATCAAACTTGCCACCTCTTGTGTTTTGTAAATTTCTTGCATGATAATGTTCTATGCTTTGTGTAATTATACAGTGGTGTATTCATAAGTCGCAAGTATTTCTACCTAGGACTTGAAGAAGGTGTGGAACTGGCATTTAACCCTAGCAATCGATTTGGGGTAATAATAAGATTGCTATATTTATTGTAATTTTTGTCCGTTTCCAGCATTATTTTCTTGATTTTTATTCACTTTTTTTTATTTTGTAGGTTGTTGGTCTGACCATGTTTACCCTGATCACACTATACTCTACAATAATCCCCATCTCATTGTATGTTTCCATTGAGGTCAGTTTATAGGCCGGGCTTCATGCAATTTTCCTAGACATTAGGTTAGCGTTGCAGAATGCGGCAAATTTTTGTTAATTGATTGCAATCTCATGTCCAGACGATCAAATTTATTCAATGCACTCAATTTATCAACAAGGATTTACATATGTACCATGCTGACAGCAATACCCCTGCATTGGCAAGGACTTCAAATTTGAATGAGGAACTTGGGCAGGTAAATTAATGCGAATGGCTTCTCCTCGTAAAAAAAAGGAGGTCCAACCAATAAAGATTTTTTTAATTCATCCCTAGAGTTGAAATACCTAATTTAAGAATTGGTCGTAATCCACATAGCTTTTCTTTTGCTGAAGAAATATGTCCATTATGTTGGATGTGTGGTATGTAGCTGTTCAAATTTCTTTAAATTGGTTAGTTTAATCATCTACATGTCTAGGACTTTAATTTCTGTGTATTTTTTCAGGTGGAGTATATCTTTTCTGATAAAACAGGAACTTTAACAAGAAATTTGATGGAGTTCTTTAAATGTTCGATTGGAGGTGAAATTTATGGATCTGGTATAACAGAAATTGAGAGGGGAGGGGCTCAACGGACTGGCATGAATGTCCAAGGAGTATGGTTCTTGGCCTTTATGGAACATGGACAACTTTGTCTGCATGGATTAAGATAACATATTGACATCAGCACCTTTTTGTACTCACTCTTGTAGCATGGAAAATTGTTGGGTAAATATTTTGTTGATTTTCGTACAGGTTCCTAAATCAACTAATGCAATTCATGAGAAGGGTTTTAATTTTGATGATCCAAGGATTATGCAAGGAGGTTGGAGAAATGAGGCTAATCCTGAACTGTGCAAGGTAGTATACTTTTTATAGGAGTTTTTATATTTATTCGGTCCCTTCTAAAAGTAAGTGTGTAACCTGAAGCTTCTAATATTTTCCTGTTATTAGAAATATAATTTATTTTATCCTTAGTCACAATCCAAGTTGCTTATGGATTTTTGGCTATTGCCCGGGAATGATGTAGGAAAATATATAATCCTCATCAATATTTTTTGCATTTTTTTCTGTAGTAATATGACATTTTACAGTTGATGCTACTGGGAGTTTGTGATTGTTTAAGTTTTTGGATTAAATGCTTTCTTTGATATTTTATCAGTGCCTTGTGTAACCAAGAGCTCTCAAGTTCAAGTTACGCAACCCTTATTTCCAGTGGATTAGTAATGTGTATGTTTGTTCACACTTCGTGTGAGGAGTAGAGGTGGCATTGGGCTGAGACTCAGAGGCTCGAGCTAGAGTCTTATGTGATCCAAAGCCTAAATCAAGTTCAGGCAAAGTCTGAAATTTTTTATTTTTTAAAATTAAATTATTTAATTTAATTTTAAAATGACAATGACATCATTTTGCCTATGGTCGTTCAGGTTTCGAGTTGGGTTGAATCAAAAGGCCTTTTCCCAAGTCCAACACTTAGCCTGAAACTAAAACAAAAACAAAAAAACTCTATTAAGACCTGAGGCCCGATCAATTCGGGCTATGCCCATTGACTTTAGGCTAACTCGGGCCAGGTAAACATGCCTACGCCTAAGGAGGAGTGTTAGAATAATATGATCCATTCTTGGGACACTCCCAATTGCTTAAACTTTTAAGTTGAATGGTTTCTTGAAAGTTTGGTTCAACACGTCGAAAATCCTATACTTTTCCACAAAAGCATGTAGATGCTAAAATCTAATATTGATGATAAATGCTACTTCCAGATGTTTCAAGTCTTGCTGAGGCTTGCAACTGTGCCTCATTTCAGTTATGCTATTCAGTTCTTATCAAAACTATAGTAAATTCTATGAGTGTCAGGGTCGTTCTCCCATTTTTGTGAAGTGTCTCGAACATCAATCTAGTAGTCCAAGTAAGCATTTTAAGTGCTACTAGTTTCTTTCCTGTGACAATTTAATATTTTCATTGTGGACTTACTATAAAAAAACTCTTACAGTTTGTTTTGAGTGTCCTTGAAGTATGCTTTTATGATGTATCAATCTTAAAAGTCTAGTAGCTTAAATCATAGCTTTTTCCCTTTACGTAGGAATTTTTTAGATGCCTTGCTATATGTCATACTGTGCTCACTGAAGGTGATGAGACTCCTGAGAAGATCACTTACCAAGCTGCATCTCCTGATGAAGCTGCTTTAGTTACTGCTGCAAAGAACTTTGGCTTCTTTTTTTACAGGTTTGGCATAACCATTTGTAAAGCTTTCCTTTCCCTTAAAAGGTGTTCCTTAGCAACCAAATAAAAGTGGTTAATTTAACACCAATTACTTTTTAACTCTGCTAATATGGCGGTTATGAAATTGGTTTTATTCCTTAGGCGAACACCTACCATGATCTATGTTCGTGAATCTCATGTGGAGCAAGTGGGGAATATTCAAGACAAGGCATATGAAATTCTGAATGTTCTGGAGTTCAACAGGTAAGCACAAAGTTATATTTGTCAATGTATCATCTCATTATACTGACATCATTTGTATCTTTGATCTTATAGCACAAGAAAGCGACAGTCTGTTGTTTGTCGTTATTCCAATGGTAGACTTGTCTTGTACTCTAAGGTATCATTTTTACCAAAATATCCTGATTCTACATGTTTCTGGGGAGGGTACTTAGCCCTTGAGGGAGGAAGGTTTGAGTCAAACCTGAGACTTGTTGGCTTGGGAAATGACACTTGGCTGGAAACCCTTTTTTTACAGGGAGCTGATACTGTGATATATGAAAGATTGGCTGATGGAAATGATTCTATAAAAAAAGTAACTAGGGAACACCTGGAACAATTTGGATCAGCTGGACTACGTACTCTTTGCCTAGCATATAAGGATTTGAGCCCTGAAGTATATGAAACCTGGAATGAGAAGTTCATCCAAGCAAAATCGTCTTTGAGGGATCGTGAGAAGAAGCTAGATGAGGTACAATCTACCTGATCATAAGTTTTCTCCTGTCCTCCAACCTCCTCCAATTTTGGTGTCTATCTTGTTTGAATGTTTTGTTGAAAGATATTATCAACTATGCTATCGTTACTCATTAAATGCCTTGCTGTTAAACTTTTAAAGATAGATAATGCAATGTGTATTTTTCATATTGATTTGTGTTTTATGTATGAAACATTTCTTATGCAGTTGTTGAGGCTATTATTTAAGTGTTGTTCTGGTAATAATAGTAATGGCATATATCAAAAGTTGGAAAACATTATAAGAAGATACTGTTTTCTTCCTTTGTGTAAAAAACTTTCGATATTTTAACAATGGCTAAAAATACTATTTTGCTCTACTTTCTTATTATTGAAATCTAGTGAACCAGTGTGCTGAAGGGGGCTATACGCTTGGAATGGCCCGTTTCATGCCTTTAAAATCCCAGGAATTAATCATCCTTTAGATAATATGAGCAGAAGTTTGGAACAGTGAAGTATATACATTAGAAATTGTTCTCTCAGGATTGTTTGAAGTAGGATCTGGTAGAAGTTTGTATACGTGAAGAAAGACCTCTTTATTGTTCTTAAGTGGTTTTATTTGCCTTTTTTTAAAATGCATTGAAGTTATCATCTTTTACAAACTGAGCTAAATGCAGGTTGCAGAACTAGTAGAAAAAGATCTTATTTTAATTGGGTGCACCGCTATAGAAGACAAGCTTCAAGAAGGAGTACCAGCTTGTATAGAGACTCTTTCTAGAGCTGGAATTAAGATCTGGGTACTAACAGGAGATAAATTGGAAACAGCAATAAACATAGCCTATGGTGATTTTTTACTTTATTTTACGTTGTCATTCCCCAAATTTTTGACTCTTGAGTTACGTGCCAGCTTTTATGAATGCGCAACTTTTTAAATATATCTTCTGTTTGTCATTAACTGCAGCTTGCAACTTAATTAACAATGAAATGAAGCAGTTCATTATCAGTTCGGAGACAGATGCAATTAGAGAAGTGGAAAACACGGTAAGAAGTTCATTATAGTTGGATGGATTTAATTTGGGATTGCACAATTTATTACACACTGTTGATTTCTTCTGTCAAATGATAACTGTTGTTACAGGGTGACCAAGTAGAAATAGCTCATTTTATCAAGGAAGAAGTAAAAAAAGATCTGAAAAATTGCCTTGAGGAGGCACAGCACCAATTGCGCACTGTTTCTGGACCAAAATTAGCACTTATTATTGATGGAAAGTGTTTAATGTATGCATTAGACCCAAGTTTACGAGTGATGTTGCTAAATCTAAGCCTGAATTGTAGTTCAGTTGTTTGCTGCCGAGTTTCTCCTTTACAGAAAGCACAGGTGATTGTCCTTTTTGCCTTAAAAAACTTGTAATTTACAATTTTGTTAAGCAAGGAAATGCTGTTTCTCTAAAATTTTAATATCTATATTTATCTGGTCTAAATCACTTAATGGTTCAAGTATTACAAATTATCATTAATATAGTAATTAAGAGTTTCTTTTTTTGGGTGAATGCAAACACAGATTTTCTCACATTACTATATGCTACATTGAAAGTCCACATTGGCTTGGTCTGATTCCAGATTCTAAGTTACTGCTTGTATACATAAGCTTCTCTTGCAAACTGGAGACTATTCATATGCATACTTAGATGTATGGTTGGGTATATATGCAGAAGTAAATTAAAACCTCAAGTCAGAATTTCCTTTGTTTAATTAGTTATCTTGGTGCGACTGCATATTTTGAGTATCCAAGCCTTTGGTTGAGGAATTTGTATTCAATTTTAGGTGACTAGTCTGGTCAAGAAAGGTGCGTGCAAGATAACGCTTAGTATTGGAGATGGTGCTAATGATGTTAGCATGATTCAAGCTGCTCATATTGGTGTTGGAATAAGTGGGTTGGAAGGGATGCAGGCAGTAATGGCTAGCGATTTTGCAATTGCCCAATTTCGCTATCTAACAGATTTGCTACTTGTGCATGGACGTTGGTCCTATCTTAGAATATGCAAGGTCTGAATTTTACAATCTTCAAGTCCTTAATCCTCCATTCGGTTGATTTCTTAACAAGAGTTGGACTTATTTCCTTCTAAAACTGATTGTGCTTTTACGCTTCTGCAGGTCATCACATATTTCTTTTACAAGAATCTTACATTCACGTTGACTCAATTTTGGTTCACCTTTCATACTGGGTTTTCCGGTCAAAGATTTTACGATGATTGGTTCCAGTCTCTGTATAATGTTATATTCACAGCCTTGCCAGTGATCATGGTTGGTCTATTTGATAAGGTGATTATGCTTACCAAAACCTTGAATTAACCATCGGTTTATGAGTGCTTCAGCACAGATTTACAATTATCTGCGATGAGCTTGAATTATTGGCTCTCTTTGGAAAAAATGTGTGTTTTGCTAGGACGTCAGCGCATCCCTGTCCAAGAAGTATCCTGAGCTCTACAAAGAGGGGATAAAGAATGTATTTTTCAAGTGGAGAGTGGTAGCTACATATGCTTTCTTTTCAGTGTATCAATCTCTAGTGTTCTACCACTTTGTGACTGTTTCCAGTGCTCGTGGTAAAAATACCTCAGGCAAGATGTTTGGGCAATGGGATGTTAGCACAATGGCCTTTACATGCGTTGTAATCACAGTTAACCTGCGCCTTCTTATGATCTGTAATTCAATTACAAGATGGCATTACATTAGTGTTGGAGGAAGCATTTTGGCTTGGTTTTTGTTCATTTTTGTATATTCACTCTTACGGGTGAGTCAGTTAATGATCTTTTCCCTCTTCATTCTGATATCAGCTCATAATAATGACTTACTGATATGCACTTCATTTTAATTGCAGGAGAATGTTTATTTCGTCATTTATGTCTTGATGAGTACCTTCTATTTTTATATCACACTTGTTCTTGTTCCTGTGGTTGCACTCTTCGGTGACTTCATTTACCAAGGGTAAGGTTCCGCAGCACTAATTTGAAACACTTGGATTTTAGTTTTTTCTATACATGATTAGCATATTCTTAATCTTATTGGGGCATCAAATATGGTTGTTCATTTTAACCCTGAGATTTGACTCAGGGTTCAAAGATGGTTCTTTCCCTACGATTATCAGATCGTACAGGAAATTCACAGGCACGAGCCTGATGACAATTCCAAAGCTCGACTGCTTGAGATTGGGAATGGGCTTACACCTGAAGAGGAAAGGAGCTTCGCTATAGCTCAACTTCCAAGAGAACTATCTAAACATACAGGCTTTGCTTTTGATTCGCCTGGATACGAGTCATTTTTTGCCGCACAGCTAGGTATATATGCACCAGCCAAGGCATGGGATGTTGCAAAGAGAGCCAGCATGAGGTCACGACCAAAGGTACCTAAAAAGAATTAAATAGAGAAGATATCATCGTAATAATGGTCTTTTTTCTAAAAAAAAAAGGGTCCACGCCTCAGTTTAGTTGAATTAGAAAATTGTAAATTTAGTTGTGCATTACTCTTGTTGTTCAACAATTCTTATATAATTTTTGCTTCTTCACTTATATATATCGATGGAGATTTCTAAGTGGTAACTGATGTACAACAAACGTACAACAAACCAAATGAAATGCGGATGTTGATAGTGTAAGCTGATTTTAGTCGACAACCTTATTTGACAATCAGCTGATTGTATTAGCTGTTAGTTGATAGCTCATTCTATCAGCTGATTTAACTAACGAATTGTATTAGCTATTTGTTATTTGATGTTTGGTAAAATTAACTGTTTAGTGTTAGCTGTTTATGTGTAAAATGACTTATGAGGACATGACTTAAAAAAAAAATTATAAAGGTATGAATATCTTAGTATTTCGTTGAATATTCTTAAAAGAATTTATATTTAAGATATTTAATTCATTTTACAACAACAACAACAGCACCAGCACCAGCACCGGTAACAACAACAATAACAATTTAATGTTAAATTTTCTATTAATATGAATGCTGTAGTGAGGTACATCATATTAGTACTTTTTTATATAATAATATGTATGAATTTTATTATTTAATAAATTAAAAATAACTTATAAGGACACGACTTAAAAAAATTTATAAGTTCACGATTAGATATTTAATTTTACAAAAATTAAAATTTTGACAGTGATAAAAATAGACAAAAATTAAATTTTACAAAAAATTTATAAATGTTTCGTGCATAATTCATAAGCATAACGCGATGCATGGCACTATTTATAATAATTAATTTTGCTACAGTGTCATGCATTAATTATGCTACAGTGTCATGCATGGCACTATAGCATAATTAATAATAATTCAATTATGTCACACTATAGCACAATTAATTAATTATAATTAGGTATAAACTGACTTGAAAAAAATAATTAATATATAACTTTATTTATTTAGGAGGGGGTACTTGGGTTTTCACTTGTACATAATCAGTTGATATATGAAAACGTTATTATTGTGTAGCTTTTCAAATTTCAGTTATTTGAGATAAAACAACTACTTTTTCATGTTCTTACCAAATAAGGATTTCAGCTATTAGAAATGATTAAACAGTTGAAAGTCTTGAATCAGCTAAAAATTAGTTGATTCTTCATTCACCAAAAGTAGCTGATGTTTGCTAAGTGGATGTGATTTTCTCTTTCATTTACATGCTTTTCCTTCTCTTTATAAGCCCAAACAGTTTTCAAGCAAAGAAACACAAGCATTGAAACAAGCTTCCAATTGAAGAGAGGATGAGGATGGCTTTTATTTGCAAATACATTCGTACATCCAAACCAAAGTAAGGGACGCTCAATTCACGGGAACATAACTTATGTTCCACGATTCGCTTTGGGCCTTATTCCAGGAAAGAGCTTTGCACAGTCTGTATATTTAGGGGGCGCTTGGTTCAGAGAAGGTGATAGGAATGAGAATAAGAATGAATATAGGGAGGAATAAGAATTGATATAATAATTATAATTATGATGGTTGGTTAAGATGAATGAATGATTACCATTACCTTTGATGGTGGTTGGTTTGTTAAAAATCTTGAGAAATAAAAATTTGTTTTATATCAAAATTTAAATATAATTTAATTAATTATATTTTATGCACCCTATTTATAATGACAGAATGTTTACAATCAAGTATATTGAGGTATTTCATTTATAATATCTCTTGAAAAAAAATAATACAGTATTTTATTGAATCAATATATCATTAGTTACATAATATCCTCAAAATATAGTTTAATAATAAAAAATATTGTACAATTCATCACTGGTTAATTCCACTCTTCCGTAAATTTTCTATTTGTTGAACATGGAAAATCTTTTGAAACCTAATAGTTTTCTTTGGAAGCATAATGACCTTTTCTATTGCTATCTTGTTTCAGGTGTGAAGGATTCTCAGCATATCCAAGAACATGTGATTTTATTCATGCTAATGGCATTTTCTGCTTATATTAAAACGTGTAAGCCACTTAGTTTCCTTATTCATTCTAATTTTTGTCGTGCTAATTTTGGTTGAATGTATACAACTTCAATATTTTGAATTTCATATTAAAAATTTACTATTATGTTTTGGACTGACTTATGATCAAATGGTGGGTAAGGTGATTGCTCAATCAATGATCACAACTTTTGAATTTTCAAAGGTGCTATTTATACCTTGTGACACATCACGATTTGTTAATTTGAGAATTTAGGAGAGCAAAAAAAGATAAAGAAAAAACAAGAGCTAAATCAAGAAAACAACAAACTTAGCCAATGACTTAAATAGAAAATCACCAGCGTCGCGAGGACGGAAATACGTACTGAGTTACGACGGCAGGTTGGAGAGACAGGGGACAAAGTTAAGCAGCGGGTAACTTTCTTCCAACTACTTGAATAGATATGAAATGGGCTCGCTTTTCTGTTGGTTCAACTTCAAGCCTCTTCTCCCTTGGGTTGCTTTACGTCGAACCCCTGAGGGTAACTGTTTAAGAAAGCCTATTTCAATAACACTTCAATCTACTTCCTGTAAGCAAGAGCTTGAGTAGCAAAGAAAAGCAAAGCAAACAAAAGTCTATTATCCAGTTTTCTTTCCACATTTCTTATTTTATGATCCCAGATAATTGCTTGCTTATGGATAATGGTAGAATAACTTAGTATCTGGTTGATCGTAAAATCGAACATTTTAAGCCAAAGATTGCTTGCACTCTGTAGAAGCTCTACCTTTATAGTACGTAAGTATGTTAAACTACCACCATTAGAGCCGAAAAGACACCATAGTGCACAAAACAAAGCAAAAGGCTAACCTTTTTGATGGAAGCAGACCAGGAGAACTGAACTTGACGCTTAATCCAATGGAATTGTTTGAAGTACCCGGAGGCGTAGGTGGAGGAGAAACTGGTGGAAGCTGCAGGGATTGTTTCTGGTTCTCACGAAAGAGAATGGTAGGTAAAAGAGTGAAGACAGTGCTCACAGTCGCAGCAAAATCTCGCACCAGAAAATAAAACAATGATTCCCATTCCTCTGAATTACAAGGGGAATGGAGGATTGTAGAGAATTGGGTAATGAAAATGTTACCCCTTTAATGATAGTTTGATACCAAACGTAAGTTTTCATTCCGTACTTATACATTTTTTCCCATTACCCCCAAACAAGCATACCCTTAGTGCATCCATTGTATTACATACATAGAAACCAAGAAAGCAATCGAAAGGTAAACAAGAGAAGAGTGAAATGACGTACTGTAACATAACGTAGGAAATAGTGGAATTGGATGAGAGCCAATGCTAAACTAGCCGTTGGATCAAAAAAGTTGTAAACTAGAAGATGAATAAAGGAATTAGTTTAGCTATTGGATAAAAGCCAGATGGTGAACAGAATTAACAATTTCGTTTCCCTCTCTCTCTATCGCTAATCTTCTTCTGTAACTATCAATTCTCCAACCTTGATTCATTAATAACTATAACAAAATTGGTATTTGTTGATCATGTGACTTTGAAACAATCAAAGATATTAGCAGATTTTATTCTTATTTTATGCTGATTTAGTTTAGATGTTATCCGATTTTTAAATTTTGATTAGAGAAAGACTGTATAAATTGACAAGTTTATGCTAAATAAAAATATAGAGTTTTTTTTCCATACATATCTGCTTCCTAAAAAAACCAACAAAGTGGTATCAGAGATCTTTTGATCTTAAGGGACTTCTAAACCTACAAACCTATAACTCATAACTCATTTTATGCTTTCTCACACTACAAATCTAAAACCACACATTAGTGGATTTAGAATCATCGTTTACTGCTATTACTCTGCCAGTGTTTAATGGTAGAAATCATCTAAGTTAGGTTGTTCGAATGGAGGCCTTTCTTGAAGCGAATGACTTGTGGGAAGCTGTAGAAGAAGACTACGACGTTTCGAACTTGCCTGCAAATCCAACGGTGGCTCAAATCAAAATCCACAAAGAAAAGAATCAGAGGAAGTCCAAAGTAAAGCTTGCCTGTTTTCAGCAATCACACCAACAATTTGTTCCATAATCATGACGCTCAAAACGAGCAAAGAAATTTGGGATTTCTTAAAGGAAGAATATGAAGGGAAAGAAAGAATCAAAGGAATGCAAATGCTCAACTTGATCAGAGAATTTGAGATACGAAAAATGAAGGAGTCATAAACGATCAAGGATTACTCCAACAAGCTCATTGCCATTACCAATAACATAAGATTTCTTGGTTCTAATTTTGAAGATTCTAGAATAGTTCAAAAAATTCTAGTAACCATTCCAGAAATATTTAAGGCTCCAATTTCATCACTCGAAAACTCAAAGGATTTGGCAAAAATTAATTTGGCAGAATTGTTAAGTGCATTACATGCACGTAATGCACTTGAACAAAGGAGACTCATGAGGCAAGAAGGAATCATGGAAGGTGCTTTTCTAGTAAAGCCATACAACAAAAAGGGGATTAATATCAACAATGCTCAGAGTTTTCCACCATGTTCGTATTGTAAGAAAACAAATCATCCAGAATACAAGTGCTGGTGGAGGCCAGATGTAAGATGTAACAAGTGTGGACAACTAGGACATGTTGAAAGGACATGTAAAGCACAACAACATGTAGGAGAAGCTAAGCAAGCTGTAAATGATCAACTTGAGGAGGAGGAGTTATTTGCAGCATCATGCCTAGCCAACTTCAATTCAATTGAAAGCTGGCTAATTGATAGTGGTTGCACAAATCACATGACCTTTGATAAAAGGATGTTCAGAGAAATTGATACAAGTTTTATCTCCAAAGTCCAATTTGGAAATGGAGACTACATTGAAGCAAAAGGAAAGAGGGCTACAAAAATTAAAGGGCATTTAGGTTTGAAGTTAATTTCTGATGTCTTATATGTTCCTACAATAAACAAAAATCTGTTGAGTGTTTTTCAGTTGCTCGATAAAGACTTTAAGGTACTGTTTGAAAACGACTGCTGCATGATTAAGGATGTAATGGACAGAGAAGTGTTAAATATCAAAATGCAAAATAAAATATTTGCATTGGATTTTGCGAAAGAGAACCACGTTGGTGATGTTGAGGAAGATATAATTAACACAAAAACTTTTATAAAACAAAAGAGTTTTTCAAGTTCAAGAACATCTACAAAAAAGGCCAATAAGGTGGATCACTCCTTCATTGTGGAAGACAAAGGAAGATATGGCTACTTGAAAATGGCAGATGGAAAAGTTCATGAGAAGTCTAACAACAAAATTGTGGGAGCACAAATAAAAAAGAAAAAGAAAAAAGATGTTTGGAGTTTCCAGTATCAAAGTCAAGGAGGAGTGTTGAATATGTAGCTTTGAAATAGTCAAGATATTAGCAGATTTTATTCTTATTGTAGCGCCCCGCCCCCGACCGACCCGACCTCGATGCCGAGCGGGGTATCCGAAGTCGTGCCAGTGAGAGCGGCATGCTAGAGCAGTCGGTCAGTCCGTTCAGTTGAAATTTTCCAAACCGATCGGTATAGACGAGCATACAAAACAGTGGTCGGCCATACGTTTTATAAAACGATACATGCAAGTAACACAATTAACACTGCTCGGCCAATTGTATTTCAATACAAATCAGTCATCAATCAGTCAATACAATGCATTACAACAGTGGCCAATTGGGGCCGAGCACTAATACA
>JANZLX010000003.1:12049499-12063666 GCA_025531955.1 Erythroxylum orinocense | reverse complement strand
ACTTTATGGCCACAGAAAGCTTTCAACAAACACTACAAGTTTCATGTAGATCATTTTCTCAAATTTTGCCTAAATAAAAAAATCAACTTTTTTCCTCAAAAAGTCAAACTTTTCTTAAATTCATCAAATTTTCTTAAATTCATAAATTTTCTCACCAATTTCTTTCTCATTTAAATTCATTTTCATATTTCTAATTTTCACCGAAAGTTCGGGGTCCAACACTTAGAGACAGAATTGAAATTTGATGCCTTCATACAAAATGTAACCATACGTTTCTAGTTTAATCCAAATTAAGAATCATCTCGTTTGGATAACTATAGAAAACGTTATGGCTAACAGAACGAATCACACTCGGGGAACATTTTCCCAATCACTACCAATTTGGTTTCTACATCTTTCCTTCTCAAAACTCATACCAAAATTACTCTTTCTCCTCCCTCTACTTCTCATTTTTAATAAGATCACATTTAAAAATCAATTATACCCAGAAGTTGTCAATGAATGTATGTACCACTTTTTTATGTGCAAACATTTAATATTTATGTGCATATATGCTAACATTATACATGAGCAAGAAAAATGCATTGTATTAATTTCTCTTTGAGCTCTCATATATTGAAATTTCGGATCCTAACCCTTGATATGAGGACGGGATGTTACACTAACAAATTTCATTCCAATGAGTTTGTAACCTATTTGGTTAATAGAATGGTTGACCACATACTAAAGTTGGTCGACTAGTTGAGTTATATGACTAACCAGTCTTCCCGATTTAACCTCTTTTCCTTTATTTCTTATCTTGGTTGTTTATATCTTCGAAATCTTATATAATTCACCCTTTTCTTTGAAAAATTCGGACTTTACTTTATAAAAACTCGTCAGATTGCATCCAATTGAAATTTTTTCATTATTAGGTTTCAAATTTGGGGATTTTGAAAATTTCTCTTTACTAAGGGTTATCAAAATGAGTCATAGTTATTTCCCTTCTAAACATATTGATACAATCTTTAATTTTAGTATTTTGGGCATTTTTATTATTTTATTATTTTAAATTTTTGGGGTTTTTGAAATTGTACATTTTTTTCAAAAGTGATCATTGGATATTGCAATTATGCCTTATATTTGTTACAATTCCAATCCCTAATTTTTTTTTCAAAACCTACCCTTATTGCTTTAATTGAATTTTTTTAGCTTAGGCATAATAAAAAGATTAGGGATTTTTCAAAATTAAACACAACTAGGAATGATTCTTTTAAATTTGAGCAATTCCTTTGACTCAGTAAATATTCGATATCCTTCTTTCTTAAACAAGCTTACCAATCTCATTCAAATTTGTTTTGATCTTTTAACCAAGTTAACTTGACAAATGACACTTTATATTATGCATTTATGGATAAATAATTCCTTTTTTATAATTCCAAAAAGTGGGAGAAGGAGTAGTGATATTAGATTTAGGAGGATAATCGTTTTGTTATTTTAGTATTTCTTGCACTTTATGTGATACAGTTAAGCAAATTTATATTACCTATATGTGTGGATATTTCTTTGGTATTGAATATCTCTTTTGTTCTTGATATTAAATTATGTTCTTTATATTATAGTGTGTTTTATGTATGAATTAAGGGGCAGCTAATCACTATCTTAATATTTATTTGTATGCTTAATGTTATTATTGTTCTCTAATATCACAAGTGTTTTTTCATCATAAAAAAGGGGGAGATTGTTGAACCAAAGAAGACTCCAATCTATTTTTTAATGATAAAAAATATATTTACTTTATTTTTCGATGAAAAACAATATAAGAAAAAATGAAGTCATAAATTAAAGAAAATAGCTTATGAAGTTGATAAATAGAAGTTGAAATTTGCAATCCTTGAAATAAAGATCAAACTAAGAACAAAGGAAGATCAAGGATTATTAAGGTCGTTCCTTAGGCTTTAATGTTAACTGTATTCTAATCACTTTGATGTTTTAAAAGGCTTACCATACATAAACATTTCATTTCACTTTATTGCTTAAGTTTTTCCATTCATCAAGAGGTGCATAAGCTTTTTGTTTTAATATAAAAGCATTTTGATCTTCTAAAAAATTTAGGGGGAACATTTAGGAATTTTTAAAACCATAATTGCTTTAAACAAATTGAGTTTGAGCATTTGAAGTTGTTAAAATTATGTGTTTAAGGTGATTTATCGACCTATAAGGGTTAGTAATCAACCAATATAAGGTAATGATATTGAATTTGATATACCGTTAGTTTAACATAAGTTGATGTAATGGTTGACCGCTTTTTTCAATCATTTAAGCTTCATTGTTTTATATTTGTGTAAGTGAACCTCTTTAGAGTTATCAAGGGATAAAGTGAAGTTTTTTTAGCTGTAATACTTAGCTGGGAAATTATATTATTGTATTTGGTATGTGATACAAGTCAGATTGAGATTCTTCTTCACCTTGAAAGAAGATAGTAAAAGGGTTCCTTTTTATTGAGAAAGATTACACGACAGTTATTTTCACCTTAAAAAAAGAACCATAGTGGAATTCGAAGAAGAGTCTTGCGAGTGGATGTAGGCAAGCGTTATTCGTCGAGCCATTATAAATTAGTTTACATTTCCTATTCCTTATCCTCTTTAAATTATTATTCACTTGTTTGATTGGTTTATGTAAAGCAATCCACACACACACACATATTGATTGTTGTTAAATTAATATCGTTGGTTAGAAAAATTCTTGAATTTTATAAACACCTAATTCATCCCCTTTGGTTACCATTAGGGACTAACAACTTATTTATGATCCATCTTTTCTAAGTTATTAAATTGTTATGATCTAATTAAGAAATTGTAAATAAAATTACTACCCTTGTGACTGGATTATGGTTAGTATCTCAATAGTGATATCAGAGTCTCCTTTAATTGTTTAACTTGACTAAAGTTATTTGTTATTGACTTGATAAGATTAAGACTTAAAAATCCTTTTTTTTGAAATATAAAGATTAAGACTTTAAAATTTGTTTTAATGAATTCACCAATATGACTTAGGGTAATAATTAATTAGGTTATTTGTTTTAATTTTCTAGAAATTTCAATATAAATCATAATGCCTCCTATATATTTTAAAACTTCTAAAAAATTTTTGGAAATTATATATGGCCCTCCTATTGTGTTTATGTTTATGGAAAAATCAAATGTATGCCTTTCTTATTTTCTTATGAAAATTCATCAGATATCTTTCCCTTTTTTCTATTATTCCTAAATTTACATGTTTTATTTTGTTTTTAAAAAGTCCCTTAATTAAATATAAGTACATGTTAAAAAATATGATAGTTATCTTCTATTATTTAAGAAAAAAATCATAGTTCTATTTATCATAAGGCTTGTTAAGCAAACTCAAGGTCTTTTAACATGACTATATATTATCTTAAATTACTCAACTAAATTTGTATGATTTAGATAAGCAAACTGGAAATAATATAAATTTGGAGGCTGAGTTAAGAATAATATATAAGATATATTTTGGAAAATGATTGTCTAATAACATATTTTGGAGCTATATAAGATGTGATTATTATTCAAGTTTTGTTATTTGCTTAATTTAAAGCTAGTTGGTTTGTTGAGCAAACTAAAATTGCCTAATTTGAATGAGATCTTAGACCATTAGATGCTCAACTATAATTTTGCATCTTAAGGAGTTGTTTGATACACAAAGTAGGGTGGAGAGATATTAAATTTACAAAATATTATATTAATTCAAAATGGCATAAGGATCTTTAATGAAGCTACACATATTGAAGATGATTTGATATATTAAAAAATTAGGCCAATTAGGTTTTTTTTTATAGACTTTGAGTTATGGATTGATATAGTGTTGCAATCTCTTAATTCGAGCTATATATATATTAACTTTTACATGAACTAAAAAGATGTTTCATTGCCTAAACTATTAAATATGCTCAAGACTATAGAAGGATGACTTAAGAAGGACCCATTTATGTTCTTGCTGTAGATTCCTCTAAGGGTAAGAAAAAGGATTACAAGACACGCCAAATCGAAAAGGCATGTCATAAGAATCCAAATGATTAGGGTCGAGGACATTTTTTATTGAAGGTATTTGCAGGCATCATTCCAATTTGCTAGCAGATTATAGAGTGTAAATATTGTGACGTACGGCTGTATAAGACTTCGTAAGGAAAGGAAAAAAAAATAGTATGGCTAAATCAAATCCATATCTTTGATGCAATCTATGAAGCAGTAGTTTTTACTTTTAACGTTTTATCTCAAGCAGGTTATTCCTGTTGCTTCAGTATCAGAACATTTAGAAAAACAAACATCAAAGATATGGAAGCATGATCAGAAGCAATAATTTGATTATGGGTGTATTGGCAGAATTTTATAATTTACGAAATCATATTACTTTAATAAAATAACTTAAAATAATAATAATAATTAATTAGAAAAAATTTTAAGTTCAATAAAACTTTATTCCCTTAATATATAAATGGAAAAATTATTAGATGTCCAAATATTGAGCTTCTAATAATATGAGAAACCTGTTGCAAATAAAGCTATCCTTATCATGGTTGTTGGTATTTGCAATTCATTGCAGTTGACAGGTGATTTAAGATGATGAATTGGTTTGATTTTCCTATCTTATTTTATAAGTATCTATTCATCAATTTTCTGTGAGTTTTAAAGATGGAGGGTGCTCATAAATCAAGATAACGGGAAATAACTGACCTTTCTGTATGGTGAAAGGCCATAATCTGTCCCAAAGACCTTTACACAACTTTCAACTTTTATTTTCTTCAACTATTAGACCCTTTTTCAAGTACATCCGAAAGCAGAAATATCTACAAACATCCCACATCTCATTTGCTTGTCAAGGTCCAAATTCCTGAACGTTTGACCGGAAGACATAGTTAGATTTTAGTCAGCATATCAAATACAGTAAATGGAATTGGGTATTTATACATATTTACTTGTGGGAATATCAACAGATCGTTGAACCAAATGTAGAAGTGCGATGCACAGTTAAGCTTCTAGTACATGCATATCTTTTAGTCAATAGCGTGTCAGATTCACTGCTATATGAATTCATTCTCAAATATTTTAATGAAAATTTAAAAAAAATATTTAGCATTTTAAAATCTATAAAATAATTTTAATACTAATATCTGTTTAAAAATAATTTTATTTAATGAAATTTAAAAATAAAACTTCTAAAGTCTTTTTATTAATTATATGAATAAATTCTTATATATATTTATTATTCAATAATTTTGATGTTCAGTAAATATCAATTTATAAATATTACAATCTTAAGAATTTATTTAACCTTTTGTCAAAAATATTAAAAGCAAATTCGAACCTTTAATAGAAGAATTCATGATATGCGCCCTTAAGGCAGCATCTATGAGGATGAGGAGTGGATTACCCGTATATATATGTACCTTCGATAACAAGCCATTACATTGAGAAAGCATTGGATTCTTGCAACACCTTACTTTAACGTTTCTACATAGATTCATAGGCCTCGGAAAAGATAAAAATTTGCCATGTGCTTTTGCCATAGGGATCGGACATGGCATTCAGCTTGCAATATATTCTCCTAATCAAAGCAGTCTTTAAATGGAACTAGTTCCTTGTTGATATATATTCATGCATATCTTACCATAACTAAATTTTACATATTCCCTGCCTTTGATCATATATCCTCGCTCCCAGAAAGAGGATAACAGAAACAAATTAAAATTTGCGGTGCCAACTACGAGTGGTTCAAGTGAGTAGGGCATATATACCTGGACCATGCCGGCCGGAATTGTAAAGTAAGTATGCGATGCGCAGCCATTGGCAGTATAGATTCCTTTTATTTAGAAACAGTGGACTTCACGATGTACATCATACTTGGTAAATGATGTTTTTATCTCTTTTCATGCTGCTGCTACTCATTAAATTTCAGAGAGTTTAAGTAAACGACATAAAGTCGAGCTTCTAGTTTTCCTTGATCTCGAAGTAATATTTAATTCAAAAAGGTGGGTTCTAGCATACGTTGCAGTGGCCATAGAAAGTGTCTTTTTCTTGAGGATTGAGCGACAAACTCTAGATACATATTGAATATGTACAAGAAGGATACAGTTATAAGTACATGAAATAAAGTAAATAATCAAGAGATTAATTATAATTAATTATTTAAATGTGTTATATAATATTTAAATAATTAAATATATTATATTTTGGTTGACTAATATCCCCTTAAATTAAAGACGGTGAGAATGAAATTGATTTGAGTTTGTTCATTAGTTCATTGAATTGAGTTGGTAGTTAAGTTTTGGTGATTATGTTTGCCATTTGATCACAGAATGATATAAAGATAAGGGAGGTGGTTTCTTACTGAAGATGATGACAAATAGAGTGATAATTGTTCTTAATATATTCGTATTTTATTGGCAATTTAAATAACACCATGATCATCATATATAATAAACGTCAGTGACTAGTGAATAGCCACAAGAGTTTAAAAGTCGGGTTGATAAAAGTTTAGAATTTAGCTACAATATTGGAACGAGCTACAACTATGTGTTTCTTATGTTTTTATAAGATAAGAGAATCACCAGGAAAGAAACAAAACCAAGTCTTAAAGCATCTATTAGTAGGCTTTCTAGTTCAACCAGCATCAAAGTATGCGCAGAGCTCCAAGGAGGTGGATCATGAGAGCTTAATACCAAAAAATATGATACCTCTAATATCGTACAAAATATGAAGCACCATAATATAATGAGTGGTTTAGAGAGTTGTCATAAACTGACTCACAATGTGAACTATAAGGATTATGTCGAGATGAGTAACTATAAGGTATGCTAAACTCTCCACTAGTTTTCAATTCAAGTTAGGGTCATCCAAAGGTTTGACGTTTATTGGTGAGAGATGAACATCACTCTCAATAGGGGTAGAAGTAATTTTTTTGTCACTTATACCTGTGCAAGATAAGAGATCAATAGCTTACTTTGTTTGAGAGAGATAATAGCTTAAATCATTATAAAGGACTTCTAATCTAAGGAAGTAGGCTAAATGTCCTACATCTTTCATCTTGAAGTGTTGGATGAGGTACTGTTTTAATTCAGAAACATCACTAAAGTTATTTTTAATAATGATCATGTCATCGATATACAGTAATATGAGCACACAATCTCTATTTCTGTCCAAAAAAAAGGCATTATCATATGGACTAAAAATAAATCCAAGCTATTGAAAAATAGATTTAAATTTAGTAAATCATACTCAAAGAACTTATATAAGGCTATAAAGAAACTTTTTAAGGTAAAATATAGTATCTAAAGGATGATTATAATATAAAGGTGGTAGCATATATACTTCTTTAGAAGGGTCAATATTGAGAAAGACATTTTTAACATCCATTTGAAATAATTTCCATATCATAATGGTAGCAACAACTATGAGATTGTGAAGATGGCCTACAGGAATAAAGTCCTCTTTATAGTCAATATCACACTCTTGAATAAATTCTTTAGTAATAAGTCAAGCTTTATAACATTCTATATAATTCTATATAATCATCTACCTTCACCTTGATCTTATTAACACATTTACAACCTATAAAGTCTTGCTTGTGAGAAGTGCAAATAGATCCAAAGTTTAAGTTTTCTCCAAGGCTTGCAATTTTTGTTCCATAACTTGCTACCAAAAAATATTAGCATTAGCTTTTTATAGCTATTGAATTTATAACAGAAAAAGATGTTTGAGTTAATAGAACAGTGTTTAAGATGAGAGAGACTTATACTATAAGGTTCCAAATAAGAAGGGAGTTTAGTTTCTTTGACAAGTTGTGACAACTATGATGGTTTAGGAGGACTTGGATCCTCAGTGGGATAGTTGTTCCTTTTTCCTATAGATCCTATAATTAGGATATACTCAAACAAAATTGATGAGTCAACATAATCAGGAATAAAGGGATCAATGAAGAAGGAATTAGAGGATGAGACTTGGAAGGAAGAAAAGAATGATAATATGCTATGTTCCTAAAAGGTGACATATCTAGAGATTTGGAGATGTTGAGAGAAAGGATCTCATCATCTATATCATTTATGTTAAATATCCCTAAAAAATAACATAAACATAACATAAGAGATTATTAGAATATTATCAAGTTATTATCAAAATATTATCAAGATATTCTCATAAATATTATAATCAAAATCATATATTAGTTATTATGATCTTTTATATTATTTTATTTAACAATTACTTTATTTTATTTTATGAATACTTTTATTCTGATTCTTGTTTTACATTCTCATTCTCATTTTTTTATTTCGATTTTTCATTAATGGTTACTAAATGAGATCATAACAGCATAAGGAATATGATTAATAGTGTAAACATAAGTAAGAGTTGCTTCTCCCTAAAAACACTCAAGAAAGGAGGAAGAAATGAATAAGGCCTTGATTGTGTCAAGAATGTACAAGTGTTTCCTCTCAACTCTCCCATTTTGTTGGGATGTACTTAGATAAGAGTGATTAAGGACTGTACCATATTGGGAAAATAGACAAAGGAATGAATTATCCTTACATTCTATAGCATTATTAACTTTAGAAACTTTGATTGTTTTAAAAAAATTAGTTCTAACCATTTAAACAAAAATGACCATATATATCATGCAAGTCAATTAAATCAAGATATATCAAGAAAATTCAATGATAAAATATTTTTAGACCTCTCATAGTAGGAATGGGAGAAGATTCCCAAATATCATAATGGATTAAATCAAAATGAGTAGATGACTCAAAATTACTATAGTTAAAAGGTAAAGTTTTGATGTTTGACTAATTGATGAGATAAACAATTAACATGTTATTGTTTAATAAATCATAACAAACTAGTAGAAATTAAAGGATTCAAATGTTGAAACAAACATGATCAACATAGGAGAGCAAGTTTCAGTTGTAATTGTGGCACCATAACTTTATTGACTCAAGAGTAAATAAAGTGACGTAAGCTCAAACGATCGCCCCTCCTTATGCCTTATCCTAAGTATCTGCCCCACTTTGGATCTTGCATATGACAACCATGATTTGAAAGTTAAACATAAAGACCAAAAATTACATAATTGACCAAAAGCGACTAGATCAAGTGATAATTTTAGAATTAAGAGGGTAGTTAGTAATGAAAGCTTAAACATAAACATAATGCCAACGTGACTAACATATATAAGGATTTATCAACATTGTGTATAGTGGATGCATGGAAAATTGGTTATCTATTTTTTTAAAACAAAAACAAAAAAAACTCATATACTTTCAAAATATAAAATCAAGATACTAAGAAGAGTTGATAACTCATATGATAGACAAGGATTAAGGTTTTAGAATTACTAGATTGAGAAGAAAGAAGTGTTTATTTTAGGGTTTCAATATCTATTTGAATAAGACGAGTAATAAGGTTATACTCATAAGGCTTAGTGGAATCCATAGTTATTGTGACAGTGAAAGAGGAATATTTTGACCTTTGTTTACCAGACTTTTATTTAGGATCCTTTTTTGGTGGCTTGATTGAACATTCATTTATCCAATATTCAGGTTCTTCACAACACTTACAATTGTCCTTCCTTAGAGGATGAGAACTTGTAAGTCCTACAATAGTTAAGACATTGCTAAAGGAACAATGAGATTTTAATGTACCCAACCTAGTATACTCAAATATAAGCTTAGCAATAATTGTCTCTATTTAGGGAAATCAATCATAATGTAGAAGATATCTACATATTGGTTGAAATTCAAAACAAAATTCAAATTTTCATTATATTCGCAAGGTTTTTTTTTTGTTGAGCATACAACTCAATATCTCTTTGATCATGCCATTTGGATCAGAGTTAGCATGTTGGTTCTAAATAGTTTATAAATCAAATACATATTATCTATCTTCTTATTTGAAATGATGCGATCGCTCTTGTAACTAAAACTGATGAGCAACATCATATATGGAATAAAATTTAGCATGCATATCCCAAACCTTTTTTGTAGTTTTAAAATGATCAAAGTATCGTTTGATTAGCAGCTCATATATGTAGTAAAACTATATAAAAATTTGATGATTATTACAAGCCTATTATTTCAAGCATTCCTTGAAATTTCCAAGGTTTTCTCATTGCTTCTTAATGTGTTCAATAACATCACCTATAACATTACCTCATAGCTAGTAATCTCATAAAAGTTTGGATATTTTTAATCCCATAACATGTAATCAGTATTCTTAAATAAAATATTAATAGAATTAACTGTATCAAGTTTATCCATAATGGTGTAAATATCCAAAAAAAAAGGTGTAAAACAAAAACAAATTTAGTCAAATTAGACCAAAACAAGTCTTAAAAAGTTACTAACACATTTGAAAACTTGTGGAACATATTTGAATTAAAAATAATTGAACTATCCTTTTAAATAAGTAAATTAGGGCAAAGATGAAATTAGAAGAAGGATTAGTCTTTTTGGATTAGACACAGTCTGCTCACAAAACCTCTTTTTCAAAAAAAACTCAAAAAAGTGACTATATGAACTACTTGTTTCTTTATTCAAATTTTTAATGTCTTAAAATGGAAGAGAAAATTGTAAAATACCTTAAATTAAAGGAAACATATGTCAAGAATAAGAACTAGTGAAACAGTTATGACTTGGAGATATGCCTCAAATTATAATGAAATAGAATTTCAATAACCATATACTTCTAGTGAAATAAATTTTTAATATCACTAAACATATATGAAAATAAAGTCTCAGTGACCTTAGATTTTTATGGTAGTAAAGTTTCACTATAATTAGACTTCTTATAGGTAACCCTAGTCTATAAGTAGTTTGATAAGGTTTTATAAGTAAAGAACTCAAAGGATCTAAGATAGAACCTTTGGAGAGAAACTTTGGAAGGTTGTATAGGGTTGTAGTCATCAATTCTCTTTGTATCGTCTTTCTCACATTAATAAAAGAATTTCGCCTCCTTATCTGTAGATGTAAGTCAGATAATTTGGCCAAATCACGTAAATTTTTGTGTTTTTGCTTCTTTACATTTTTGTACATTGCCTCTGTTTGCTTGATAATAGGTATCAAAGTAATTGATATCATAATAATTAGTATCAAAGTGTAGATTTTCTTTACAAATCTATGGTTTGTTGTCAAGATGCCTCTTCACAAGTTTGATAGTGAAAAGTTTAATAGATCAAGTAATTTTACCCCATAGAAGGTGAAGATGAGAGGCATTTTAGTTCTTTTGGGATGCAAAACAACATTGAAGGAGAAGAATAATTACTAGAGAATTTAGGAGCATCAAAGAAAAAAGAGATCTTGTCAAAGATGCAGTGTAATATTATTAAGTTTATGAGACAAGGTCTTGAGAGAGGTGGTTAATAAAATAACTACTGATTTATTGTGAAAACAAATTAAAATTAAGTATCAAAAGAGATCACTTACATATCATTTATATTAAAAGAAACAGTTATACACCTTAAATTTATCAAAAGTATACAAACGGAAGATTGATAATTTTAATCATATAATTTTTTATTTACAAGGTGTTACGGTTGAAATTGAGGATAAGGACAAAACCATAATTCTTTTATAATTCTTTCTATTTCATATGATAATTTTATTGATACCATGTTGTATAATAGGGAAACTATTTATATCCATAATCTAAAGAATGTTATTTAGTCTAAATAATTGAAAATAAAAAGGTCTCCGATATAGATGAAGGTAGATCAAATGTAGATCTAGTTGTTAGTAGAAGAAGGAGCAAAGAAAAAGGTATTAAAAACTAAAGTAAGTCATGATTCAGAAGGACGGCTAAAGTTGTTTAATACTTTAACTGTAAAGTTAAAGAACACTTTAAGAGGGACTTTCTATAGCGAAAGAATAAAAACGAGAAAAGGGTTTAGTTGAAAAGGCAAGTATTATTGTAGTATAAGAAAGTTCTGATGAAGAGGATGGAAGAAGCATTAATTTTCTAATAATGAGAAATTATGAATCTATAAATCGATATGTGATAGACATTAGGGTCACTTATCATTCAAATTTCAATAAGGATTAATTTTATTATATTAAAGAATATAGTAATACTATCAAATTCGGTGATAATAAAGAGTGTGCTATTAAAAGCAATGGTTCAATGCAAATTAAAATACATGATGGAATTATTACAACATTGGATGCCTGATATGCTTTTAAATTTTGGAAGAATCTAATTTTTATAGGTACTCTTAAGGGTTAAGAGTATAAGTTTTCTACTAATGATGGGTAACTTAAGATGGTTAAAGGTGTGTTGATTGTGATGAAAGAAAATTTACAACATGACATTTACGTCTTAATGGAAAAGATAGAAATAAGATCGATGGTTGTCTTAATCTTTATAAAAGAAAGAACATACTGGGTATGACACATGTGGGTGGACCATCTTAGTGAAAGAAATGACCAAACTTTATAAAAGGAGCTTATTGAAGGATGACAAATGTGAGAAAGTAAATTCAAAAGTTTGTGTGCTTATTAAAAAGCCTGGGATAACTTTTAAGGATATATTATTTGGAGAGCAATATATATTAAGACAATTATATAGAAAGATTGTGATAGGGTCAACAGTGAGAAGTACTAATTCAAAGGTGGCACTAAAATAGCCTATGACAGATGCTTAAGGGGTTAAAAACTCTAGTTCGAGAGATAGAATAATTTCAAGAAGAAAGCATTAACACATTATAGCCAAGGATAGAGTGAGAAGGATTGTCAAGCATCCAAGGAGATATAGTTAAGTAGACTCGATTGTGTATACTCTTACCATCAATAATAAGGATGGAAGAAAAAAGTACGAGAAAAATAGACAAATAGGAGCTATGGTGAAGGATATAATGTTTCACAAGATTTAAAAATTAACTACACTTAGTCATATTCTATTGAAAAAAATTCACACTTCGTAAGATATAGTTAACATATTACTAAAGTTGTTGCCCTTAGAAAAGTTCAAGTATAAATTGGACTTGGTGTGTAGGACCTCAGCCTCTCGGGCCTCGCGTCCTCCAAAGGGCCTCGACCTCTAGGACCTCGCACCCACCCGCTTGCAGATATTGTCCGCTTTGGGCCTCAGCCTCTAGGGCCTCCCACCCTCACGGTTTTGCTTTTCCACAGGACTTCCCAGGAGGTCACCCATCTTGGATTCCTGGTACTGCTCTGGCCCTAGCACGTTTAACTTCAGAGTTCTGATGGGATCCGGTGCGTTAGGTCATGAAAAATGCGTCTGCAAGGGGAAGATATCCACACCCTTATAAGGGGTGCTTCGTTCTCCTTCCCAATCGATGTGGAATTTTCAAATCCACCCCCTTTAGGGGGCCCAGCGTCCTCGCTGACACAACGGCTCGGGTCCTGGCTCTGATACCAATCTGTAGGACCTCGGCCTCTTGGGCCTCGCATCCATAGGACCTCGGCCTCTCGGGCCTCGCGTCCTCCAAAGGGCCTCAGCCTCTAGGGCCTCGCGCCCACCTGCTTGTAGATATTGTCCGCTTTGGGCCTCAGCCTCTAGGGCCTCGCACCCTCACGGTTTTGCTTTTCCACAGGACTTTTCAGGAGGTCACCCATCCTGGTACTGCTCTGGCCCTAGCACGTTTAACTTCGGAGTTCTGATGGGATTCGGTGTGTTAGGGCATGAAAAACGCATCTGCAAGGGGAAGGTATCCACACCCTTATAAGGGGTGCTTCGTTCTCCTTCCCAACTGCTATGGGATTTTACAACACAAGCATACACTGAACAGTATGTCAGGTCTACTTGCTGTAAGATATAGTAGAGAACCAATCATCCCTCTGTACAGGGTTTTATCCACCTTCTTACCACTTTTGTCTTTCGACAACAGGTTTGAAGGATGCATCGGTGTTGACTTGGGTTTCACCTTTTGCATATCAAATTTTGACAACAATTCTTTCACATATTTTTGTTGATGAATAAAGATCTTCTTGTTAGTTTGCTTAACTTGCAACCCAAGAAAGAGCTTTAACTCACCCATCATACTCATTTCAAACTCATTCTTCATTAAATTCTCAAAACTCATGCACAACCTTTTTGAAGTAGCACCGAAAATAATATCATCAACGTAAATTTGCACAAGAATGAAATCATTTTTCATGTTCTTCCTA